>CM051269.1:33397995-33715495 GCA_027921565.1 Artemia sinica
GTACAAGAGAAACTGAACAAAGTCAAGCTTGCTCGCGGTCTTGCTTTTGTTTGCAAGTTAAACATGTTATTACGAATTTTTTTTCAAGCCTTAAAAGTAGCATAGGGGAGGAATAATTAGTTTAAAAAAATTTTAACAGGCCGTAATTTCAGGTGTAAATTTATTCCTAAAATTGTATTATCCGTAAATTACTGTTGAATCAAAATTTTAGTTTTTAAACAGTACCCAAACTTGTTTTCAAATTGAACAATATTTACACAATAATTGCAATTACAGCCAACGCACAGATCAAACACTTCGTGGTAACGAACTGTAAGTAAGGAGTGACCCGGCTCAATAGTAGCCGGAACTCTAAAAAACGGTTACCAGTATATACCAGCAGGTACACCAAAAGAATTGGCTTTTAAGGCTGATTTCAAATTTATAAGTTTCAGCAAGTTTATTCTTAACCATCAAAAGTTACAAGCCTGAAAATATTTGCCTTATTTTCGAAAAAAGGGAGAAACACCCTAAAAGTGATAGAATCTTAATGAAAATCAAACCATCAGATTCAGCGTAACAGAAAACCCTTCTGTATATGTTTCAAGCTCCTATCTCCAAACATGTGGAATTTTGTATTTTTTGCCAGAAGAAGGATCACGGATGCGTGTTTGTTTTTTTTGCCAGGGGTGATCGTATCAATCCAATAGTTCCAAAATATCGTGAGAGGGCTTATTCGAACGGAGATCAAAAGTTCTAGTGCCCTTTTTAAGTGACCAAAAAAATTGGAGGGCAACTTGGCCCCCTCAGATGCCCTTTTTTCTCGAAGTGACCCAATCAAAATTTTGAGACAGCCATTTTGTTCAACATAGTCGAAAATCTAATAAATATGCCTGTGAGGATGACTTAATCCCCCAAAGTTCCCGGGGAACGGCTGCAAGTTATGAACTTTGTTCATTGTTTAAATATAGTATTGGTTATTGGGAAGAATACAGACATTTTCAGGAGGGATTTTTTCTGGTGGGGGAGGGTTGGAGGAGGGGGTCACGTCGGAGGATATTTCCATGGGGGATGTTTCGTTGAGGGAAGGGATATTTTTATGAAGGGGGTGCCTTATTTCCCAGCATTATTTAAGAAACGATCAGAAACTAAATAAAAAACAAGTTTTTTCAACTGAAAGCAAGGAGCAACATTAAAACTTAAAACGAACAGAAATTATTACGTATATGAGGGGGTTCACCCCTAGTTTGTTTTAAGTTTTAATGTTCTTCATTACTTTCAGCTGAAAACTTTTTTTTATTTAATCACAACCGAAGCCAACAATCAAAGCCAACGCTCAAATCACCTTATGCCACTTGAAATTTTAAATTAGCATTGTATTTTTAATTCTTAAGCAAATAACCTGAAAAACTTGAAAAATGTTCATTGTATTACCTGATCATAGAACTTTGGCGAAAAGCGAATAGAAATTAAATTTAAAAAGAATTCTGAAAAAGATGTTCTGCAAAGAAAACCAAAGAGCCATAGTATTCTAAATCTACTTGAAACACACTCATATAGTAGTTTAAACTTAAACTGATTAAAAATTGCTATCAAATAATGAATAAAACCCAAAGGGGAAAAAAATCAAAATAAATCACCTTATCAAAAATAAATATAACATATAATGATATAGATTAATAGATAGATCTTAAAGCGAGTAAAAACTCAGTTGAATATTCAATTATAAGTTAAAACCAACTAAAATCACTGCAAGCAGGAATTTGACTACTGCCCCTTCTTACTCCCCTATCCGTCAAAGATAATAAGCTCATTGCATCACTTGCGGTTTATTGGAAAAAAATAGATTTAAAACATTTGCTTTATATTTATAGCTTTGAAAAGAAAAAATTACCGTTAAATAAAGTCTCAAGCTGCTGAGGTTTCAAGGAGTTCAAATCTTTATAAATCAAACATTCAGTGTTTGGAAGAATAGGAAGATAAGGCTGCAAACCAAGATATCAACATTGGTAGCTAAAGTGATGACAGTGGTGATTAAGGTTCTGAAGCGTGGGGCTCCGAAAAAAAAAGGAGGAGGATTTTCTAGATTCTTACAGTTAGCTATACGAAAAATGTGGTTCAATCTTGCTTTCTAAGGCTATAATGAGATAAAGGTTCAGATTGCTAGGAAACGTTCCTTGGATGAAGGATGACATATTGACAAAGGTTGTCCTTGATGCCCAACCGTCTAGGGCCAAACAAAAAGTAGGTCGTCCTTGAATAGGGTGGGAGGATGTCCTAAAGAAATCCGTAAAGGAAATGGGAACTTCTTCGGAGGCTGTAAATAGGTTGAGTATGGGGAGGAGAATCCGTAGCTGTGTTGGCCTCAGGCGGCTCGGTTTGTGGGTAAGCTCATAGTGATATCAACAGTAGTAGGTATTTTTGTTAGTTCTTTTCAATCATTAAGATAATTATAGTGATTCTTTTTTTGTCAATGTTTTGAAAATTAAAGCTGTGTTCAATGCGTGTAGTTTTCAGTAAAAAACAAATAATAGTATTATCCCTACTCTGCTTTTAAGTGCATGCCTAGGAAATTAATATAGGATTTTAAAAGCAGCCCTGTTATGTCACAACAGCCCTGTGACATCAAGACATACCCTGGCAAGAATCCCACCCAGGCAAGATTCCCAGATGTTTCAGTATAATTAATCGGAGTATGGTTCGGATAATAGATAAGTAGCAATGATAGGGAAATTAACATAGGAATTCTGCAGCATCCATAGGAAAATTAACATAGGATTTTAAAATTATTGCTAGAAAAATCAACATGGGATTTTAAACGGAGCCCTGTTTCCAGCTGGCAGACTTCCCATGACACTCCCAGGTGTTCCATTATTTCCCTTATTGTTTTTCTATTTTCCCATATACTTGTCTAGACAACTTTTCTGGAATATATTCAGAACATTAAACGGTCAGGTCTAATATGGATGACACAATTTTATGTAACCTTGCGTCAGGAACCCATGGGGAATCCCCGCTTTTAACTTAATGGTTGCACGCACTTTAAGTAAAGTCAGCTCATCTAACGTAATGACGGCGCAAATCTTTGCTAATAACAGCGCGCACATCCCTGTAACATAATACCTTTTTTGAGATTTAGTTTTCACCCGAAATGTTCAAAGCATTTCTTTTTTTTTCATTCTTTAGTTCTTTGTCCTCGCTGGGAATTGTAAGGTCAATTTTCTTCCAACCGGACAGCGCTCCAACCGTCAGGACTGGCCAGCTATTCCCAGTATTTTGTCCTACTCTTTGAATTCTAAAATTAACCTATTGCATGTGAGAGGAATTCCCATGTTTCGCTTTCTAGAATAAGATGTTTTGTGCACCTGTGCAATTGGCACGGATAATTGGCACGCAGTCGGGAAATGTATATTTCCAGAAATTACACCTCTTCATTAAGTGACGCTTTTTAGCGAGTGATCCCAAATAATATTGTTGATTGTTATTAATGTATTTATAGCGATAAAGGTGAAATACATGGCTAAATAATGTAAACACCATGACCGTCCTAAACAACATATCTAAAGGGTTAAGGTTATTGTAAATAAAAGTTTTTATAAATTCAAATAATTTTACAAACAATATTAAAACACCGAAAAAAGACTTAACAAACACGACAAACATAAAAATAAAAGGTGGAAAAAGCATCATCATAAAATACACAAAAGAACCATGTATTATAGAAAGTCAGTGATCCTAGCATGCAATACCAGGGGATATGACTGATATTATATGTACATTTATGCCCCATTAAGAACTTTTTAACGAAAATGCATCGTTATTTGAATGGGATATTAGATTTCACACCTTCATGACAACACGCCCCACCCACCCATTAGCAATCATTTCCAGAGGTCGGAGTTGATTTCAGTAGAGGTCGATATTGGCATTCAGGACGAACAAGACCACACACCAATTTCTATGCCAATCAGAGATGTTTCTAAGCATAATACATACAAACGGGAGTGACGCCAGATCTATATTTCCAGGAAACTTTGGCCTAGCTTTATTCAATAGTACCAAGAGGTCTTAGCAACCGCTCACAGCAACCACAACTAATATAAGGAATGATTTTCAGTATAGTTGATATTAGTGTGAGAATAGAATTCAAGGAGAGCGAACAGTTTGTCTATACTCGTTTTTTATTTGCCAGGATATATATTTGCAATGATGAGTGGTATGTTTACACTATTAGAAGTTGATAGTGGCAGCGGCAGCAATGATACAAGAGTATCGAACATTGCAGTAGAAATTACAAGAGGTTCTCGACTGTGTCTTGAATGGGATGAAGTGTATGCAAGACACGTGATATTATTGAGTAAATTTACATTTCAGGAACAATTATGCTTCGCTGCAAAAGTCGATATAGTGCAAATACATAGACTTCAAACTGCTTTAAATGCAATAGTGAAACATATCGAGAACAATAAGTTATATCAGTATTATACTGTTGTTATTATACACACAATAGAGTTGTTTCGAAATCGAAAATGTTCTTTTCTTTTTGTTAGATTTTTTAAGTAAGTTAGCGAATATTCTTGAAGTAGAACGAATCGTGGTTAGTCTAGAGTCAGCAGTGAGAGTGTTAGGATTGAAAAATGAATGAATTCGAGAAAAAAAAGAATTATGTCAAATCTTGTGATTATGGAAAAACGTTTGATTCTAGATGATGATTTTCTCGAGTTATATCTTCAAAGGAGAATATTTTCTCAATGAACACTTGACAATATAATGAGAAATGATTCTCCAACTTTGGATTATTGTATGCAGCTTTCACGACGTGACTCAAATGCATTTACTAAATTTATTGATATATTAATTGAAACAAAGCAAAATAATATCGTGGATTTACTTTTGAATACATTGTCATAGATTCCATCTAGATGACTCTCTCTTCAAAAAAGGCTATGTAAAGTCACAAAGTTACTTCTCTCTCTCTCTCTCTATCTCTCTCTCTCTCTCTCTCTCTCTCTCTCTCTCTCTCTCTCTCTCTCTCGTGGATTCTCTCTCTATCTCTCTCTGAATTTATCAAAATTAGATCAGTTTCACTTTAGCTGTGAGAGAGTTAACACTGGATATAAAAAATGTTCTATGCATGTCCATTATGTATTTATACTCTTGACAGTTGGTCATCATGTGAGAATTGTACAATTATTAATGAGTAAGATGAAAAGTGTAAATTATGCAATCCATGTAAATTACATAGAGGATAGCAGTACAAACTAAAGGCTGTAATTCATCTCTTGAAGAGATTTGTGACTCTAACCCTAAGAGACAACTATGCTCCAATTGTCACTATGATAAATGTGATCAGTGGGAGAATACTTATCCTGGTATGATTGGCGAGAACCCTAAACGAGACTTTAGTTTATTTCTACGAGATTGATATCGTCGTGGTTTTAAATTATTTTTTGAGGAAGAATCAGGACTACGATTCAACTGTTGGGGTAACAAGACAATTTGGTTTCTACGTCATCGTTGTGACGACACTGGCTATTATGACTCTAAGCCTAGTGATTTTTATTTGGCTGTTACAGAATGTGATTTACCACTTGAAAACACTGTATGTGATATTGCTTCAAATAGACAAATTGAAACACGTTAATTTCACAATATGAATGCAAATAGTATCATTGACTGTACAAAGAGATATGATAAGAGTGAAGCTACATTGCACTGTAGAAAATGTGACCCTGACTTTGCAGCCAATCAAGATCAATATTCGGTGATTTCGAATGATCTACCAGCATTAGTTGTTCTTGACAGTTGCCTATACACACAAGAAGAAAAATCAGAAATCTAAATTGTAGAATGAAGACATTGTTGTTGTGTATAAACATTTTTTTTATTAATAAACAAGTTGCACACATTTTTAGAACTCTCTACTCGTAGGGCACTAAAATCAATAGTATACAGGTCTGAGAACATATTTTCCACCATAAGGTCGTTCAGACGTGTATAGTCTACGTAAATGCTGAGAAACTGCCTGCAAGTATAACCATGACAATATAGTAGCGCAGTATCGAAAAAGAAATATAGTAGCGCATGAAAACCACAGCTTTTTGTCGTTAGATCCTGCACTCTCTTCCGGTTTTGAATAATAGTTTTTCCACTGCTTTCAATATATTTGTTGATGTGTGGAATATATAGGGTAGACCAAGGGGATGAAAAAATTCCATAGTCTTCGTTGTTTGAAGGATGCTCAGCCAATGACCTGTCTTCACATTCGATGAACTGCTATTAACAATGATAAAAGTATTGTTTGCACTTTGAATTTTTCCAAGGAAGTTCGATGGTATACAATAGGATTCGTATTTGGACATGTAGGGGTCACTTATTAAATACATTGATTATTCGACTAATGTTCATGGTGCAAGGTCTAGTAGAACACTGCCTTCGGGATTGGTGTCCCAATAGGTTTCAAATTGATTTAACGAAATTAGTGCAATACTCTCCAGTAATGGGTTGGCAAATGTGCACTCGAAACCCAAACTTCCCGCTCGTACTATACCCGTATCTTGAGTGCCAGACAAGTCCAGTACAATGATACCAAGTGTTTTAGCGAACATTTCTTCGGTTATACCAGTCTCAAATAGTTGTGAATCATGATCTAGGGATTGCATTGTCAACTCATACAATGTCTTATAGGATTTATCAAAAGGTAGATTGTAGGGTGGGATTCCATTTTCTTTACATACAAGAGATGAAAGTCCAAACATCTCAAATTTATGTGGGCAACCTGTCCACGAACCTATAGCACTAGCACTTTTTACAAATGCCAATGCTAACTTTGATGGAATTTCACCATTGATAAAGCATGAGCTGGTGAAGGTGCGCGAGCCTGTGGCAATATGACGTTGATTGTTGACTGTATAAGAAACAATTAATTTAATATTATTTCAATTACCTCTCACTTTTTCCACTGCCAAAGCAACAGAATTCATAACCTGCTGCTTTCGTGCATGAAGTATTGCTGAGGTGGGAGAGAGAGTTACATCTGGATTGGCTGGAAGTTCTTTTCTTAAAATGAAATTGGATGGAGCAAGCGTCAATTCTATATCCACTTTATTATATGGCGGTAGCCATTGTGGTATATTAAATATATCTTGATATATTTTTCCAGCTAGATGTAAATCACTAGTTGTATCATTCTTAAGTGCATCTGTACTATCAGTATCTGTAATATATTCATAACCATTGGAGGAGCCTCTCAATTCCTTGTGTTACTTTGGTGTCATCAACATGAACTGCATATATCTCGTATAATTTGACAGATTGTTGCTAGCGCTAACCATTGTTCCATCTATGTAGACACTGATTTGTCGAAATAAATTATGTAACATACAGTTTTCGTAGGATATTCCCTCAGCAAGATTTGGCATTCGGTTGTAGGATTTCAGGACTATCACATTGAAACCTATAAATGTCGAAGTCATGTCCATAAAGTAGTCTTCATTGGAATGAATTTGAAAGTGGATATTATCAGAGAGCGTTTGTAGTGAATAGAATTGTTCATCGTATCCATGTTTTACACTGAAATCAACATTTTCTGCATTGAATAGATTTAAAGATGAAGTGATTGAAGGATGGGAATCCTTATACGGTAGATATGCCATTGTTCAGTCTAGGAAAATAAATCCTGTTTCGATCTAACAATTCTCTTCTTTGGGCTTATTCTTCTTCTTATTGTAGTAGCAGTTTTTTCCTTCTTTTCTTTGATAGGAGTGATGTCTTTCGTTTCTGACCTGAGTGGAGACTGACGAGTGATGCACTGTTTCTCAACCTCTTTAAACCTTTTCCATTTTGTCGAGATTTCAATTGCTCGCCAAAAGTTCGTGCACTGGACCTAAGATTTTCCGAAACACTTTTTTTAAAATCCTTGACGGATTCCTAATTGTATAGTGTAGAGGATGCAAAATCTGTCACAGCCGGTACAATATACTTTTTAGCCAGGGGTAGTGCAGAGCGAAACAGCTTAGCAAATCAACTCTCAAGACCATAGCCAGAGATTGATGAACGACCTATGTAATAGTCCATTCCATTGCCCAGTTGTCTTGGGCCAAGAGTAGCAACATAGCAGTCAATATCAGGATTGGCACGTTTGCACAGGGAGGGAGTTGTAGATAGCACCTGGGTGATAATTCATTTACATATAATATTGTACCTAAATCAGCCGAGAAGCTGTTGCTTTTAGAATTCAAGTAGAAAACATGGGATAATGGGCATCTTTGCTGGAATAAAATCTGTTTTTTAGATTCATATAGTTTTTTTCAAAATATCTTAGCCAATTAATTTAAGTGCAGAAAAGTGACAATTTTAATAGTTTCCCTCTGCTTAAATAACGCTTTCAAGACAATGAAATATATGATTTACTAACTTGTAAAGGCATATATGCGTATGATTATTACAAATCTAACGCGAGGTTAAGTGAGGAGAAACTTCTCCCCATTGAAACATTTTATAATTCACTTACCGATAGTCGGTGTACTGCCGATGACTATGAATTTTCCAAGAGGGTTTGGGCTACAGGAGACTGTAAAAACGGATGGGATTATTGTAAAATGTACTTGGCAAGTGTATTAACTCTTTTAGATATTGTCTGCAAGAACACAAACCAAATCTATTCGGACTTTGGCTTGCACATTGGCTATTATTTTCCAACTCCATACCTGGTTATGGATTTAATTCTAAAAATCAGTAGGGAAGAAATGGGTCTGATCACCGATGTGGATCTTCACTTATTTGTAGAAAGATCTATAAGAGAGGATTTTTCACGGGGACCGCGTCATGACAACTGATCCAACTGGACAGAACTCTGTAGGCGGTGTAAAATCCAATGCTGGTTTCTAGACATGAATTCTCTGTACCCCTTGTCAATGTCTTACTACTGTTTACCGTGTGATAACTACCAATGGCTTGAAAATCCTTGTGCCGTAGATTTCCCCGACATTCACACTGTCGAGAAAAATGGTCCCCAAGAATGTTTTTTTTAATTCGACAGTCACATACCAATGGAGCTCCACGACTCCGTAAAGGATTTTTTTTTCGTGTGTAAATAGACCTGTGACCTAGGACTCTTTGATTCCATAGAATTTGTCTTTATTCGAGGATATGGGCATGCATTGGACCCCCTCCAAGCAATAACTAATTGCTGATCTGGAACCGAAACAGTTGTTCACCATCGCTGTTCACCATGCACTATTGCGGAGGATGGTGACCAACGGTTTTAGGGTTACAAAGATACACAGAGCCCTGCACTTAGATCAGAAACCCTATTTAAAAACGTTTATTGACACGTTTGTCAGTAAACGTTCACATGCAAAAAGTAAAGTTGAAAAAGAAATCTACAAACTTATTTTAAATTCAGCCTTTGGGAAAATTTGTGAAAGTGTACGAAAAAGGTCTCGTTGTGACTTTGTAACCTCCCCCCGGGAATACGCTCGAATTTTTGCCGACCCCAACTTCACAACATTCACTGTCATAGACTCGAATAGGGTTCCTCTATACAGAAAAAAAATGTCGTTCTGAATAAAAAATCACGGGTGGGAGTTCAGTGCTGGAAATTTCCAAGAAACTCATGCTGTCATTCTTTTACAATGTGTGTAAGGTACAATGGCCAAGGGAGTTGGAAGTTCAAGTGTACAATGGAGACACAAATTCACTTCGATTAAAAGTTAAAATTGAGAATTTATTGAACGATTTGGAAAATGGCGTACACATTAGCTCTCGAATAGATTTGACGGTTTAGGATGTAAGCATCTATCCTGCGTTGGTGAAACGCCATGCCCCAAATCAGTTGATGATGATAAAGTCAGAGACGGGGATCGATTTGATATCCAATGGGGTGTTCCCCGGTCCGAATGTATACTGTGTGGAAACACACAATAAGGATATAAAACAAGCTTGCAAAGGGGTGCCTACACACTATGTAAAAAAATTTCGACATGAATGTCTATAGAAATTGTGTGGGAAGTAGTTTAGTGCCAAGAGAAAAAGTAATGGCAATTCGCTCTATACAATTTAAGAACTATACTGTTAGGGGAAAAAAATGCATTGTCTTGCATATCCGATAAGGTCTATGTACGTGAGGATGGCGTGAAGGTACTCCCCCATGGACACTATCGTATATCAGATCGAGTTGAATGTATGGACTATATAAAACAACTCGGTCTGGATAAATTAACCTAAATTAAAAAACACTCCTACTAGGGGGTGGTGGGTGGGTGGGAGGAGGAAGACAACGATTTCCCTCCTAATACATTCCATTCGAATATCATTTAATTGTTGTTGTATACAAGACAAAATTATTTTCAATTTTTTCACGGCCCAGTCCGACCCTGGCCTTTGGCCCAAACGCAGATCCCCCCCCCCCTCTGCTTTCCGGCCCAGGCCCGGCCCCCGGCCCCAGGAGGGTTTTCTCATTGTTTAAATGTATAACTTGTAAATAATATTTTTTTTTCAATTCTATTCTCCTAGCCCACAATGTTCAACTGTGCTGCTGCTGCAGTTGCTGCTGCTACTTAAGTGATATTGCGTGTATGTATTATTTAAAATACTTGCTGTTGTTGCTGTTGTTCTTGTTGTTGTAAAAAAGTGTTGCTAATAACAGAAAAATATGATTCTTAAATTGTTGTTGTTTTTGTTGTTGCTGTTGAATATCGTACTAAGTAGACTGCTGTAGTCTAGGGGAAATTATTATTATTTATTCATTAGCCAAGTTTGGTTTACAGTTATTTGTAGTCCAAATGTTCCACTGCCATATGTGTCAATTTAAAACACCATTCAGATCGTCTCTCTGTGGTCCGTCAATGTCTGGGAACACAACACTTTTACCTAAAATAATTAAAAATTGTAATAAACTGTTTTTGGAAAAACTGAAAAAATCTACTATTGCTATAGTATTTGGCATGATTCATTTGACCAAATAAAAGCTATTGCTGCTTCTACATCTATGCCCATACAATTCATACGTGGACTTGATGTTTTCAATAGTATTGAGCCAAACTCTTGGCTGATTATTGATGATTTAGCTGAATCCATTATACAATGGTCTCAAGAAATGCTACAACTGTTTACTGTTCGCTCCCATCATGAACGCATTTCTATAACCCTAGTTCTACACAGTCTGTTACATCAGAGCAAGTGTATGAGAACCCTTGCTTTGAACTGCACCTACTATATTATCTACCGAGTTGTTCGTGATTCATCAGAATACACCCGAGGATTTGCGGGTAGTCACAGATATTTTTGACAATGAAATTACAGTATATCTTCCGGTGAACAGTAGAAAAGGCTATTAGTTGCCATCATGAAACTGAAGAAACTACACGAAAATAGACACTCATTTTCCGTTCTAAGCACTTCAAAACCACCACTTAGGAAGGCCATACTGAAACAAGGTATTGATAAAGAATTTATCAATCTAATATCAGACCTTTGTTTAAATTTAACCGAGAGCAATGTACAGTTGCCAGAAGGTGTTAGACAATAGACAAAGCAACATCGTTCCACTGTACTTGCCTTGGCTTGCAAAAACAAAGGAAAATATCTTAAAAGAAAACACCTCCTTCAAGCGGGCGGTAGCTTTTTTGCACTTTTACTGCCAATAATTGCGGGAATTGTAAACAGTTTTCTCTAGATGGCTAAACCCTACAAATTAACCCTAATAGAACTCGTCCTTTCACCAATTGAACACTTTGAGGACAATCTAAGCAAATTCATTAATGATGAAAATATTGCCAATAATAAAAAGCTAGTCTTACTTCAAGATACACTTCGTCGCGTCGACAAACATAAACCCTATCGTAAAAGACCTGTCATTGTAAGTTTCATTGATCCCCCCAAACATCTCTTCAAGATTCTGCAACAACACAATCAAAGGAAAAGGAATTGAATTCAATAGTGACAACTATTGGAAACCTACTGCCACACACATATCATGAACAGAGTCAAAGAGTATTAACATATCTCATGTTGGAAAGTGATGATGATCATCAAGTTCAAGTCGGTCGATACCACAGGGAAACAGTTTATAATTCAAGGAAAAAGTTATAATCTATTTGATTTCATTTGTGACTTGGTTACAATTCGTAAAGGACTTTTATTATTTGACAATAATCTATACAGTTTTCTGAATACATCAAACAAAAAGTCTTATTAGCAATAAGCAAATTCTAAAGAAATTAAAGGAGTATAGTAGTGCCAGTCCTGTAACAGCAACACCAACACCATTTAAAAAAGAAAGAGAAGAGGAAGATTTTAAATCAAACTTGGAAAATACTAGCACTCCTAGCAGTAGCAGCATTGATTTGATAACACCGACGGTGGTTGCTAGACAAACGCGAAGACGTATCGATATCAACTCATCATCCCAACAACCACCTTCCAGTATGTAAAAGGGTAGTGGTCATTACACTACGTATTTGCGCTCAAAATGGATGAAGTTTTAAAACATGTTTATAAAAATATTGGTGAAGTGGGAAGTCTAAGCTCCCCCACAACACTTTCTAAAGTCGTTGTCAATGGCGGTGTCAACACTTTAAAAAGCGCAACAGATTATCTAGAAAATGAGCCGAGTTGCACTCTACATCGAAATCATAGGGTTCGTGGTAATAATTATCGACAAACTAAAGCCTTTTTCCCACTGCATATAATGCAAGCAGATCGTTTAACTCTAGTTGAGATTCAAAGACGTCACAATACACCCTAAAAATATATTCTAGTGGCAATCCGTATCTTTAGTCGCTATGCATATGCTATTCCTTTGCGATCAAAAGAGGTATTGAAGTTGCTTAGGCTTTAGAAAGTATTCTTGAACAAGACAGCTATAGAAAAATTCAAAGTCATCGTGGTAGCCAATTTGCTAATCTACATGTGGAAAAAGTTCTATTGAAATGTAATACAAAGCTCTATCATAGTCATAGTCCGATAAAGGCTGCGTTGGCTGAACGATTGATAAGAAGGATTCGACTATTAATTTCGAGATATTGTACACTGAAAAATACTGCTGCTTTTATTCATGATTTAGATAAAACCATGCAAATATATAATCAACAACCCGATCGATCTCTGTCCAATGTTAGTCCTCAAGAAGTTCATCATAGTGTAAATACATTTGACACTTTTCTTAAACAATATTCCAGAGAAAACAAAATTGTGAAGAAAAATTTCAATGTTGGCGATACTGTTCGAATTAATAGAACTGCTAATGTTTTTGAAAAGGGAAATTATTAATGGTCCACTGAACTTTTTAAAGTGTCAAAAATTCTAGACACCAAAGCCATAACATATCGTCTACGAGACACCAAAGGTGATGAGATTCTCGGTGGTTTTTATGATTGTGAACTACAAAAAGTTAAAAACAGTAGTGAAATTTATCAAATTAAAAAGATATTAAAGAGTCGTACTCGCAGGTGCAAGAGACAGTTGATTACTCGTTGGCTAGGATACAACTCTGATTTTGATTCTTGGGTTGCAGTTGAAGACATTAACAATACCCAATGATTTCTATGTGACATATATGTCCAATATATCTGATCCACTCCACAATGATTTGAATAAAACAATTGATTTATGGACGAAACTCTCTCCCACCATCAAATTCTACGGTGCGTATGAAGTGGCTCTTGTCGACTGTATTTTCAAACATACATATGATATCCTGAGAAAAGATCACATGTAAGATATAAAAATTAGACCCTGTGATTGGCCACCAGTCGTTAGCGATCAACAAAATTCAAATGATCAATTCATTTTAATATAGATTTGTTGATTTACCATACGAGGAACTCAGTTGTATGAATGATTTGTATCGTACTATCAATGAAAGAATTTCCAGTCGAAAAAAAGGAGCCTTTCAATTCAACTATTCAAAGAAAGAGGGCAAAATCTAAATTAGTTCACCCATTGCCAATGAAAAAGTTATTCTTAATGATATTCTAAGAGATGTTATTGACTTTAAACTCAATATAATCAATGGTAAAAGTGCTGGAAACACTAATATTATTTTTACTGACAACCCGCCTGCATTCTCTTCGGACACTTGTATATTTCTCTATGCTTCATTTGAAACATCCAGAGTTGGCAATAGCAATGCTCCTCTCCTATGAGTTCTTGAACAAAAAAAACAGCCAAGATTATATTCATCATTACAATATAAAGCATCTTCACTATATCCCTGTAAACACTTCCTATTTGGAACTCTGTCAGTTAACACTAAGAACTAAATTAGGTGATCCTCTAGCAATATCAAAAGGTTTGGCCGTGATTACATGTCATTTTCGACCAATCTTTATTGGTGTTCAATAACAAGATGTCTAATAGAATAGTGGTATTCGTTTGTCCTGATATTGACTGCTATGTTGCTACTCTTGGCCCAAGACAACTGGGCAATGGAATGGACTATTACAAAGGTTGTTCATCAATTTCTGGCTATGGTCTTGGCAGTTAGTTTGCTAAGCTGTTCCGCTCTGCACTGCCCCTGGCTAAAAAAATATATTGTACCGGCTGCGACAGATTTTGCATCCTCTATACTATACGATTGAGGCTCTTGGAAGGGTTTTAAAAAAAGTGCTTCGGAAAATCTTACGTTCAGTGCACGAACCCTTGGCGAGCAATGTAAATCTCGACAAATTAGAAAAGGTTTAAAAAGGTTGAGAAAAAGTGCATCTCTCATCTGTCTCTACTTACGTCAGAAACGAAGGGCATCACTCCAAAAAAGAAAGAAAAAACTACTGCTAGAATAAAAAGGAGAAGAAGCCCAAGGAAGAGAATTGTTAGATCGAAACAGGGTTTCTTTTCCTAGACTGAACAATGGCATATCTACCGCATAAGGATTCCCATCCTTCAATCACTTCATCTTTAAATCTATTTAACGCAGAAAATGTTGATGCGAGTGTAAACAATGGATACTATGAACAATTCTATCCACAACAACCGCTCTCACATAACATCTACTTTCAAATTTATTCCAATTAAGACTACTTTATGGACATGCCATCGAAACTTACAGATATACATGTGATATTCAAGAATCCGACAACAGAATTCTAATTCTTGCTGATGGAATATTCTATGAAAACTGTATATTACATAATTTATTTTGACAAATAAATTGTCGAAAATAGCAGTTCATCGTGTGTGAAGACAGGTCATTGGCTGTGCATCTTCCAAACAACGAAGACTATTTTATTTTTTAACCTCTTTGTCTACCCTATACATTCTACACTCCACACATCAACGACTAAATTGAAAGCAGTGGGGAAACTATTATTCAAAACCGGAAGAGAGTGCAGGATCTAACGACTAAAAGCTGTGATTTTCATGCGCTACTATATTTCGTTTTCAGATTCTGCGGTTATACTTACAGGCATTTTCTCAACATTTACGTAGACTATACACGTCTGAACGACCTCATGGTGGAAAATATGGTCTCAGACCTGTACAATATTGATTTTAGTGCCCGACGAATAAAGAGTTCTAAAAATGTCTGTAAACCTGTTTATTAATAAAAAAAAATGTATATACACTACCAACAATGTCTTTATTCTACATTTTAGATTTCTTCTTCTTCTTCTTTTTGTGTGTATAGGCAACTGTCGAGAACAACTAATGCTGGTAGATCATTTGAAATCACCGTATATTGATCTTGATTGGCTGCAAAGTCAGGGTAACATTTTCTACAGTGTAATGTAACTTCACTCTTATCATATCTCTTTGTATAGTCAATGCTACTATTTGCATTCATATTTTGAAATTCACGTGTTTCAATTTGTCTATTTGAAGCAATATCACATATAGTGTTTTCAAGTGGTGAATTACATTCTGCAAAAGCCAAATAAAAATCACAAGGCTTATAGTCATAATAGCCAGTGTCGTCACAACGATGAGGTAGAAACCAAGTTGTCTTGTTACGCCAACAGTTGAATCGTAGTCCTGATTCTTCCTCCCAAAATAATTTAAAACCACGGCGATACAAATCTCGTAGAAATAAACTAAAATCTCGTTTAGGGTTCTCTCCAATCATACCAGGATAAGTATTCTCCCACTAATTACATTTATCATAGTGACAATTGGAGCATAGTTATCCTCTAGGGTGAGAGTCACAAAGTTGTCCTCTATATCAGGGTCACATTTTCTACAGTACTATGTAACTTCGCTCTTATCATATCTCTTTGTATAGTCAATGATACTATTTGCATTCATATTGTGAAATTCACGTGTTTCAATTTGTCTATTTGAAGCAATATCACAAACAGTGTTTGCAAGTGGTGAATCACATTCTGTAACAGCCAAATAAAACTCACTAGGCTTATAGTCATAATAGCCAGTGTCGTCACAACGATGAGGTAGAAACCAAGTTGTCTTGTTACGCCAACAGTTGAATCGTAGTCCTGATTCTTCCTCCCAAAATAATTTAAAACCACGGCGATACAAATCTCGTAGAAATAAACTAAAATCTCGTTTAGGGTTCTTTCCAATCATACCAGGATAAGTATTCTCCAACTGATCACATTTATCATAGTGACTATTGAAGCATAGTTGTCCTCTAGGGTGAGATTCACAAATTTCTTCAAGACATGAATTACAGCCTTTAATTTTTAGTGCATATCCTCTATGTAATTTGCATGGATTGCATACTTTACACTTTTTGTCATACTCATCAACCATTGCAAAATTCTCACATAATGACCAACTGCCAAGAGTATACATATATAGTGGACATGTATAGAACTTTTTTTGTTTTCAGTGTTAACTCTCTCACAGTTAAGATGAAACTGGTCTACGTTTGCTAAATTCTGAGAGAGATAGAGACAGAGAGAGAGAGGAGTAACTTTGTGACGTTACATAACCTGTTTTGAAGAGAGAGTCATCTAGACGGAATATATGGCAATGTATTCAAAAGTAAATCCACGATAATATTTTGATTATTCTCAATTAATATATCAACAAATTGAGTAAATGCATTTGAGTCACGTCGTAAAAGCTGCTTACAATAGTCCAACGATGGAGAATCATTTCTCATTATATTGTCTTGAGAAAATATTTTCCTTTGAAGAGATAACTCGAGAAAATCATCATCTAGAATCAAACGTTTTTTCATAATCACAAGATTAGAAATAATTCTCTCTTTCTCAAACTCAAGAATATTCGCTAACCTACTTAGAAAAATCCAACAAAGAGAAATAGAACACTTTCGATTTCGAAACAATTTTATTGTGTGTATAATAACAACAAAAATATATTGCATATACAATTACTGATATAACTTATTGTCCTCAATATGTTTCACTATTGCATTTAAAGCTGTTTGAAGTCTATGTATATGCTCTATATAGACTTTTGCAGTGAAGCATAATTGTTCCTCAAATTTAAATTTGCTCAATAATATCGCGTATATTGCATACACTTCATCCCATTCAAGACAAAGTCGAGATTCCCTTGTAATTTCTACTGCAGTGTTCGATACGCTTGTATCATTGCTGCTGCTGCTGCTGCTGCTGCTGCCACTATCAACTTCTAATAATTTAAACATACCACTCATTATTGCAAATATAAATCCTGGCAAATAAAAAAACGAGTATTAACAATCTGTTCTCTCTCCTTGAATTCTATTCTTACACTAATATCAACTATACTGAAAATCCTTCTTTATATTAGTTGAGGTTGCTATGAGCGGTTGCTAAGACCTCTTGGGACTATTGCATGAATCTAGGCCAAAATTTCCTGGAAGTAGAGATCTGACGTCACTCCCGTTCGTATGTATTAAGCTTAGAAACATCTCTGATTGGCATAGAAATGGGTGTGTGGTCTTGTTCGTCCTGAATGTCAATATCGACCTCTACTGATACCAGAGCTAAATTTAAGCCATATTAAGAGCTTTTAACGAAACTAAATCGTTTTTTTGACTGAGATGTTAGATTTTAGCCCTCCTCTCCCAAAATATTCATTCAACACTTCCCATTTTATTTTTCGGCCCTAGAGTGTGCTAGTCCAAGGCAATGCATGCTACCTGTGCAAAATATGGATGGCATAACATAACCTCTAGCACTCATTATTCCAAAGGCATTTACAGATATTCGTATACTAAAAATATGCTTTTAAATCCATTGATTTTTATGTGTTAGCAATCCACACTTAAAATGATGCTCACCATGGCAATTCATGTCACAGTGCCAGTATTTGACTGCCCCTCTGACACCTCCTTCATCATTCCGAAGACATTTTCAGACATTACATGCTAAAAATTACCCATTCATTCCGATGATTCAAGTTTTTCACGGGGCAAGCCTTTCACGAGACTCCCCAAAACACTCAACACCCCCGTTGCATTAAACACCGGCCCCTCCATGATCCACATGGCACGACCCCGACCCCCACCCTAAGAAATTCTCAAGCTTTTCCCACCGAAAATAAACTTCTGAATCTAAATTAAACACTAATTTTACTTGAACAGTGGAAGTCGGCATTTCTTTGCTAGATTGTGATACTCAAGGGAATTAATGCAACAATTTCATTATTTGACTGCCCCCCTGACACCTCCTTTATCATTTCAAAGACATTTTCTGACATTACATGCTAAAAATTAAACATTCAATCCGATGATTTAAATTTTTCACGGACTAAGTCTATCACCAAACTCCCCAAAATACTCAAAACCACCGTTGCATTAAGGACCTGTCCTCCTCCATCATCCACGAGGCACCAACCCGTCCTCTCCCCTCACCCTTAGAAATTCTCAGGCTTTTCCTACCGAAAATAAACTTCTGAATCTAAATTAAACATTGCCTTTACTTGAACAGCGGAACTCGGCATTTCATTGCTAGAGTGTGACACTCCAAACAATTCATACAACAATGCCACACTATTACTGCTCTTTGGCACCTTCTGATATCACTTCATCACCTCCAAGATATTTTTCAAACATTCCTTGTTAAAAATGTACTTCAATACGATGATTCAAGTTTGCGCTTACCATCGCTACGTGATACACAATGTCAATTCACACCACCGTGGCATTGGACACATCCTTCTCCATAACCAACGTTGCATCACCCCTCATCACCCCCCTAAAAGATTTTCTACCTTTTCCCACCGCAAATAAAACTCTGGATCTAAATTAAACACTGAACAGCGGAGCTCGGCATTTCATTGCAAGAGTGTGATACTTCGAGCAATTAATGCCGCTATACCTCACTATTACTGCTCGGTAGCACCCCCTGACATCAAATCATCACCCCCAAGACATTTTTCAGACATTTCTTGTTAAAAATTATACTTAAATCCGATGATGCAAGTTTTCACAAGCCAAACTTATCATAATAATCTCCAAAACACTCCACGCCACTGTGACATTGGACACCTGCACCCTCCATCATTCACGTGGCACCTTCCCTCATCACCCCCGTATGTGGCTACCTCCATGGTAATCTATGGCTGCTCATTGACAATAGCTAATTTATTATTCGTTTTCGTGCAGCATCATTTGTACATTGGAAGGATAAACACTCACATCTTATTTCAAAAGAGGAAAATGAAATATTTTAAGAAAGCACGTACCCATGAGAAAGCTATCGTAGCATTGACGGCCAAGAAAGAGAAATACATGAATTATGAATTAAGTGTTAATGGGATCTTATTGGAACTGTATGTTTTGGTTGCCTTGGCGATAGAGCGTTAAATTCCATTGGAGTACCGAAAAAATTCAACATTGCTAGCGGTGGATATACCAGAGTTAAATTTCCAGAGTTGATAGTGCTCAAAGAGAATGCGAACATTAAACTTTTAGTTGATGACGAAGGCCAACTTCCTGCTTATGCCAATGACAACATATTATGACCAATGACACAATCACCAATGACAACAAAACACAGTTATAGTTTGATTCTGAATTTTCCAGAGAATAGAATATTTTCATTTTAATTGTGAATTTTCTAAAAAAAAGTGAAGCAAAGTTCAAGTTCTCTTCTCAATTCCCCAGGAGTTGAAAGCGTACCCTGAAAATAGTAGAAACAAGATAAAGTAATGCAATAAAAAATATTTTATTGAAATAATTGCGTGTTGAATGCCATCATAAAAATGAACATTTTAAATCTAGTCAAAAGATACTTATTGTTATTGTTAAATCTAGTCAAAAGATACTTATTTGTGCAAAAGATACGTATTGTTTTCTCTTCATAATTCACATATTCCCATTTTGGGGGTATACACAATTTTTAACAACCTCATCACACATTTCATTATCGATAATAGCGGCTTCATGGACTGCATCTGTTGGTAAACCCATGGTGGTAGTAGTAACGTTTGCTGATGCTTTGTTTTTCGTCAATTCATCTTTAATCTCCTTGCTGATAATGTCTGCTAGTGCTATTTTTATTTTACTTAGCGCTTCACTTTCAATTACGACATTATTTTTACATGGTTTGCAATTTTGGCATCTGGATAGAATATGATTTATGATAATGATTGAAGGGTAAGCCTGTCTTCTTCTTCTTGTCTTCTTTTGAATGATACTCCCTGAACGATGGCGATAGGATTTATCAAAGAGTAATGTGTTGCCAGTGAAACAAGCAAGAACTTGGTCTTTGTTATCAACTAAAAGTTTTATGTCGGAATTCTCTTTGAGCACTATCAACTCTGGAAATTTAACTCTTATACATCCGCCACTAGTAATATTTGTTTTTGTCGGTACTCCAATGGAATTTAACTACCTACTGACATGGCAACCCACACATACATTTCCAATAATATCCCCATTAACACTTTTTTCATAATTCAAATTTATCTCTTTTTTGGCATTCAGCGCTACGATACCTTTATCATGAGTGCACGCTTTCTTGAAATATTTCATTTTCATCTTTTAAAATAAGATATGAGTGATTATCCTTCCAATGTACAAATGATACTGCTCGAAAACGAACAATAAACTAGCTATTTTCAATGAGCAGCCATAGATTACCATGGAGGTAGCCACATACGGAGGTGATGAGGGATGGTGCCACGTGAATGATGAAGGGGGGGGGGAGGTTTGTAATGTCACAGTGGTGTGGAGTGTTTTGGAGATTATTATGATAAGCTTGGCTTGCAACAACTTGAATCATCGGATTGAAGCATAATTTTTAACAAGAAATGTCTGAAAAATGTCTTAAAAGTGACGATGTGATGTCAGGGGCTGTCATAGAGCAGTAATAGTGGGGTACTGTGGTATGAATTGCTTGGAGTATCGTACTCAAGCAATAAAATGCCGAGTTCTGCTGTTCAAGAAATACAGTATTTAATTTAGATTCAAAAGTTTAATTGCAATGGAAAAAGGTTGAAAATGTCCTAGGCGGGTGATGAGGGGTGGTACCATGTTGGTGATGGAGGGGGATGTGTGTAATACCAGGGTGGTGTGAATTGACATGGTATATCACGTAAGGAGGGGTAGTGAAAACTTGAATCACCTGTTTGAAGTATATTTTAAACAAGCAATGTTTGAAAAATGTTTTAGAGGTGATGATGTGATGTCAGAGGGTGCCAAATAGCAGTAATAGTGCGGCATTGTTGTATGAATTGCTTGGAGTATCACTCTCTAGCAATTAAATACCGAGTTCCACTGTTGAAGTAAAAACAGTGTTTACTTTAAATTCAGAAGTTTATTTTCGGTGGGAAAAGCTTGAGAATTTCCTAGAGTTTGGGGGAGGGTTGTTGCAACGTGGATGATGGACGAGGCATTTGTGTAATGCCACGGTGGTTTGGAGTGTTTTGGGGAGGATGGTGATAGGCTCACCCCCTGAAAAACTTTTATCATCGGATTGAATGTCTAATTTTTAGCATGTGATGTCTGAAAATGTCTTCAAAATGATGAAGGATGTGTCAGAGGGGCAGTCAAATAATAGCATTGTTACATGAATTGCTTGGACTATCATACTTTAGCAATGAAATGCCGAGTTCCATTGTTCAAGTAAAAACAGTGTTTAATTTAGATTCAAAATTTTATTTTCGGTGGAAAAAGCTTGAGAATTTCCTGGGATGGGGGCGGGGTAGGGCCATGTTGGTGATGGAAGGACCGGTGTGTAATGCAACGATGGTGTGGAGTGTTTTGGGGAGTTTGGTGAAAGGCTTGCCCCGTGAAAAACTTGAATCATCAGAATGAATGTGTAATTTTAGCATGTAATATCTGAAAAAGTCGTCGGAATAATGAAGGAGGTGTCAGAGAAGCAGTCAAATAATGGCATTGTAGTGTGAATTATCATGGTGGCCATCATTTTGAGAGTGGATTGCTAAAACTCAAATCAATCGATTTAAAAGCATATTTTTATTATGAAAATATCTGTAAATGCCTTTAGAAAAATGAGTGTTTCAGAGGGCGCAGTATGCCATCCATAGTCTGCCAAGGTAGCATGCATTGCCTTGGACTAGCACACTCGAAGCTTCGGATGTGCTAATAGAATTTTTTTGGAGGGGGGCTGAAATCTAACATCCTAGTCGAAGAAACAATGCAGTTTAAAAGCTCTTAATATGGCTTAAATTAAGCTCTGACATCACCTCCAACCTCGGAAATGATTGCTAGGGGAGGGCTGGGCGCATTATTACGATGGTGTGAAATCTAACTTTCCATTCAAATAAATGATCATTTTCATTAAAAAGTTCTTAATAGGGCTTAAATTTGCATCTAATATCAGCCATATCCCCTGGTATCGCCTGCTAGGATCCCCGACTTTCTATAATATATGGTTCTGTTGCATATATTACGATAATGCTTTTCACCTTTTATTTTTATGTTTGTCATGGTTTTTAAGTCTTTCTTCTGTGTTTTAATATTGTTTGTAAGATTGTTTGAATTAATAATACTTTTATTTACAATAACCTTAATCCTTAGATATGTTGTTTAGGACGATCATGGTGTTTACATTATTTAACCTTGCATTTTCCCTTTATCGCTATAAATACATTAATAACAACCAACAATATTATTTGGGATCACTTCCTAAAAAGCGTTATTTAATGAAGAGGTATAATTTCAGGAAATAGATGTATCCCGACTACGTGCCAATTACAAAGTTGCACAAAACATCTCATTCTAGAAAGTGAAACATGGAAATTTCTCTCACACGCAATTGGGGAATTTTAGAATGTAATCCATCAATCAATCAATCAATATCTTTATTGCCAAAAAAAACACACAAGGGTTCAATATGGAGTAGATGAAGACAAAAAAAAAAACAACAACAAAACACAATAGAAAGAAGAACACACTCACGAAGAAAACTATACTACCGAGAATAGATTTAAATAATTCTACTAACACATAGCAGGATGGAGGCTGTATGACCTATCAACCCTAGATAAATAGCAACCCCGACGCTGCTCGGCCACGGTTAGTGGCTCAGTTAACACGTAGGCTGACGCTAGTCTTTTGTTTCTAGCCCATAGGGGTATACACAAGAGAAATTTCGTGAAACGAAAATATACCGATCTAATAGTCTTTTGATTAGTTGCCGTAAACATATTCCAAAGTGGAGTCAATGCGAGGACATGAGGCATCGTAAAAGCGTTGTAGACACGGGTGAGAGTACGCCTGCTGTAGCAAGCTTTACAGCAAACTAGCACACCAAACACTTATCTAAGTTTCTAACTTAGATGAGAGATAAGGAGAGCCCTTGTCGTTTTTTACACTATCCCCTATCGGAAGGCCGAGATACTTAATACAAGCAGATAACTGAACACTCTGATTTTCTAACTGTACGCATCCAACATCACTGACAGATTTGCTGAAAGCAAGGACCTCACTCTTCGAAGCATTAATACTGAGACCAATTTCGACTTATACCCTACTAAGCACAGGAAAATTCTCCTCAACAGACGATACAGTTCTACTTAAATTCAGGATATCGTCAGCGTAATTGAGTGTGGAAAGGTCCAAATCTTTAAAAACAGGACTAATTCTAGCCTTTTTCTGGGGTGCAACCACATTATTATTATACAATGGTGGCGAAGTTGCACCACCCTGGTGGATTTCTTTCCAAACTCGAATTACGGCCTTACACATTACATAGCCATGATGAGTAGGTACTATCACGACAACACACAATCTCGCATACGGATTTTTAAATATCCGCACAACTGAACGATTGAGACTTCGTTGCTGCGCACTATATAGCAATTGAGAATGCTCACTAGAATTGAAAGCACGAGAGACATCATGAGCCGCAAGGACAAGAAACTCGCCACTATTCCCTATATCCATCAGAACGTTGGCAAGTATATAATGCACGTGTTCCTGACTATAGCATTCCTTAAATCCAAACTGGTAGTCCAGAGTTGAACGAGTCTTATTTATATACGTAACCACTAGTAACTCCAGCAATTTACACAGAACAGAAGAAACTGTTATAGGTCAATAGGAACAACATTGCCGGCCATCTTTATCTTTTTTGGAACAGTAGTCAATGTACCGACACAAAAAGAATTGGGTACAATACCAGAATTAAAAATGATTTGGTAAAACAAATGTGGATGCTGCAGCAGCTTATTACTTGCGTGTAATAAATGAAAACCACATAATTGATCATAACCACGTGAGACCGTTTTTACAAGGTGAATGATTGCATTATAAATATCAGAGGCCGTAACTACAAAACCAATGTCTGATTCAGTATCAACTGGACTATCCACTAGTAGTGACTAATAGCGGACCAGGTGGAGAAAATTCACTGGTGAAATAGATGATCCAGTCAATCTCACTTGGAAGCTCTGAAGCGACACCTTTTGATTTTTCGCCCCCAATGAATCTCCGAATTTTATTTGGGTTAGTTGCAAGACGCTTGATCCTGCAGTCAATAATCTCAGCTTTGTGATTGGCAAGACACCTAGCAAAACGACGTTTGGTATTTAACCGTATGTCATTAACGGTACCAGATTTTTTCCGGTCGCAATCATTCCATATTTTGCGCCAAAACTTTGAAGATTTGCAACTTTTCTGTAAAGCCGAATTTATCGACCAGCCAGGTGTTTCTGAACCCGAACGAACTTTACATACAGGAACGGCACAATACTCAACACAACGCATTGCATGGAAGATTTCACTACAGTAAATGTTGATTAGAATGTTTTTTTTCTCCGACTTGATGAGGTCTGAGGATTGTTGCAGCAGTTGGAAAAGGATCTTAATTTTGTCAAGTGTAACATCAACCTCTGCTTTATATACAACAACATTTATTTTCTTCCAGTCACATTTGAATTCCCACTCCCGTTTCCTTTCATCTTTTTTAAAGAGAAAACTATCAATAACAAAAGAGTTGGAGATCGATAAATGATCTGATACCGATATGCTAAAGTCAACATGGCTTGAGCCATTTGCAGTCACACCGTTCGAGCAGAGCATGAAATCAAGCAAATTTGTCTTTCCGGAGTTACGGATATACGTATAGGAACGGTCATTTGGGACAACATACAGATTGGACAGAGCAGACAGAAGTATTTGAAATCTTGAGTGATCTGGCACCGAGAGGTCGCAGCTCACGTCCCCGGTGAGGATAACACGATGAGATGCATAGGCACACTGCCGCAAAGATTTAGTAAGCTTTATTGTTGCACGGGAATACTTTTCTTCGGATGCCAAGCTCTTGTAATCAGTTGGTAAGTAGCAGCAATATACTATCGGATTTGCAGCTCTTATGCCAAGAAAACACTCGTTTTTGACAAATACTGATGCCAAAAGGTGAGAACTGATTAATATCGCCAGTCCACCGGAAGGTCTTCCTCTGCCCTAATTCTTAGATGGCATCCCGTGAAGGCGAGTTTTGCAATTTGCTTTTAACAGGAAAAGCGAGTCGGCTGAAAGGAAAAGTTCTTGTAGACACAAAACGTCGTTGCAAGACATCAAGCTTCCAATCAGTGGGAGTCTATTGATTACACCGCCATTCAGAATCGACGAAGACACTTTTAGCTTAAAGTTGATCATGGCTTCATCAGGGAGGACTACTCTCTTCTCGTCACAAGTCCAGATCGCTCAGCAAACATGTCCTGGGGCTTAACACGATCTGTACAACGAGTAGACATAGTGGCTAACTGCCATAATTCATCCTTTGCCTTGGTCAGTAATATCAGCTTTAAAATATTGTATTGCTTTCGCCACTATTTCATCATACTTGTTACCCACTTTGATTGCTCGGAAGACAAAGTTCAAAACCGGGCTATAAACCACATCTGGCTTCACAGTGCTCATTTCCCTTTTGGAATGAAACGGCCTCTGACGCAGTAATAAAACCAGTGGGCGCTCAGATTCAGATGCAAAATCACAGAGCGCAGTCCAATCAGAGTGGCTGGGGGTGCAGCAAATGGTCATCAGAGAATACTGAAATCATCCAGGAACAAGGGAAATGTAAGTACCCCCTCACCTTTTCCCCGAAATTTTTGGTTAACTGAATGCCAGCGGGTACAATATGACATCCCCTCTTCCGTAATGAGTAGGACAAAATACTGGGAATAGCTAATCTGTCCTGATGATTCTCCCATTGGAAGAAAATTGACCTTTCAAGTCCCAGCGAGGACAAAGAACTAAAGAATGAAAAAAAATAAATCCTTTTCGTTCGAAAAAAAATCTCAAAAAAAAGGTATTATGTGACAGTGATGTGCGCGCTGTTATTAGGTAAGATGTGCACCGTCACTGTGTAAGATGCGGTGACCTTACATAAAGTGTGTGCTACCACTAAGTTAAAAGCAGAAATTCCCCATCGGTTCCTGACGCAAGGTAACATAAAATTGTGTCACCCATATTAAACCTGACCGTTTAAAACGGGGTGTGTCCTGGACATATTCCAGAAAAGTCGTCTAGACAAGTATATGGGAAAATAGAAAAACAATAGAGGATATAATGGAGCACCCAGGAGTGTCATGGGAAGTCTGCCAGCTGGAAACAGGGCTCCGTTTAAAATCCCATGTTAATTTTCCTATGGATGCTGCAGAAATCCTATGCTAATTTCCCTATTATTGCTAATTGTCTATTATCCGAACCATAGTCCGATTAATCATACTGGAACATCTGGGAATCTTGCCTGGGTCGGAATCTTGCCAGGGCATGTCGTGATGTCACAGGGTTGTTGTGACGTAGCCGGGCATCGTTTCAAATCCCATGTTAATTTCCTAGGGATGATTTTAAAAGCAGAGTAGGGATACTAGTAATGATACAATAAGCCCTAGAACTTTTGCGGTTTATTCGTTATTAACGATCTGGTTTTGATCGTTATTAACGATCTAGTTTGAATTATTACGGAGTATGATTTCTGTTCTTTAAATTCTTATATGGCTCTTTTCTTTTGTTTGAAAAACTTTTTCGGACAGTTTTTTAAAATTAATTACAAATTATAGCAGAGGACCTCTTATAGTTGCGTTAATCCACTCTAATATAGCATTTTAAGTCAATTTTGGCAGTGAAAAATTGCACAAGAATGCTCTCATTTTATGAAATGTAGTTTTTAAACTGTCTTTTGTATTTAGCCTCTTTAATATTACGCAAAGGATATACTCTAAGAATCGCAACTTCTACTTTTCGCAAGAATGCTTTTGATGAAAGTATTCAAATTCAGTATCAAATACTTTCCTTTGGCTTCTTTTATTGAATTATTCCTTTAATTTTTAGGCAATACTCTTTAACATTCAAAACTGAAATGTTACCACTCAATCTTAATATTATTAATAGAAGATTGATTATTATCAATGACAAAATCAATGTTTACAGCGGCTGTTTGTTTTATAATAAACTTGATGAAAGTCCAAGATAATTTTATTCTCTCGAGTATGCAGCCTTTCGGTTCACAAAGGAACAAAATACACTCGAGGAATATAAAATACTCTTCTTGCTTTGTTTGTATATTTCCCTCTAGAGCTTACGGAATAAACGTAACTCGAAGTAAAGCTGTTTACACCCAATTTTAAAACATGCTACAAGCCATCAATATCCATATAAGGATTATTATTGATAAGCTTATTGTAAATTTACAACCTTTTTTCCTCTTTTTCTCTTATTTTTAGTTCGAGTTAGGTCAAAGATTACTTTTGCAGACTATTAACATTTTAGCATACTAAGATGAAGTTCTGGGAAAAGAAGAGAAATATGCTGTTTGTGTATTTTAGCCAATTTCTCCCTTGGTGTTATGGGGAAAAACTAAAACTCGAAGTTGATTTATAAACACCAAATGTTAGCCGACAAAGCAATTTAAGCAGGAACAGAAATTATTTACCGTTAAGAGTGCAATGTCATTTTCTTTGGTTTTGGCGTTATAGAGCCAGTGGACGCTACTACTTAAAACTGATCTTCTCTGTTCATTTGAATCTGTAGCAGAAAGTTGATGCTCTCCAGCTGTGACCGTAATATTGGCAAGAGGTACACTAAAAAATGTCAGCTTTATTATAATAGATTAATTTTTTTGTATATGGCTGGTAGCTATGGTTGACAGCAATGCAAAGAAAGTTTCATACAAAGATCCTAAGAAGTTTCAATAAATATCTAGAACTTTGTGTATGTTTTTCCACCTTTCCGCTGAACAAAGCAACTTAACCATTCAAAATAGAACCGTGAAACTTTTCCTGTATAGCTTTGAGCTATACATTTTTTTCTTTTTTTTTTCTTTTTTTATATATTTTTTTTATGTAAATTATTTTAAGGTATTGAAATCCCCCTCAAAATGAACTCCTAAAAAAAAGAAACTTGACTTGGAATGCCGCTATGATTTTGTATTCAAAATTGAAGATTAATTGGGAGCCTGTGGAATTTTTCTTCTTTGATGTAGTTTTTTGAAATTTATATAACTTGCAAAAATATGCCTATCACCATGCTGATCAACGATCAAATTTGGAGGTGCATTGGAAGTCTGTTTCATTTTTTTCCTTGAGGCCAGATTTTATATTTACGAAAACTACAAAACCATGCCAATTACCAGAGGTAACAGATGAAATTGTGAAACTGAAAGCAACCAAACCGAGCTTAGATGGAAGCAGTCTAACCTTTAAGAGTAAGATCGGATACAAAAGTTCAAGATTAGCACCCCAAGCAATTGATTCTCTATGCTTCCTTCAATAAATTAGTACTCCTGAAAATAGAACAAGTTCATTTGGTATGAATCTACTAAAATAAGTTGCAGGCCTTTCTATGTCCAATACATATGTTTTGAAATAAAAATGTATTAACCCATTCTATTGTTGTCTTCTTATTGTAGTAACTGTAGGCATATTTCCAGAATATCTTATCATCTTTAGATACATATAATCTCATAAGTAGAAACCGTTTGATCACTCCGTGCAACAAATCGCTATCTATAGCCTCCACTCTCTTTTCGGTAGGTCATTTCACACCACGAATCCTATCTAGAGCCCCACTCTCTTTTTTTCTGACCAAAAATCCTATCTAGAGCCTCAACTCTCTTTTTGGTAAGTAGTTTATAACAGAAATTGCTATCCAGAACCTCCACTCTCTTTTTTGTAGGTATTTCCTAGCGAAAATACCTATCCAGCAGCTGGAATCCCTTTTTGTCATCGAAAAGGGATTCGTCGTCGAAAAGGGATACTGAAAAAAATTGTAGCTCCCAACCCTACCGCTAGGAGCATTCGTGTGCTAGTATTTATTTTACCTTGCTTCTCAGGTTTCTAGGCTATCCCCCTATGTATAGTATTTTCTAGTGAAAAACGCTACCCCTCACAAAGAATTCTAAGGTATTAATCAGTCTAGGACAAATTGTTTATTCAGACATGTAAACATCTCCCGGGAACTCCCACGGACAAAACCTCATGGAAAAGTTTTTTTTTCGATAATATATGCCAGATGGTTGAAAATAAGTGCTTTCTTATACTTGATACCTCCGAAAAAAGAACCCCCCCCCCGGGCTAGAAAACTTGCATATATCTAAAGGTTGCCTAAAAAAGCAAGATTTAGTTTCTCACAAGCTATTGTAAGTTGCAGTTGAAAAATGAATGAACTTATTGAAGCTTTTCATAGTGATCATTGAGGACATTTTTGATATTTTTGTGGATCAAAGGTAATGTCGTTTTTAATCAAATTCGACTTGGAGAGAACGAATCAGTTTCTTTCTTTCTTCAAAATGGATTTTAAGGATGTTTAAAATCCTATAAATTACGTTCTCCTTGTATTGGCAATGCTCCGAGGGCAAGCATAGAAAACCGAAGAAACACAATTGGGGAATTGCTTAAGAAAACCTAAGATAAATGAAAAAGCTTAAGGGTGCAACTTGCTGCTCATATTGTATTCTCTAAAGAAGGAAGGAAATATGAAAAAAAATTTATTATCGAAAATGGAGACTTTCCACAAGTTTGGGGACAAAAACAAAATTTTAGACAAATGTATTTTAAAAATAAATAAGACCTGAAAAAAATATTCTGAAAATGGTTTACCATTACAGCGACTGATGTCCTATACTGACACCTACTACTCGCAGACTATAGCTATGACATTGGTCAAAAAGGGTCCCAAATCTCTGAAACCTTAAAGAATAAGAAAGCCATTATTGATCTTAGACTTAACCAGAAAAATGAATGTTGTAAGTGGTGATTTTAGCCGTTGGCCACCAAATTTTGAAGGATAATGCTAGTAAGAAACATTTTCTAGCTATGAACGAAGCGGGATTGGAAGGAGGAACATTTTCCATATTTTCCTTAAAATGCTTTGCGGGAAAATTGCTCATTAAGATGACATGACATTAAGCTCTGGGAGGTCAAAAACCCTAGTATTAGAATAAATGTTCTTTATTATGATACTAATACAAAATATTATGCCCTATACGCACTTCGTCTAATGTCAATGTAAAATATTATGTTTTTTATTATATGTGGAAAATGATGAATACGGACACTTTTTCCAATAGTAAACCTTTGTAGACGTTTGCCACGTGTAAAACATAGTATAAGATTTTTTTGCGTTTATTGCCTGGTGTGGAAAACTAGCGAGGAGGCACTAAGGGATCTCTTGAAATATCGTTCACCTTGTGGAATACAGGTAGTCAAAAATTTATCGAAAGATAAATCGATACTAGAGTTTAATCATGTTTCATATAGAATTCCAATGGAATGTAAAATTCTTGGGATTTTGAACCAATAATTGAAGAAACAGGGGAATGTATAGGGCAGCACAAACCAGCAGCTATTGGCTATGCAGTAGTCAAGTAAAAAAGGGAGCTAGTTAAATACTCGGAGCATCCTTCTTGTCATATTGAGGGCCTAAGAGAGCTTTTAAACGATGCAGAAGCCTGTTTTGATGAAATACATGAAACATATAGAGAAATGATAATAACAGAAGCTGATAAAGAGAAACTAGACAGTACAATATGTTGGATATGTGGAATCCTCTAGAAAATGACTCAAAAATTATTGGAAAGCATTCTGTAAAGGATCTTATCCATATTACGGGAAGTATCGGAGACAGGGCCGACAGTCTTTGTTATTCCGTGTTAGGGAGAAAACTCTACGTACCTATCAGCTTCCACAATCTTTCCTATGACATAATGCATTTAGGGTTTTCAAAGATTGAGGATATGAATTTTGAGTTTACGCCCATTGTCAAGACCAGTGGGGAGTATATGTTCCTACAGGTTTCGTGGGAGAATGATAAAGATAGAAGATATAGCTTGCAATTTTTGATACTTATAATTTCTTACCACAATCCTTAGAAAGTCTCGTTGAAATACAAAGAGGTGAAGATCCCTTGAATTTTTCAATAATAAGACAAAAATTTTCTTCGGAAGAAGAGTTTTCTCTCCTTAGTCGCAAAGCCGTTTTCCATACTCATATTTAGATATATTTGAGAGGTTTAAGGAAAGTGAATTGCCTTCAAAGCAAGCATTCTATAACGCTTTGATCCAAGAAGCATTTCCTGATGATTTCGCAAAGAGAGTTTGGAAAAAATTTAACTGTAAGAATTTAAAAGATTATACATTATTGTATCCCGACTCGGATGTGCTTACTTTAGCAGATACATTTATGGAAGTTAGTGCCACTATCCTTGGTCTTCATAAACTCGAACCGAACTATTACTTAAGCACCCCTCCCTTGCATACGACATAATGTTAAAAATAATGCAACAAAGTAAAATTGAAATGATTACAGATCAAGAAATACATAAAACAGTTCGTGGTAGCGAACTGTAAGCAAGGAGCACCCGGCTCAATAGCAAACGAAACTCTAAAAAAAATAGATACATCAAAAGCAATCCAACTTTTATGCTGATTTCAAATACACAAGTTTCATCAAGTTTAGTCTTACCCATTGAAATTTACGAGCCTGAGAAAATTTGTCCTATTTTCGAAAAGAAAGGGAAACAAACCCTAAAAGTCATAGAATCCTAATGAAAATCTCGCCATCAGATTCAGCGCATCAGAGAACCTTCCTGCAGAGTTTTCAAGCTCCTATCTGCATAAATATGGAATTTTGTATTGTTTGCCAGAAGGAAGATCACGGATGCGTGTTTATTTCTTTGTTGTTTTTTTTTTTTTATAACTTTAATAAATCAAATAATATTAACATTTTGATTACTAAATATCAGTATATGTATATGAAACTGACAATGCACATTCATTTGTATTTTTTCAGTAAAGTGCAAATTATGTTCTGGCCTTTGTAAGGCATAGGGGTTTTGAGCGCAACTTATGCTAATTTCTGCCCATTTTGAGTATGACTCAGTTATTTATTGTAATTTCTGTTCATTTTGGGTTTCATTTATTTATCGATGCTGAATTGTGGTAGTTTCACGCTTGGTAGATTACTTGATTTTATTTTTGCTCATTTTTTGTGTAATGGAGTTCTTTACTTTTCTTTGAAAAACTTATTTTTTGAAAAAAAATTTAATTAATTTCGGTTCGTTTTATATTGACATAGTCTTTTCAGGGAAAAAGAAAATGATACTTTAAATCTTTTCGTTTTTTTAAGAATTGATAGTCTGGCCTGCTATTTGTATGCTGGAGAAAAATTTTCAGCAATTTTTAACAACATACACCCTTTTAAAAATCTGGACACAAATAGTAGTGTTTAATTTAGTTTCATACCTCCTATAGTTGCCCTGAAATGGAAGACTTGGTACCATTCGCAAAAAAATTTGTTTACTTTCTTTGATAGCTTGGATACACTTACGCTATTTTGATTTGGTTAAATTTTAAGAGCAGAAGTAGCCCCGATGGTTTCAACATAATACCTTAAGTCGTTCTTGGGATACTGGTGAGATGCCTTATTGGGATTTAGCATTAACACAGTGCATTTTGATTTAATTTTAAGGCAACATTTAGTTTTTAAACATAAAAGCAAATGGGAGGGTGGACGTGGGAGGGGGATTAGTTTCCCTCCAATCACTCTCGACTATTAAAAAGGGCATCAGCCCTTTCTATTTTCAATCGAATGAGCCCTTTTCGAAGTTCCTATGAAAACTCCTTCGATACGAAGTGCCCTGATCTGAACAACAACATCAACAACAAAAATAATACATTATACCCAAATCGATCTTTACTATAAAAATGTCAAGCCTTACAATAACATTCGACTGTTAAAAAGGGCACAAGGCCTTTCGATTTCCAATCGAATGAGCCCTTTTTGAGTTTCTACGACAACGCTTTTTATAAACACCTAATGTGCCCCCGGGGCATAGATTACAACCCTTACCCTAAGGGCTGTGAGGGTAGTTGTCATCCTCTAGGACCTAATTTCCAGAACTTTTAACTACGTTAAGCAAAATGGTTATCTAAAAATTTTGATTGGATGTGTCGGGGAAAATGGTGGGCGTGAGAGGGGGCGCTAGTCACTCTCCAATCACCTTCAACTATTAAAAAAGTCACTAGCCCTTTCAATTTCCAATCAAATGAGCCCCTTTGAAGTTTCTATGACAAAACTTTGAATAAAAACCTAATATGCCTCCAGGGCATAACTTACAAACCTTGCCCTGAGAGCTGGGGGGAAGGGATGTCATCCTCAAAGACCTAATTCCCAGAACTTTCTTCAACATTGAACAAAATAGCTATCTGAAAATTTTTATTGGATGTGTTTGGGGGAACGGTGGGCGTAAGAGGGGGGTTAGTTACTCTCCAATCACTTCCAACTATTAAAAAGGGCACTAGCCCTCTCTATTTCCAAGTGATTGAGCCCCTTTTGAAGTTTTTACGAAAACTCTATCTATAAAAACCTTATATGCCCCCAGGGCATAACTTGCAACCCTAGCACTGAGGGCTCTGATGGGGTTATAATCCTAAAAGACCTATATTCCAGAATTTTGGACTACGTTGAACAAAATGAATATCTCAAAATTTTAGTTGGTTGTGTTTGGGGAAATGGTGGGTGTGAGAGTGGGGTTAGTTGCCCTTCAAGCACTTTCGACTATTAAAAAGAGCACTAGCCATTTCAATTTCCAATCGAATGAGCCCTTTTTGAAGTTTCTACGACAACGCGTTCTATAAAAACCTTATATACCCCCAGGGCATAACTTACAAAACTTGCCCTGAGGGCTGTAGGGGAGTGTCCTCCTCAAAAACATAATTTCTATCTGGAAATCAACAACGCTGAACAAGATGACTATCTAAAAAATTTGATTGGATGTGTTTGGGGAAAAGGTGGGCGAGAGAGGGGGGTTAGTTGCCCTCAAATAATTTTCGACTATTAAAAAGGGCACTAGACCTTTGAATTTCCAATCAAATGAGCCCTTTTCAAGTTTCTACGACAGAGATTTCAATAAAAACTTATATGCCCCCAGGGCATAACTTATAACCTTTGCCCTGAAGACTGTAAGGGGATTTTCCTGCTCAAAGGTATAATTTCCTGAACTTTAAACTGCGTGGAACAAAATGGCTATCTCAAAACGTTGCTAAGGTTTGCGCTAAAGTTTGACTCTGTCTCACAACTTTATTTTTTAAAACAATAAAAAACTTTAGCGTAAAGAGCGAGGCGTTGAGGAGGGGACAGCCCCTTTCATATACGGAATAATTTTTGTTCATTTTAAGTTTTAATGCCGCTCCTTACTTTCAGTTAAAAAAACTTGTTTTTTTAGTTAATCAAGGAGGCACACTTGTGCCTCTTTAAAGAGGCGACCCACCACAATGTTGAGCGATTTCCGGTCCTAGCGGTCGCAGAGAGACAGCAGCGATCGCATTTTGTAGCCCAAGCTCCAACTAAGAAACGTGCAAAATTTCACCCCCCCCCTCCGACTTTATCTTCATGGGTAAAAGTGGGCCGGAAGTTTCGACCCTCCGACCACAGCCCCCCTTTAACATTGTCCGATTGGGCTGAAATTTAGAGTTTAAGCTTTCCTAGGGCCCGGGAGCTTATCCTCGAAATTTCAGCTCAATCCGATCACTCCTTCCCTGTTTTCCGAATATAGCCACTCTGTTTCTCCGAAAAACAAATTTAGCCACTTAAAGTTCATTTCTCTTTTCTTATCAGCCACGCCTACAGGCCACAGTTGGCAACGGATCCGGGGAATGAGGACTCATTCGAAGCGGAATTTGACCTGTTAGGGCCTTTTGATATTTTCAGACCGAAAAAATTATCCCCCGAATTTACATTTACGAAAAACCTCGTTTTCCTATAAGAGCCCATGTTTATTTTTCCCACCACAGCCCCCCTTTAACGTTGTTTGATCGGGCTGAAATTTAGAGGATAAGCATTCCTGGGGCCTGGGAGCTTATCATCAAAATTTCAGCTCAATCCGATCACTCCCTCCCTGTTTTTATTGTTTTATTGTTTTATAGTTTTTATTGTTTAAAAAAAAAGAGTTGTGAGAAAGTCAAACTTTAGCGTAAAGAGCGAGTCGTTGAGGAGGGCACAGCCCCTTTTATATACGGAAGCGGGGTTTGGGGGTGACAGCCCCCCAACTGTACCTCCTAATCCCTGTACGTTTTAAGGTTCGAATTTGTGACTCAGCCTCTTTAACTCTTTAGAAAACGTAGTTTTTTTTCAAATAATTCTAATCAAAGACGGGTGAAAGAGGAAAAATTCCTTGAGCATCTTTTGAAAATTTAGTCGCTTCCTTCCTACAAAAAAATAATAACTTACACCATGTAGATTTGAAATGGATCCTCAATCATGATTTTCGAGTTTAGGGAATCCAAAAGGTTGTCCGTTTTAAACAAGCTTCGTATATTCAGCCCTATATTGAAAATTCTATGGAGAAAAGAGCTCAAACATCTTCAAAAACTATATACAAGCTTTTTTAACTTTTTAATAATACTATCGTTGGCAAATCAGTTGAGCAAGAAAGCAAAAGGATGAGGTGTGACGTAATATCACTTCGTCGTATAAACTTCGGAGGGGACTCATTTGACTGGAAATCGGAAGTTCTAGTGCCCTTTTAAGAGTCAAAAGTTATCGGAGGGAAACTAGTCCCCCACGCCCTTTTTTCTCCAAATACATCCAATAACAAATTTGAAATAGCCATTTGTCAAAAATATTTCAAATAACAGATAACAAAAAATCCGGGGCCGACACACCCGCTTCCCCCAAATTCCAAGGGCACGTGTTGAAAGTTATGCCCCGGAGGTATATATAGTTCTTATGAAAAGGGTTGTCGAATAAACTTCAGAGATGGCTCATTTGATTGCAAGGCGGAAGTTCTAGTTCCTTTCTGAAAAGTCAAAAGTGGCCGGAGGGCAGCTAGTTTCCCTCCTGCCCTCGCTTCCTCAAATGCATCCCATAAAAATGTCGAGATAGTCATTCTGTTCAAAATAGTTCAAAGATCAGATAACAAAAATCTCAGGGATGGGCAAAATCCCCCAGGACCCAGGGGGCGTGTTGAAAGTTGTGCTTTCAACATATATATTAAGCATATAAGGTTCTTATGGAAAGTAAGGTTGTATAAACTTCGGAGAGGGCTAATTTGATTGCAAATTGAAAGCTCAAGTTCCTTTTTTAAGAGTCAAAAGTGATCGAAGGGCTACCAGACCCCCAGGCCCTCTTTTCCCCAAATGCATCCTAACAACATTTTGAGATCACCTTGTTGTACAAAATAGTCCAAAAACCAGTTATTCAAAACTTCAGGGTCAACACAACCCCTCAGAGCCAGGGGAAAAGTGTTTTTAAGTTATGCCACAGGAGCATATAGGTTTCTATGGAAGGGGTGGTCGTATGAGCTTTGGACGGGGCTCATTTGAATGGAAATTAAAATTTCTAGTTCTATTTTTAACGGTCAAAAGTTATCAAAGTTTAACTGCTCCCCCCCCCCCACTCTCTCTTTTCTCCTATTGCATCCGATTGAATTTTTTGAGATAGCCATTTTGTTAAAAATAGTCTCAAGATCATATGCATAAAAGTTCAGTGTTGACAAAACTCCACAGAGTCCGAGGGCAAGCGGTGTAAGTTATGCCCTGGGGGCATATATGATTCTTATGGAAGGGGTGCTCGTATAAGCTTCAGAGGGGGCTCATTTGATTGGAAATTAAAAATTCTAGTTCACTTTTTAAGGGTCAAAATAATCGGAGGGTAACTAGCCCCCCCCCCCCCAACGCCCTTTTTTCTCCAAATGCACACAATATAAAATTTGAAATAGCTATTTGTTGAAAATAGTTCAAAGATCAGATAACAAAACCCCGGAGCCGACACAAACCCCTCCCCCTAAATCCCAAGGGTACATGTTGAAAGTTATGCCCCGGTGGCATTTATGGTTCTTCTGTAAGGGGTTGTCGTATAAACTTCAGAGAGGGCTCATTTAATTGCAAGGTGGAGGTTCCAGTTCCTTTTTGAAGAGTCAAAAGTGGCCAGAGGGCAATTAGTTCCTACCACGCCCTCTTTTCCCCAAATACATCCGACGAAAATTTCGAGATGGCCGTTCTGTTCAAAATAGTTAAAAGATCAGATGAAAAAATCTCCAGGGTTGGCAAAATTCCCCAGAACTCAGGGGCGCGTGATGAAAATTATGCCCTGGGGGCATATAAGGTTCTTATGGAAAGTATGGTCGTACAAACTTTGGAGGGGGCCCATTTGATTGTAAATTGAAAGTTCTAGTTCCTTTTTTAAGAGTCAAAAGTGATTGAAGGGCTACTAGACCCCCCAAGCCCTCTTTTCCACTAATGCAACCTACAAAAATGCTGAGATTACCTTGTTTTACAAGACGGCCCGAAAATCAGATATCCATAACTTCGGGATCAACACGACCTCTCAGAGCCGGGGGGGGGGGGCAAGTGTTTTTAAGTTATTCCAAGGGGACATAAAAGGTTTTATGGAAGGGGTGGTCGTATAAACTTTGGAAGAGGCTCCTTTGTATGAAAATTAATAGTTCTAGTTCCATTTTTGAGAGTCAAGAGTTATCGGAGGGTAACTGCCCCCCCCCCGCTCTCATATAACAAGCTTCTATGTCATATAACAAGCTTCTATGGTTGACAGAACCCCTCAGAGTCTGAGGACTAGGGTTATAAATTATTCCCCAGAGGCACACAAGGTTCTTATGCAAGGGGTGGTCGTATAAACTTTTGAGGAAGCTCATTTGATTGGAAATTAAAAATTCTAGTTTCCTTTTTAAGAACCAAAAGTGATCAGAGGACAACATACCCCAACAGCCCTCTTTTCCCAAAATGTATCCGATTGAAATTGTCAGATAGCCCTTTCGTTCAAAATTGTCCAAACATCGTTTAATGATGCCTTCAGGGTTGAAGCAACCCCGCAGGTACTGGAGGTAAGGGTTCTTAGTTTTAATCTGGGAAGGGATGGTCGTATAAGCTTTGGAGGAGGCTCATTTGATTAGAAATTTAAAATTCTAGTTTTCCATTTTAAGTTTCAAAAGTGATCGGAGGGCAACAGCTCCCCCACGTCCTTTTTTCTCCTAAAAAAAAAAAAAAAAACTATCACAATTGGCCACCATGGAATGCAGTGATGTGCACATTCATCTTGCATGACATTTGTCACAGAAAAGAGCCATAAAGTAAGGCATTTCTTATGGCTGATTGCCCAAATAATCGCCAAATGTAGCATAAAATTAGTGACTAATTACAAACGATATGTTTCTCACCCTTTGACACAGGATGCAGCTGTCAAAACGTGTAGAGAATTATAGATGACCCCACCACATGCATGAGTCCATCCGAAGGATCCAAATTGCTGAATCGAAACAAGAGAAGGGAAGTCCCCAGGTTGAACTGATGCTTGGGGGTTGACTATCTTTCCAAATCGAGAGGATCCCCTTCTGAGTTCTGAAAAACCTAATAATATAGAAGATAGGAGTTAAAGGAGAGCTTCTAGATGTTTGTCACCTATCCTACAAACGTTGGATTTCTTGACACAAAGAAAGATTTGCTACCTGTTCGGAGACCGAGTTTTTGATACGCTTTACACGTTAGAAAAATTTCTTGCTTTTTTTGTCAAATTTATTGGTTACTAAACCAACTAAATTTTAGATTGACTTTGGTCTTTACGAGGAAAATTATACTAGCTTAAAAATAAAATTTGAAAATTTTTGAAGAAAACAATTTTTTTTTCAAACGTGAAAACAAAAAAAAACGCGGAACATCAAAACGTGATGTTCCTTTCCCCACGGCTATTGTAACAGCATTTATGTTAATGTTTAAAATACTGAAAAAGTACTGAGGTATCACAAAATAAATTATATCATATTCCCTTTATGGAAACCTACGGATTAAAAATTGCCGTTTTTTCTCTTCTTTAACTTAGTTAATTAGAGGGAACATATAAATGAACTTCACCAGTTACTTCAGCCTCAAAATATAACCTAGAAAATGTATATAACTCAATTTACTTTTTCAGTAATTTAATAAAGAACGACCCTAGGTGGCATATTCACTCAAATATTACATCGTACCCAATATGATGTCATCTTGTACATGAAGATGCAGTTTCGTCAAAAATTATATTTTATTTTTAATATCATGTTGTTACTTAAAACAAAAACCAGTAGATGTGAAAATTTCCTTTCAAATGAGCCCTCAACGAGCTCTCTATGATGTTCTATTGCTCCGCTAGTAGTAAAGAAAAGAAAAGATAAAAAGAGGACATATCACGGTCTTCGAAAGGTAAAAGTACGTATCCACGCTTTTCATTACTTTGAGAAATCACAGCTTAAAGTTTAAGTTCTTTTGTGAGCTCCCAATGCCGTTTACGGTGAAACTGGACAATTAGTCAGGGACCCAGCCAAAGAAATTCTAAAATCACAGGCTTCAACGAGCTAAAGAAGGTTTGAGGAATTTATCAGGGGCAGAATTGGTGGCTAAAACAAATAAAGCAAGAGCGAAGAAAATTTTGAGTGCCAAAAGAGATATCACCTAATTTGCATAGTCGATGACGTCATCAGCTAAATTGTCTGTTTTTCGACCTATATGGGAGGCTTGAACTTAAAAATTGGAAACAGAAAGATATTTATTTTTCATATCTGACAGCTTTTTTAATATATTTTCCTCCAATAGGCTAAGTCTCGGTTAATTTTCTCTGCTACAAGAATGTCGTTATTTGGTAAAAAATACTATTCGAGCTTAAGTAAAAAAGCACTTTGTATTTTGTCATAATGAGAATCTAGGCAGAGCTTCACTACCATAAGACTTCCGTTCTCAAATAAATACCATAGCAGTTTTGTTGCGTTTTAAACATGAGATAAGGTACCAAGAGAGAACATAAAACTTGATGAGCACAGCAAGATCTAGATTCCTATCTGCACATTATTAAAACATACCTAAGTGGTGACACCAGAAACCAACTTCCCTGTACTTGCATTAGAGTTATGTTTAAAGGGGGAGAAACAGAGCAATTATGGTTGCAGAGGACATTGACAACACCTTAGCAACTCCATTCCATTAGTGGCGTCAAAACAGAAGCCACTTAGAATAAATTAAAGTATACAGATATTGAATCCTAGCCTCTACAGAAGTACGTCTAAAATAAAAATAAAAAAATAACTGCAGAAATAGAGCTTTTGATGAAAAAAAGAGAAAGAAAAAGAATCTAAAGAAAATGACCACAAATTACGCACATGTTATACTTCTTCGGGCGAATTATCACACTTTCCGGCACAAGCACACAAAACATCAAGTAAGGAGCTCGCAACCAATGGACGGGCCTGCTCATTGGTTATCACATTCATTAGGATTTCTTAAGTTGTAGTAAAGGGGTCTGTGTGACAGTGCGAAACGGACACAGCCGTTTCTACAAGCATCATCTGCTTTTCGACAAGTTTTGAGCTGTTTTTGTAATGCGGAGAGTCTAAAACTCTGAAGTTTCACTCATGATAATAAGGTCATACAAAGCAGACAAAACTGAGGCAACAAAAGGTAGGGTATTAATCTACTTCGCGACTGCTAATTAGCTCGTTATAACACCAACCAGACCAGAATTTCATTTCAAATCAAGATTTAGGCCTCTTTCAAATAAGTCTTGCACTTCATCTGGCTGGTTCCTCATCTCCAAGATGTATTGCACCAGACACTTTGCATACTTGTAACGGCCTGCAGCTACAATGAAGGGTAGCATTAACTTGGGACCTAGAAGGTGGTCAGACCAGCAGCCAGAGCGCTCACCATGATGGAACTGCCAGAAAATAATCATACTCTTCTCGTACTGTTTACAAAACTTGTGATTTTGATTACTAGTTTCTCCTTGACTGCTTCAACAACATCACCAAAATTGTCAGAAGTCTTAGATCTCTGAAGAACATTGCTAAGCTCTTCAAGAATTCTTGCACAACCATCATGGTCCTGACCTTCACAAAAATTTTCAAATGCTTCCAAATATAGCTGGGTGATAGCTTCGAGCATGATAACATGTGCAGGAAAGGCACAGTAATACGGCTTTCCAGTCATAACTTTTCGTAACTGAAAATCTTTAATTATCAAAAAAGTGATAAAATTGACGTTCGTGCAATGAGATCGCATTTCTAGGTAGCGCTTCCGTAAAATTTCCGCTAGGTGCACAAGTATAGCGCAAAGAGGGTGTTCGAGCGTGGAAAGATCTGGTTAACATCGGGGGAGTTAGGGTGGGGAAGGGGAGAGAACTTGCAAAAATACTTAATATTGCACAGAGTATAGCTTTTTTCACGCTGATGTCGATCAATTGAAGAACTTGTAAATTCCTAATACTTGTAAGAGCAAATTAAGGCAAGGTAAATATGAAAAGTACAGTGTAGAGATAATACTCCCCATCTACTCTTGAAATCCCTCACTAGTGGAATCGGATCTGATTTTGCATTCATGCAGAAATATTCTACCAGACAAAATGCTCAAAAGAGCTACCCTGAATAAAAATATACCTAATTTTTTTGTTTTTCCTACTTCTGCAGCAACTCCCCTTTTGCCATTGGCACAAGAAATTTTGAATGCTCTACCAGATATTCGTTTTCAGTGCTTGTTTCTACTCTAGATTCCATATTCAAACCTTCTTTAGCTCGTTGAAGCCCGGTAACTATTTTCTAGTGATATTTTTTTTTATCGTGGGTTCTTGACTAAATGGCTAATTTTGGAAACTGATTAGATATGTAAAAAAAAGCTTCAAACAGAAGATACTTACTTTAACGATTAGACTGTTATTCAAATAATGGGTCGCTTTCAAAACGTAAAAGTGCGTATTCGTCATACACGTACTTTTACCTTTGACTTGAGATTCGAATTAAAATCAATTCCAAAAGTAAAAGTCTCTATAAGGCCTACAACGCCCTTTTACTTTGCCATAGAACCCGTATCAAAAACGTATACCCAAGACAAAACTACGTATGAAACCTGTGAAACAAGTCAAATATTTTACTCAAAGAAGTTTCAAAATGATAAAAAAAAGGAAAAGAAAGCATAGTAATTCTGCCTACAGCTAAATAAAACAACCAATCTTCAGCAAATCGACAGAATCGGTTGATGAAGGCACAGCCTGCTACAACATGCGAAGCGTTGCATTCATAAAATTTATAAATTTTCCTAAAATTGCTTATTTCTTTTTCTAGTTTGATTCCCTTTGGGCCAAGAATTGGATATGGCAAGGGATATCTCGCTTTCTTGATTTTACCAACGAGCTTTTTTACATGAAACTTACCCTTTTTTTTCGCCCTCAATGATAGTTCTATAGAATAGTCACGTCTTTCTCTTCTTAAAATAAACCTCACTGAACTTTCAACCCTCCATGACGATGCGAGTAGCTTTCAGGCTTTTCCATTGGCTAAAGTTTTACAAATCAATTTTCACTACTTTTCTGAATTTTCTACTGGATTCACTGGGAAAAGTTAATGAAAGAGCATGAATATTTGATATATAATGATATTAGCTCCTAGAGTATTTTTTTTTTCAATGTTATAAACGTAGAAATTATATTTTTTACAATATGCTTTGTTTTCAGTAAAGCGCCAATGACACATTAGGCTTTAGAACTATTATAGTTCGGGGGAAAGGGAGCAGTAGCCAAACTTCTATTTGTAGGTTAGTACTTTTGTTCGTTTTAAGTTTGAGTTGAATATTAGATATAAATTTTACTCGTTATAAGATTTATTTTTGATCTATATCAGTTTCTGTTATCTTTGTATTTGATATAATCATTTATTCTAAATTGTTTTGTTTTGTGTTTCATTTATTCTTTGATAGTAATTTCTGGTCATTTTTAATTTTAATGATTATCGGACTTGTTTATGCTGGTCTAAAGTTTAATATGGCTATTTACTTTTCTTTGAAAAACTTCTTGTTCGGAAAGTTTTTTTTTCAATTAATTCCTGCTCAATTGATGCCCTTCACCTAACTGTTCTTGAAATATTGAAGATATGTCGTTTTGACAACCTAGATGGATATAGAATCTTTTAACTTTGCATAACATCCTTCGTAGCATTCCATGAAGGTTTGGAATTAATATACGTTTCCGATCCTGAGATCACTATAGATACGTCCAGATACGCCTTTTTGATAACTTGAATGCACTTAGTGTCTCTCGACTTATAGCAACATCACAAGTATTTACATTAACCGTTACAGTTGCGAGTAGTCATAGTCACAAGTAGCCGCAGTATCAGTAGGGTTGCATTTGTTGCGGTCACAAGTAGTTCCTGTCGCAGTCGCAATTGCGAGTTTTTGCAGTACGTAGTCTTAAGTAGTTGCAGTGACAAGTAGTCATAGTCGTTATCATACGTAGCCTTAGTCGCACTAATAGTCACAGTAGCTAGTATTCGGAGTAACTAGTAGGTACAGTCGGAAAAGGTAAAAGCCGCAAGCAGTCGCAGAAATCAGTAGTAACAGCAGCAGTCACAAGTAGTTGGGTTGCATTTGTTGCGGTCACAAGAAGTTCCTGTCGCAGTCACAATTGCAAGTTTTTGCAGTACGCAGTCTTAAGTAGTTGCAGTGACAAGTAGTCATAGTCACTATCATACGTAGCCTTAGTCGCACTAATAGTCACAGTAGCTAGTATTCGGAGTAACTAGTAGGTACAGTCGGAAAAGGTAAAAGCCGCAAGCAGTCGCAGAAATCAGTAGTCACAGCTGCAGTCACAAGTAGTCGTAGTCAAAAGCAGTTACAATTGCAGTCACAGTCGTAAGTAGTGGTGAACACATGAAGTCACAGTTCCAGACACAAGTAACCGTGGTCGAAGCTGCAAGTAGTTAAATTCTCAAGTAGTCATAGTCGCAGTTGCAGTCACAACAGTAGTACCTACAGTGATTCTGAAAGTTTCAACTTAATACCCTTAGTCATTGTTAAGATATTACAGATACCCCCTTTTGAAAACTTGGATGAACATAGCGTCTTTTTATTTAGTTTGACATCACCCTCAACATTCCTTGAAGTTTTGCCTTAATGCCTTAATACCTTAATACCCTTAGCCTTTTCTGACACACCGAGGATCAAACTCCCCCCCCCTTTCCCTACGATAAATCCTTAATGGAAACAATGGATGGATTGCATAATTTACAACCCTTTCTCTAGGGGCTTTGGGGACATGGTATCTCTAGAGGTACAGTTATTGTCTTTTGACTATTTTGAAAAAAAGTATTTCAGAATTTACATCAATGTTGAGAGGGGGGATATCTGAAAATGATAAGGGAGCCCTTTTCCCTTCAAGCTTTTTTCAACATGCCCTAAAAGATTAACTTAATAAAGATTATCCGTTCGAGAGATATTGCTGATGCGTTTTTTACAGCAAGGATTTATATAGTGTGTTTCTATATTGTCAAAAATCCCCTTTAACATTTCCTGAGAGTAGTCCCAAGTAGGAGTAGTCGATGTCGCAATTCATCGTAGTCGCAGTTGCAGCCGCAGTGGTAATAGTAGCAGTAGCATTGACCTCAAAAGTTTCAAGTTAATACCATTACACGTCCATAAGACATTGCATATTTCCCCTTTTGATAACTTGAATGCAAACAGGGTCTTTTGATTTAGTCCAGCATCCCCCTTAGCATTTCCTGAAGTAACAACTTAAAACCCTTAGCTTTTTTGGACACACCCAAGATCAAACGTTCACCATTTTCCAATGATGAGGCTGTATGTGAACAATGGGAAAAGTGCATAACTTACAACCCTTGCCCGGGGGCTGTGGAGGCCCTAGAATCCCAGGAGGCGTAACTATTAGACCTTTTGACTATTTTGAACAAAATCTTTTTTTTTCATAATTTCAATCACTATTCCCTTTCATGCGAAGTGGCTCTGGGTGAGAAAAAAAATGTTGAAATATAATATTTTGAAGCCTTACAGCTCAACGAAAGTATTGAATTGCTATTGGGAAAACTTTCATTGTGCTGCATCACAAGGTTTTGATCACCTTTGTTTGGTAGCCCAGCTACTTTATGGCTCTGCCCATTCTTTAGCTCATTCCCAACAGCATACATTTCATTTTCTAGCTTGATTGTATAAATCGCTCTATCATGATTTCCTATTCCTAGACAGCTAAGGAACGTAGACTTGAAAACTGGCAAATTTTCAACTTTTTTGGTAAGTGTGGGGTTGTCATTCACAATTCAAGAAAGGCTGCACCTAACTGTAGTTTTTTTTCACACGTAGTTTCTGGAGCAATAGTCCTACTTTTAATCGATAGGAATTTCAACAAAGAAGCGAGCCACATTTGCCTTGAATTTCATTGTTGGCTTCAACATATGTCATAAATTTTCCTGAATTCCTCACAAGAAAAAATTCAAACATGAAATTGTGGATTTGCCAGATTTACAGCTAGGTTTGTCAGAAGATAGGTACTTCTTAACATCTCTGTCAAATTAATATTTTTTACCGGTGAACTCGTTATGAAGTAGCACTAACAATAGACCTTGCTTCTTTTCCTTTATTTTTTCCCGTCTATTTTCCACACTAGTCTTCAATAGCTCAAAGTTGCTGTTGTTCAGCTTTGTTAAGCCATTATGGTTGTGCTGAATCGTGTTATATATGTCATTTTACCTTTGGTTTCCTTTCTCATTTTAATGTGCCAGAGAAAACGAAAGTGCAAACCAAGGGCAAAAGTAGCTATCTACACAGATAGGTAATTTTACCGTTGGCTGAGACCAGACATTTATCAGATGCTTATTTTACCAACACGCTGTTTCCACTAATATTAGAACGAAGCCTTTTTACATAGACCATTTGATTTTGCTCATTTTTCTTTAGTATTGTTGAGATGGTAGCAATAAATGGAGAAGTGAAAAATTATGCATATGTATACCATTACCTTTCGAAGGCTGATCAGCGCTACTTGGTGTTCAGGGTAGGGGGTTGTAATTTCCCCGTGTGGGGTTTTCGACAATGGCGATCTCAATGGCACAGTATTCATTACTGAATTTCATTACCATTACGGAATCAGCTTGAAATGGCAATTTTTTTCACTTGACAACTTTTTTTTCAAAAACCATTTTACAATTTTTGGTTACTATCGACTTGACTTCGTTCTTCACGAAGTTGCAACGATCTGCAACCTTTGGCTCTTTTTCGCATGACGGCCCTCAATCGCATTTCCTTACTATTCTTAGTGTTTATCATGCTGAGCGTTTACTATTCTTTTCAACCATGTTGATACCAGGGTCAAAAATTTTCCCAGATAAGATAGAAATATAAAAAAAACGCTATTTTTTGTTCATTTTAGCGTCCGTTTTGTTTTTAATTACTAAATAATATTGCATACTTGTATATGTTAGGTGTTACAGAGGGTGGGGCTGAGTCCTTGTTCTTCTTCTCTCACATTGTTGTGCTGGTATGCGTTAAAACTCACTTTACGCTCAAGATCGCTGCAACCTCAGCCAACATTGCTCTTTAATTTTCCTTGTAACTCCTTTTCAAGAAAAAAATCTCAATTAATTGAAAAGGAACAAAAAAATACCCGCAAAAAGGTTGCAACCAAGAGGAAAATTAACCACCCAAACATGTCCGAGTAGCCGGGCGGTTCCAAGAGAGGTTTAAGCCTTCCACGTACAAAAATAGAAAGTTTTTTATTTTTTTCGGGCAAAGATGCTCAACTTTGGTGTTTTTTCCCTCTTTCTTTTTCTTCTGTTTTTCTAGGGGTGATTTTTCCAATCAAAGAATGCTCATGTGCCCATACGTTTATCCCTAACATCTCTATCTCTGAAATTAATCATGCGTTCTGTCATATACATTTCAAGAAACCACTGAGGCTTATACTAAAATTTTATTTGGCCAGCTTATTATCTTGCCTAATCTGCGGCCAGTAAAATTGATCTGATCCCTGTCCATCTCAGAAACCTAGTATAAATGCTTGCTCTTTGCTTTCGCCACTGTCCCTATCAAGTGCATAACTATTAAAAATACATATATTTAATGAAAGACAAATTTGGTCAACGAATTTTTAGAGGATCTAGTTCTTTTAAGCGAAAAAGTTATTTATTCCCCAGTCACCCATTAAGTGCAGCATTTAATGTGAAAATTATGTAACTGATGGCGATAGTGCAATTGAAAGTGTACTAAGCTACACAAGGGAACTAAACGACATGGCAGGGTTGGATATGAAGTAATTCCCTTATTAGGTCCTTACTCAATAGAAAATATGTAAAAACTTACCTTCAGACACAGTTATGCAAAATAAGTAAAAACAAATAAATATTTTCGAAAACATCTTTAATTTGATATTCTGCCTTGAATCCTTTTTAAACATAGGCGAAAAACAATTAGGAGAATCTGATAAGATTGGTTTACTTAGAACTTACCTGTTTGCCATAGTGAAAAGTTGTTTGATAAACGTATGCTATTCAAAATGAAAACAAAACTTGAAAGTTTACTTATTTACAATATACGTAATAAGCTACTAATCTTAATTAAAACAATACGATAGAGCTCCGCCAAAGAAACATTGGTCCTTTTAATGGAGGATTAGATTTAGAAGAAAAGTTTTTTTCAACTGGAAGTAAGGAGCAACCCTGAAACTTAAAACGAACAGAAATAGTTATTAGAGAATTGAGACAAAAAGTCAAACTTCAGTGCCAGGAGGGGAAAAAGATACAATGTTGTTCCTTACTTTTAATTAAAACAGAAAAATTGAATTCAATATATCATTTTTCAAATCATGCCCAGGCCAAGCCAAGAGATGACGTTGGCTACCGGCCCGTAAACACCAAACTCAATTTCTTTCAGTTAAAATGTGTGTATGAAAATTATAAACTGATTGGTAGTGTTCTGCTTTTTCAGTTTTTCTGCTGAAGAATTAAAATGTTGAACAAAATTTGAGGATTTAGTATATTTATTTGAATATTTAGTATTTTCGATGAAGAATAGTTTTGTTGAAGAAGCCCTTACTAATATTTTCACTACAGAATTTCAGGTGGACGGAAAGCGGTATTATTGTTCATATTGATGGCAATTCTGCCTGACTTTGATCTTCTACTCGGCTGAAGCCATCGCAAGCTCTAAAATTCTGATCTTTCTGATGTTTACCTACATTGTATACATTTGTTAAAACACATTGAAACATTCTATATAAATAGGAAAAGAAAAAATTACGATTTTAAATCGCTGAAAATCGCAAATTAAATCGCAAGCATCACTTGCCTGCTCCGCAGCTGGTATCACCCCGCACAACCATTACTCAGGCTTAGTCTAAATTAAGGGAGATTAATTCTTAACCCCCTTCCAGCCCCTTTCTATATTTATTTGAAGGCTCATGGAAACTTCGACATTTTGAGTATTCAAATGCGCTCTTTTAGGAATCTGACCCCCCCCACCCCCTAAACACTGACCAACCACCAATCCTTCATTAAAGCTACACAATTATGCATTATTAAACATAATTTAATGAAAAACCAATTGAATCAGGTTAGTTAAATTAAGGATTAAGATAAATATCTATGTTAACCATTTATCCTGTATGGACTACGTGACTTTTCAAGAATGAATGTGACACTGTGCGGCATTACTTCCTCTGCAACTGAGAAGCTTAATATATAGTTTAGTAGTTTAGTAATATATAGTTTAGTAATATATACTTTTTGATACTCGGTTTTCTTTGGGAAAGAATCGTAGTTTGGTACCACAAAATGGCCGAAGATGGCCACTTTCCCGTTGGAGAGTCTTTGTGGTCACTTACAAAGGGGACAAGAATGTTTATTTTCCGTTCCAATGAGCCGTCTGCCGACTTTCTAGCGCTATTGTTCAATGGGATCACCCCCAGGGAAAACAAAAAGAAGAAGAAAAACTAATAAACACGCATCCGTAATCTGATCATTGCATCTAATCAAAGTTTTTTGAAAAAATTTCACTCAAGATAGTCGAAAGGCATCAAAAGTGAGCCCCCAAGGAAGAAATAACCCATGCAGCCTGAACATGGAAGGCCAAAAATTGTAGAAATGATTCTACTGGATGTTGAATGACACACAATTAATTATCAACTAAATGCCTGCTTTCTGAAGTTGTCGTTGTTTGGGGTTTAACGCGTTCGACCAATAGATCATATGCGTTCGTATCACTTGGTTCATCTGTGCCTTCTGTAATCACTAGCTTGCTTGGGTGAAGTTTAATTTTCTTATACAAATTATTAAGTTTCGTCTGTAATCGGCTTACGGATGTTAACCGGCCGTCAGATCGACCATTGTTATTTAATTACGTAGCCATCACCTGTCGGCGAGTTCGCCCTTTTTACCCTGTCTCTGTATGGGAGAAGCTAGAACGTGCCACCTCTTTTCATATACAGGATAGTGTTTACACGTCTTCTTGTTTGATAAGGAGGACACTTATTTTTAACTATTCTACTTCCAAATTTTAAGATATTCTTATCAAATTAAATTCTAGATAATTTTCATATTTCCTTTGATATTTTCTTCTAGTTGCTATATTTGATTTCCATAATTTTATAATTTGCTCGTGTATTTTCTTGGAGTGGCTAAGCTTGATTTCTATGATTAATGGATTTATATAATGATTTAATAAAGTGATTAATAATGATTTAATACTAACGACCCTCTTGCTCTGGTGGCTGAAGCTCATTTAGAGTTCTCTGTGCATTTTGCTGCTCTGAACAGTAGGGACCTGGATAATCATGAAGACCTACCTATTTAATAAGGCCTCGTTTCCAGGATCGATCGGTTGAATATTGGTTGCTAGAAGTAGAAAGGAAAATCGCTTGCTAACCAGGACCAGACTTACTAAGTAGGCTAAACCTGGGCAAATGAAAAGTAATGAAAGTGGCGGGAAAAGCGCATGAGTAACTCTTCAATGACCGCTGTTTGGATGTTTAAATTATACTTACATATTGAGAAAAGCAAATGGTTATCTCTTTTAATTAACAAAAAGTCAACAAATGGTAGATTTTCTTCAAACTCAAACATAAATTTAATGTTTTTATCTAAGCTATTTAAATGTTCAACAAAAATATTTAAGGATCCAAATCCGTGCTAACAAAAACACAATTCATTTGATTTTAGGTTATTTTAATTTTTAGCTTCGTTTTCTTAGCGTTAAAGACGCCTTGTTTCATACAGGCAAAACATCCACGTCGCTTTAGTTTTATCTTTTTCTTCTACTGGCCCTAGTCCCCTTTGTTTTCTTCATCGTGAGATTTCTCTCTCTCTCTCTCTCTCTTTGTCTCTCCCTCTCCTTGTTTTTGTCATAGCTGGCCAATACGGCTTTAGATCTTTCATTTCTATTTCGGTGATGCACTGCAAAAAACGAGCTAACTCCTGAATCAGTGCAAAAACAAACTAAGTCAAAGCTGCGGACCGACATAATGCAAAAACAAAGTATGTCCCGAGTTGACGCAAAAACACGCTAGGTCCTGATTCAGTCCAAGTCATGAATCAGTGTGTAAACGATCTATGTCCATACTATTTGCAAAACAGAGCTAAGTCTTGACTATGTGTAAAACTGATCTAGACCCAAGCTGTAGATTTCAGTGACGCGACGCATAAATAAGCTAAGTCCAGGTTACGGATTGACACGAAAAAAAAACGATTTAAGTTCTGATTGAGTGTCAAAAAGGTGAGCTAAGTCCAAGTCATAGACTGATGTTTCTCGAACGCTTATTCCTGTTCCTCTGCTGCCAACAATAAATTAGCTCTGTACTCAAACTTGATTACCTAGTGATTATTTAAATCTATCCATCAATACCCCCTTATGCATTTCTCAACATCTAGGATGGGGACAATGTTGTTGCTTTTTCAATTTTCTTCACGAAGCTACCCCAAAAAAACAAATGCCCCCCATCGACCCCCAGATCTCAATGCATTGAGATAGAAATATAGTATTTTTATCCCATAGTTATTGTGTCAGAGCCCTTATGACAAATTTACGACTCTGTTCGAAACTTGCTCGCCAAACGGTTAAAATAAATAACGTCGCAAAATATAGCCTTTTCTCGAACGCCTCTTCTTTATTCCTCTGGTTTTTATACCTTTGATAGTTCAGTTTGTCAAGCAATACTCTTTTACTACAAAAAACAACAACATTTTAATTGACACTTGCTAACCAATAAAAGATCTAAAACCGAACTTGCCTACCACGATAAAGCAAAAGAAGCAAATCTTGATAATAACGACCCTATTGCCGATAGGAAGAGAAAAAACAAGAAGAACAATCAAACAAATATTTTGCTTGTAAAACCACAAAGCATTAAAAATGAAAAGAATTTAAACCATAACAAGAAAGAATTTAAACCATAACAAAAAAGAAAGAATCCAAAATGAAAAGAGAATAAAATAAAAATGAAATCAAACCAAAATATGAAGCAGTTATTGTATATATGTGTTTGATTTTGGCAACTTGTTCTCTTTTGATTTTAGATACTTTCCTTTTCTAAACATTGATATGGTTTAATCTTATTTTCTTTTTCAACGCCGAGGACGAAGTTTTGTTTACAGGCAAAATATTCGTATAATTCTTTTTCTATTTTCTCTCCCGACTGGCCATAGCCCCGTTTTCAAGATTTGATTTTTGGTCATGACTTGCTAACCAAACATTAAAATATGTGATACCGAAAAAAAAAACAAAACAAATACTCTTTTTCGAGCTCTCAACCATTATCTCTCCACTGCTAACACTTCTAACACTTTTGATCGTTTTAGTTAATTTAGCAGTATCCTGTCTTAAGGAATACAGCCACGATTACAACCAAAATACAAAATAATTAAATACTAAATATCGATTGTACTAAGCTGGTTTTATGTTTTCAAATAGAGAGATAACAGATTACTGATGAGTCGACTTTTCTCCAGATTTTGAGTGTAACTTATAGCTAAATTGCTTGCTCCCTTTTTTACGAATTCAAGAGAATTTTCACACACATGAAACTTATGTACTTATAATCAGCTTAATTTATTACACTTAAATTCCCCGTTATATAATTTTAAATTTAGCTTGGGCCACGCCTCATTCTTTAATAGGCCACGCAATGTGAATATGATGAATAAAAAGGGTGAAAATGACCAGCCAGATGTTGAATAGCTCCCTCTCCCCTTCAGCCTTCCCCCCCGCCTTACCCCACAAAAAAAAATGATATTTCTCATTACGATATACCTTTTTTGACTATTTACACGGTTCTTTACTATACACGGTTCTTTGACTATTTACACGGTTCTTTACGATATACCTTTTTTGACTATTTACACGGTTCTTTACCGAATTCATAGACTCTTACCCTCTAAAATATTAAGCCTTCGAAATTCTTTGTGGAGATAAAAAACAACAAGCTATATAATTCTAATAACTTTAAGGAAATACATATCTATGTATATGTCAGAGAACAATATTAATTCTAAAGTAAACTATTTATTAAAAAAAAACATATATAAATTGTTTAATGTGAATCGTATAAAAGTTACCAAGCTAGGAACGAAAGGTTTATCAGAATGCACACCTTAACCTTAAAGACTATCACTTTCACTAGGGCTTCTCGTAGTCTAAAAAATGAATATCATGTGGTTTAATAACAGTAATATTCAATTTAGGCACTTCCACATTTAGAAGCGCATTAATATTTTTAAATTGTGGATCACTATCCTTAAAAAAGTCTTTAGCTCCTTCAATTTTCTTCTGCAACTCCAAGAAAGATGAATCAAAAGCTATCATGGCCTTGACAGCCTCTTCTATACTTTCCTGAAGCTCTTGCTTCGTTTTTGCAAAATTCCCCATACTAGAGGTAGTTGATGTTTCAGATATTGCACCACGCTCTGTGGTCGAAGTTAGGGTATTTGAGGCTATACTTTGTCCATTCTCCGATGGTTCTAAAACAGGGTTTGTCAAGGATGAAGGATTGTCTGCTGTATCTGTTGTTACTGGATTAAGGGTCGAAAAACGATCTGTCATCCGAATTGACTGAGCTTCCTTTGCGAGTTCATGTGTAAACAAGTCACTGGTGACCCTCTTGTGTGTGTTTTCTACATTTGCGTTTTTTTTCATATTCAATTTTTTTAATTTCTGTAGGTCACTTGCTTTGTTTAGATCTTCTAGGGTTTGAATGTTTTCACTTTCGAAGCTTCTTTTCGGTCGCTTAGATTTTTTTCCCGTAATTCCCTTCAACACACCCTTACCATCATGTTTTCTTTCTATTAACAACATTTTGTCACTTGTATTGTTGGAAACGCTCTTAAAAACACGATTTTCTGATGCTAAGAACGATAGATCATACAACCCTAAAGAATTATCTTGGGGGGAAAGATGTTCAGCAGGAAAATGAGACTCGTCAATATAACTTCCGGCCAACTGGAAAAGCTCGTACATGGTAATATTTCCCAGAGGCCCTTCTGTTGGAATAAAGCCATTCAAACTTTTCTGCTGAATAGGTAAAAAATTCATAATTGTTTGCAAATCGCGGTAAACACCTGCATCACTGCTATATGGCTGATAAGACTCCAATAGCTGAGAAACTTCTGAGACACGCTTGTTGAGAATGGTCTCAGGAAAGTAAACATTTCCTCCCTGCTCAGGGTTAAGATACTCCTGGGACAGAATAACTGGACGACGTGTAGGGAGAGGTTTAGCTCCACCTAGGACATAATGAAAATGTTAGAACAGTATATTAAATTCTGTCATCCCTGGGAATATCTATGTAGCTTACAAGGCCGTATCCAGGGAGAGGGGGGGGGGGGTTACCCGGTTTGAACCCCTTCCCCCGAAATGTTTGTTTGACGCGTAAAAACGTAACAAAAATGGACATAAACAAATTTTGCATGCTTTTTTTGAGGTTTTTTATGTAACCCCCCCCCCCCTAAAAAAATTAGTAAATCCCTCCCCCCCCCCCCCGAACAAAAATTCTGGATGCGCTTCTGGTAGCTTACGCTGCAAAAAAAAAAAACTGAAGGAAAGATTCAAGATCCGTTAAATAAATTTGACCTTAGTTAACAAATAGATTGTACAAACAAAGGCAAAATCACTACTCGGAAAATTCGAGATGTACTTTTTTTCTTTTTTTAACTGAGTAGACGAAGATTCATAAAAGGGTTACAAATTCTAATTTAACCAGTCTCTATTGCCAATATTTCTAATATATTAGAAACAGAGATCAAATGTTGAGAACAAGACTCAAGCAAACATTCCGGGGAATATCTGGATATTCCCAAAAAAAAAATGCTGATTTGGGATCTCTTAAACTAGTTGAATTATTAGAACTTGGATAAAAAATTAGTTCAAGCAGCAGAACTTGGTAAACTATTAATTAAGTAATAGGATACAACAAAGGCGCTGTGAGATCAATATTCTTCCCCGATACCAAAAGTTGTCAAAAACATTCTGACATTAGTTGTACTCTCATTGCCATCTGACACTGATTCAGGAGAAAAGGGCTGTAGGCTATATTGGATGTATCGGTATCGGGCGTATCGATCTCACGCGCATCGTTATGGGTGCATTGTTATCACGCATATCCGGATCGAGCATATCAGTACCGGGCGTTTTTTCCAATCATGGTTTTCCTAAATTTGATCGATTTTGAAGTGGGATTTTTTTAGGATTTTATGGTGGAATTTTGCAGGGGAAGGATTTTCCATGGGAAGGGTTTTCCATCCGACATTGATTAATTTAAAAAAAAGTTTTTTTCTGAGGGTAGCAAAGAGCAAAGATCGGGTAATTTTTCCAATCACGTTTTTGTGCCTTCTACATGATTTTTATTTTTTTAAAAACATTAATTTAAAAAACAAAGTTTTTCTGGGGGAAATAAAGAGCGAAGTTGAAACTTAAAACGAACCAAAATTATTACTTCACAGTCTATCTAATATATATCGATAGAACTAGTGCAAGTAAACCAACTGGTGATATTTCCCTATATTTGTAGGATTATAGAAAACTAGCGCTTTACTGAAAACACAAAACAATAAAGGAGTTTTGGTACAGTAAAAGTAAACCATTTAAGGACACTTTCAACAGTATAAAAATAGAGCATTTTAAGATTGTTGCTTAATTTTTTTCTATTTAATTTGGCATCACTTCTGCACAATGAGCTCAGTCTAATGATTGCCGGTTTCTTCTTCAGCCTCCCTCCCCACTCCCGAAAAAACAAATGTTTCAAACACTATTTTCGGGATATCACCAATAGACTATTTTACAGTATATTTGAACAAAGATCAGATATAACAACAGATTTTAAATACTGAAAATGAAGCATTTCAAGTATTTTTTCCCCCTTTTTTTCTAGGGATTTATTTATAGACTTTGGGAGCATGATGAGTTTTCAACTGAAAAAAAAAAACAATAAAAAATTGCTTTTAGACCAATTTTTAGGAAATTTCATGCATAAAGCTTTCCAAAAAAAGACTATTTTCAAAAAGACATCCAACAGTCACTATTATACTCTCTTTTGTTAGAATATTACATACTTATATCTCAAAGGCAGTTGGCAATTACTTGTCCCTTTGGGACCAGTTATATCGGAAAAGCTCATTAAGATACAGAGGATAGATAGATGTAAGATACGTATATCAGAATTCCGTTTTAGGGAAGGAGGCAAATTGGATTTTGCCTGTTTCTCCTTAAGCAATTTTTAAAATATATCCACAAATTAGCAAACAATTTATGTTAGAAAGAAAATAATACAAAAACATTAATAATTGGAAGGGCACTTTGGGACCCATGTTGCAGAGGAACTTCTTAATTTAAAATTCATGCCTCTGAACGCCTTTAAAATATTTCAATTCGTTTATACAGTTTTACCACCAATTAGACATTTTGTTGCTATGAATTTTCGTCATATTTAAATGTGATGTAAAGTACTCTTGCTATTATTAAAAACAAAAGTTGTTGCTAAAAAAAAAATACAGCAAACATATTAACTGTCTTAGATGCACCCTTTCTCTTTAGCCCTTGTTGTGTGGCCCCTTGATCTGATGTCATAGTTTTATCAAGATATGGGATAGTACAGAACGAACCACAGAAAATAAGGTAGTGAAGTCATTGAAAAATGACATCATACCCCAAAGAAGTAACTATTCAAATTGTAAATGTGTAATGTTATCTTGTCAAAAGATTTTATATTATCTTGTCAAAACGTATGTTACAACACCTTGTATATGAAGATGCCGATTTTGTGGAAAACTGCAGTTTATTTAGACCTTTTGTTACTTACAAAAGGCACTAAATATAGCAACTTCCTTTCAGATGAGCCCTTATAAATCCTTCTATGATGCTCCAGTGCCCCACTAGCGGCAAATAAAAAACAAGGAGGACTAAAAAACGAGTTAAAAGGAGACACATTACTGCTACCCATGCGAAAGTAATTTTCCTCGTTGCTCAAGAGGGGGGACTGTAATTCTACTAAATAAGATATTCGGCTGCATCCCAATAGAGCAGTTTTCTTTTCTTCTGTTACTAACGGCTAGGTTTCGTTCTTTACTAGGTTGATGAGGTTCTTTCTTTACTGGGTTGCGCCTGAGGGGGTCATCATGATAATCATGATGTCACTATGCGGCATCCATTTTGCAGATGAAGGTGGGAGCACTTTTTAATAAACACCCATCAATATGATTAGCCCTCATTAACAAATGCCACTAAAAAAGCTTCTGGATCACGTTAGCAGTTGACAAGCAGTAAAACAGAAAAAAACTTACTGCAATAACATAACATAATCGAAGGAATTATTGTTTGCAACACAATAAGACACAAACAAGTTCACGGGCAAGTTAAATAAATGTTCGCCTATGAGACTCCTTCGAATGTGGGCTCGTCAAGTTCAGAAGTGCTCGGAAAGTGAGAGATAACAAGACATTTTACATAAATTTCTAGAGTATATACCACTTATTTTCGAATTAAAAGAGAGAGAATTTAAAAAAAAAAAAAAAAAAGGAGAGAAGGATTTGATGGATCGCCTTTATCTATTTGCTGGATTACTCCCAAAGACTTGTCAAGCTTAATCAAATATTAACATTCCTTAAACCTCAACAAATATTTACTCTATATTAATCGTAGAAAGTAAAATCTTCAATTTCAAATGATAATGAAAAGAAAGTTAAAACTGATAAGGATGAATTCATAGTCCCTATTTAACAAAAATTAAAAGAAACTTAACAGAAAAGGCTAATTTTAACGCTCCATGTGAATTTTTTTTTTTTTTAAGTAGAAATTTTCTGTAGTCTTTATTATCTTTTATACAGGCCAAACGCGAAAATGACGCTAAAACTTAACTAAACAGCTTTATATATATATATATATATATATATATATATATATATATATATATATATATATATATATATATATATATATATATATATATATATATATATATATATATATATATATATATTATATATATATATATATATATATATATATATATATATATATATATATATATATATATATATATATATATATATATATATATTTTTTGTGTTACGTAGAAAAATATTAAAATTTTGTATGTCATTAAGAATTAATGAACCGAGTATTTCAAAACCTAGACTTTAAAATTACACTTAAGACCCCCCCCCCCCCAATCGCCCTCGCATAAGTGACCATTAAAAATATCTTGATTTTCTAGCTATGTAGAATATATGGAGCCCATATTGTAAGATAAAGTTCTATTTTCAAAATTGGTCTGACAAGCAAACAATGTGAAACTTAGTCATAAAAAAATATATAAAGAACAAGAATTGCTAAAAACATACAAATCTCTCTCATTTGTCTAAGTTATGACTGAATGACGAAATAGCTCCTTACTCTCTGCTCCTTACGGCTAAACAAGCTTATTCAAACTGTTAGTGGTAACTAACAGCAAACAAAGAAAAAATAAATAAACACAAAACAGAGGTTGTTGTTAACACAAAATAACACAAAAGAGGTTGTAGTTTATGTTGATACAAAGTATGAAGAATTTACTAAGCTTAGTTTAATTAGTAATATGCTAATTAAACATATTATACATTAAAAATAGTTGTCCCGAAAAAAAATCTCCTACTTCGATAAAAATGAGTATTCATCTGCCTAGCTTAATATGCTTCGGTTTTATACCATTTCCCATGGTTCAAAACCACATGTGAGAAAAATGTCTCTGCTTACATCTCATAATACCGTAAATGTCATCCTCAGTAATTGTCACAGAATTGGTATTTATGGATTCTTCCAAAGATTTGGAGGATTTTCGTTTTCTGTTAATGCATTTATTCCCTAGATCAACTGTATTTAAAAACTGATTGTATTTAAAAACTATAAAAAGTTCCAACAGTTTTACTTAATTTGAACTTAACAAAAGTGGTCTTACCTTGTAGAGGCGACTCTGGGGTGGGGGGGGGGTTCATTGGGGTGCAACAAAATAACCATAATAATAGCTCTAAAAATAAATACCATTAACCCTTAATTGGTATTTGAAATTTTTTGGAAACTCTTCAAAAATTTAGCCTTGACCTTGATGAAAAAAACCCATCTCCTTTGGTGATGAGCTTTTCCCTGGTGCTTTTAAGTGAGGCACGACGAAATAACCACTACATAAATTCATAAAATATCCAACAAATTAGCTCCAATTTTGAATTAAAAGATTGTTGAAAGCTCTTTAACAATTTAATTTCAGCTTAACAAAAAAAGTAATCTCACCTGGTAGGGGTGCCTCTGGAGCCTTTAAGTGAGGTGCAACGAAATATCCACTATATCTTCCGGTAGATAAAGCCTCTCGTAAGCGGGCAAACGCAGCTTCAGGAATATATTTTCCGTTTTTGGAATGGGGTATTGGTATCGATGACTGCGGAAACGGTAAGGGACGGACGGACGTGATTGATTTCTACGATAAAACACAATTTTCAAACAAAAAACTGAAAAAAACATAATTCAGGCAACAAAAAAACTGAATCAAAACTGAATAAAACAATGATTTGGCAACGTTAGATGTTGAAATAGATTTTCACTGCACAAATCTTAATTATGGAATTTCTCGTTCTAAAATTAATATGGTGACATTGACACCTGTGAAAGGGTAATATTTTATATGTCACGGTAAGCCAACTATAATATTCGAGAGTTATGACAGCTTTAATGGTGAAGAGTTTTACTGGAGCTGCCCACAAGAAGGATTTTACATTAGAACAAAATTTATGAAATCTAAAAAAAAAAAGTACGAAAAGCTTACAGAGCTCAGAAAGAATCATACCAGTGAATTCAGCCCGTAAGAAATCCTTGAGTTTCAGTTTTTATAATAATTTAATCTCAAATAGACGAATTTGCGTCGTCTTGCAGCCTGGCATGGTAACCAGGGGCGCCATTTAGGGGGAGGGGGGCAGGGGTGGGCCATTGCCCACCCTAATTTTTCTGGGGGGCCAAAGCTTCCTCCCAAAAAGGCCTTTTTTTTCTTTTACAAAATATACAGGAACAAAATTACAATTAGCAATTAGTCAAAATTTTGAAACTGCTACATTTATATGTAGATTAACTTAGATAATAGTGAGATTAATAGTGCAACTGGGTCGTGCACAGGGTTGCCAACTGGACATATTTTATGTCCAAAGGACATATTTCTATGTGCCTGGACATAATGACATAATAGGGCAAAAAATGGACACATTTTAGACATTTGGGACATAAAGTGGACACATTTTCCAAAATTATTACGTAAAACAAATTACTTTCATAAAAAAATGTCATTCATCACCAAATGAGTGCTAAGACTTATATCTACTTATTTTTTAAGCTCTGTATTTATTTTCCAGGGTTGCTTGCTCTTCCCTAAAGCAAACTTTCTGAAAATACCTTCAAAATTCTTTCACCTATAAATGGTATTATTGCCCTGATTTTTACTCGGCACGGTCAAGATAAAGGACAAGCTGTCGCCTTTTTCATATAAGCAAATCCATCAGTTTTCTGGTCTGCCCTAAGAAAATGTAAGGATGCCAAGGATAAAGAAAAATACAAGGATCTTTGTGATTTTATGCTAACGTTATGTGGCCTGCCACACTCTTCAGCAGCTGCTGGAAGACAGTTTACGCTACTTGGTAACATCAAAACCAAATTACGGAATGGTCTTCTAATGCAAACGACTAGTTGTTTAATGCATGTCAAGCAACCAATTTGGCGTTCTGGAACGTTGCTGGAATCCTGGATTATACATTTTGAAATGCGCAAGAAATACTCCGATTGGTAAATAGCTAGCAAAGGAAGAAATAAGACTGAATCTCATCCTGAACATAATTTTCAAGATGAATTCTCGCTAAAAGACTAATCTTAAGCTCCCACAAATTATTTTTAGTATTTACTTGTTTTTATGAGTTTTGTGCTTGTATTAAATGTTTTTTTTTCGTTTTCAATATATTTGATGTTGACTGGCCGCTTTAAGGATGTTTCCAAAGCGTCTTTTGGTCAATATCCCAATTGATAAGAAAAATAACCTCTAGGTTCTTGCCATTTGGCCCAAAATTATGAACCTGTTTGGCGGTCACATTATCAGTAGTTCTTCAGGCTAAATGGGAGAACGTCGCAGAAAAAATTCAAATAAGCCCACAACGGAGAAGGACGTAATTGAAACTACAGCAAATCGAACGCGCCTTTACTTTATTTGCGATCTGTCATGACACCCGAATCATTCATTCAAGGACTGCTGCAAAGGCTTTTTGCGATTTAGGTTGCTATTGCATTAAGCCCAAAGTTTCTATTATTGTCTTTACCGGTAGATAAGGATCAACGCATGTATAATCATCCGAAAAACGCCCTCTTTGGCTTTGCTGAAATTTCCTGTTTTTTTCCGAAGTTCGATATACTTTAGTAAACTGTTACACCATGGAGGAGTTCTAGCACTATTTTTCCCGAACTGCTGTGCCAAAAGCGGAAACTGCCACGCAGTTTGGACTTAACATACTAAAAAAAGCAACTGTTTAAATGTTGAAAATGAGTTCAATAGTGCTTCAAAGTACAAGAGTGGCTTTTAACCTTTGGGTATATCTTTCAGGTGCCTGACTCAGCACCCGAACAATCCATTGCCGTCGCTTTGGGTCCTTCGAAGGACGTGGTGGTCGGTCAGACCGAGCTACTAGAAAACGAGATGACTCAAAGAGACACTGCGCCTGTCACTGCTCAAGAGGCACAATCTGGACGAGATACGACTCGACATGAAGAGCACCATCGTTCAAGTGGTCCTACTGATATTTCTTCATCCTAACACGGCCATCCATGTCAACAACAGCTGCTACGGTACCCTGCACAGGTTTCAGCAAACGGCAAGCTAAGACGGTCATTTAATATTTCGTATTATGGAAAGCATCCTTGGCTTGAGTACTCAGTTAAGGAAAATTCGGTTTTCTGTTTCTGCAGCAGACACTTTCGTGGCAAGTCAACCTTTCGTGGACAGAGATACGGGGCGGGGCCTTTCATCGAGACCGGCGTTAGAAGATGGAAGGACATCTCAAGCGTTCTAGAAGAGCATGCGAAAAGTGACCGCCACAGGGACAGTGCAGTTTCGTGGACGAAGTTCAAAGCTATACAAGCCAAGGAGATGCAACCCATCGCATCTGTTTTGTCAACGGACAGGAATAAGGAGATGAATGAAAACAGGAAACACGTAAAGGCTTTACTGAAAGTAACGGCCTTACTGGGGCGACTGGGTACAGCCTTTCGCGGCCGCGATGAGACTGAATCTTCGGCAAACAATGGACATTTCGTCGAAACTTGCAATCTTCTCGCCGAGTATTCTCCCACGCTTTTCAACAAGCTACAAAGACGATACGGCCACTATACGTCCAACGAATACCAGAACGATCTAATTTCAGTTATTGGATCTAGGCTTCGGTCTACAATAGTGCAAGAAGTTAAACGTGCCAAATACCTTGCTGTTCTTGTCGACGAGACAAAAGATAATTCGAAGAAAGAACAGCTCGCCATTCTTCTGAGGTACTTCGACGAGGGAAAAGTACGAGAAAGATCAATAGGATGCTACCATATGAAAAGCCTGGATGCTGAGAGTTTAGCCAGCTTCATTCACGACACAGTGGTGAAACTTGGTCTCGACTGGAACTATTGTGTTGCTCAGTGCTACGACGGAGCCAGCGTGATGAGCGGGCCCTTCTCTAGTGTTCAAGCGCGACTGAGAGCGAAAGCGCCACAAGCAATATACATTCATTGCCATGCGCATAGACTAAATTTGGTCATTGCAAACTGCGTTGAAGGTGTTGGGACTGTTGGCTCATTTTTTTCGTTAGTCCAAAATCTGTACACGTTCATTTCCAACAGCAACACCAGACATCAGCTTTTTGTCGAGTCCCAAAAGGCTACTCAACTGCCAGTCCTGGAATTAGAAAGGAGTGCTGCGACAAGATGGTCATACTGGTATCGATCAATATCGAAGATAAGACTCCGATATGAATGTGTTCTGGCTGTACTGTCTGCAGTCAGCGAGGGAGCTGATAGTGAAGCTCGAGCAGAAGCAGCTGGGCTCCAGAGAAAAATGGAATCTTTCACAGTTATATTCCAGTTGCTCTATATGGAAGCAATTCTGAGGACGACAAACTCCCTTTCTGAGCAGCTTCAGGCAGTTGATCTGGTAATATCTAGGTCCCGCACCTTGATTTAAGCAACAAGGAAGGAAATAGCTGAACTGCGCTCTGACACTTCATTTGCATCGCTTTTGGAGAAGGCAAAAGAGTTTGCTGAAGGTCTTGAAATTGAAGTACCTGACATGAATGGACCCGCGACCGGATCCTCCTCTGCGGGTCAGAAGGGACGACCTAGAAGAACCCCAAAAAATTATCAAACACCTGAAAGAATTCATGACCACTTCGACGTTAGGAAAAAACTTTGTTGAATCCAACAATAGAGCTCCAACTCTAGCGGAAGAACTGAAAAGAGAATACCTGGAGACTGAATATCATCTAATTGTGGAATTCGACAGATGGTTTACAGATAACCTTCCAGTGCTCAGTACACTCGAAGCTCTGGACCCCAGCTCTATCAAGCTCAAGGATGCAGGGCTCCTCAAGCAATTCTCTGAACTTTATTCTGAAATGGACATTGACCAGATTCTTCTTGAGGCCCAAGCTGGTATTGCCAAGCGGTTTTTGCTCGAGGAGGAAGCAAAGCCGAAAAACTTCATGGACGTCATCGATTATATCGAGACACTTCCAGTTGCCTATTCAGAAATTATCAAAGTTCTTCATATTGCGGCCACACTTCCTGTCACGACAGCCAGCAATGAACGCTTGTTTTCTGGGCTGGAAATAGTGAAGAACTATCTGCGCTCGACCACAGGAAACGATCGTCTTAGTCACCTGCTTTTGATCTTTGCAGAGAAGGATTTAGTTGAAAACTTGGATTTCGACCAGCTTGTTGACGACTTTGCGAAGATGAAACCACGATGGTTCCCCTTGTTGCCTTGAGTGTTCACTGATCTCTTTCAAAATTTTGTTGTATTTTTTGATTTTGTAAATATACTTGATCGAGCAAAGTTTTGCATCGTCATAGCCGGAGCGTGACTCCGACTTGGACTAAAGTATTTACTGTAAGCAGCGAGCTGAAGAATTCGGCTACAGAATATACTTTAGTCAAAGCGTGAGTTTCTACAGAGGTTCGGCTTTCGTCAAGTTATAGGTTCGGAAAAGTGGAAGATTCCCAAACGGCCGTTTTTTTTTAACATTGCACATACCGTTTCCGCCTTCTTCAAATATCTGGCCTTTTCCGAACCTATGGCATAAGAGCGAAAGAAGGAAAGGTAAAGCAATTGAGACAATTTACTTAATTTTTACGGTAACTCCCACGGAAGGCAGTTTTTTTTCGGATAAAGCTAGAGGCAATTTTTTTTTTTATACAAGCCTGCTTCGGAGCCCATGTCGATTGCTTGCCCACCCTAAGGTTTGGCTGAAATGGCGCCTCTGATGGTAACTCAACTTAGATCCGTCAAAAACACTATATTGTTATCTTAAAATTCCAGCAATATACTACCCTACAGTGGCCCGTAAAGAGAAACTGGGATTTTTTTTTCCCCTAAAGATGCAGAGCAGACTTCAAATGGTTTGATTCTGGCTGAAAATTCAAAAATTGCCCGAATCTAGCCAAGCGAAAACCGTATGTTTGGATATGATAGACTCGACGAGGGGCAGGTCTTGACCTTTCCAAATTATTAATTTAAGAAAGAAAAATTCAAAAAATATATTTTCAAATAAAAAAGAAAGAGTCATATTAAAACTTTAGACGAGCAGATATAAAGTCCTATAACAATTTAAACTGTAGAATGGTCAGAAATTAACGTCAATGAATAATTGAAATTCAGAACGAACAGAAATTAACATAAATAATCACACGAAATATAAAAGTAACAGGTACTGATATAGATCAACAGGAAATGATAGAGGAACAGGATGATATAGATTATATAGATGAAAAATCAAATGCGAAAGCGAGGAAATATCAAATGAATACACAAGTAAAACTTAAAGTGAACAAAAATTTCTACACACAGGAACTTGACAACTGCCCCATCTTAACCGTAAGCCATCTAAAGGATATTGTGTTATTTGCGTTTTGAAAACTATTTATATTTTTAAAAGTGTGCATCAATTTTTAAAAACATCGACAGAAAATAAAACAATAAAATCAGTATAAAAATTAAGATGACTGGAAAGAACTAATGAAAATGAGCTGAATATTTAATATATGATGATGTAAATTCCTGGAAATCTCAGAAATTTAAGATTCAGGACTTACTTAACAGTAATTCTTTTTTAAATAAAGAGAAAACGAACAAAAATGAGGTTTTTTAAGGTCAAATGAAAATACTGAAAAAACAAAGGGAATATTTTGAAAGGACAACTGCCTCTCTTCAGCGCGAACAAAAAAATATTTAAGGAAAATTTCAATAAGGACAAAGAAAACCAAAAAACAACGCGGAGAGTCAATTTGAAAAAAAAAATTTAAAGATGAATAAAATTCGATAAAAGCCAAAATTTGAAGAATTTAAACCAAATACCTAACAACCAAAGGCGAGTCACTCACCAATACCCACGATTGGCACAAAACCCAAAAACAAAATCCAAAAAAATGAGTCACTTGGTGAGTGACTCAAGTCAGATTCTCAAAAGCCCTTTCAAATTTTTACACATTTAGAATCTACAGGGAAATAGAAGCAGGATTCGCTTGGACAAGGTTTTAGGGTTTAGCTGCTCGCCTTTTTCCCTTCAGGCTTAATATCTTTGAATAAAAATTAATTCAGACGAAACTTGCATTTTTGTTGTTTTTATATTGCAAATATGTAACACTAGGCATGCCACGTGCAATATCAAAGTTATCCCCTCAGCATCTTAAAAAAAAATTTCATTCTCTTTTAATGAAGGATCTGGCAAAGCTATTAATCACGTTAAGTCTATTTTGAAAAATACTCTTAATTTAAGATAAACTTATCCAACTTATGGCACGTGAACTTGGCCTTTGTCAGACTGTCAAGCTAGGGATTCTATTCAAAGGTTTGAATCACTAAGACATTTAATATGAAAATTTTCCAAAAAAAAATTATACAGATGAAACCGACTTCTGCTATCATTCCTATTTCTAACATTTCACAGGTGCTCATTTAGACTGCTGAAAGAGGTAGGGTGGGGGGGGAGGGGTCAGTGGGCACACTCCCTTTAATTCATACCTGGATACTTCCCTCTACAGATAAATAAGATCAACTGTAACAAAACTCCAGCAAATGCTTGATTTTGCAGATATTTAGCACTACAAAGACCCAAAAAATACCCTGTATTGTGCTAATTATTGCGCAAATTAACGAGTGACAACCTTGCAGATCTATTTAAAAATTTAAGTAAAGTAACGAAAACATCGAATTTAGTATTTAACCTGTCCCAAGACTTTTACAATTTATTCCATTTTAAGTGACTGTCTTTGGCTGTTACAAATATCGATGTGCGTCATGGTTTCAATTTATTTATAAAAATTAGGAGACAGCATTTAATAGCTTCAGTTTTATTCATGTTGTTTCTACTTCTCAAAATCATTTTCAATAGAAATAATTACCTGGAAAGTGGAAGGATATGTCAAATCGGCCCACTTTGTTAAATCCATATATGGTAATATAGATGATTTGCAGCTGACTCGAGGGTTTCTGAAACAAAAATACATACATAAATTATAATAAATGACCATCTTAAGGATAATTGAAGCGAATGGAAGAATTTTTATAGCTATTATAAGATGTAGCTTTGTAATATTTTGCCTGTGTAACAAAAGAACGTACACACATAATTAAAAATAATGAATACCTTTATAATATTAATCGCATCAGGAAATAGATATAACTGTTGCCCAAAGACATTTCATTTTCATTTCAATTAACCTGAAAATTCCTGGTATAAATTTCTAGACCATTAAATAGTTTTGCTGAGCTCAAAAATATAACATTTTGAAATTTTCTTTAACACAGTTAAATTCCCAATTTGGAAGTGGAAACGAACCAAAATTTGGGTATTTACATTCATCCCCAGATATTTCTGATATTTCTACTGACACTCTCCTGACAGTTTTGGACATCTTCTATGATAGGGGATATCTTGGGACTGATTTGACACCTGGTTGATCATTAGTGTTGTAAAATTACCGTAAAGTAAAAACTCGGTAAGTAAAATTGGTAGAATTAGGTAAAATTGGTAAAATAAAGTCAAACAAGATACTCCCTAGGAAATACAGGGTAAAATTGGTGTTTTAGAGTTGCCCTGTAGCTACAAGACCAGTTGAGTATTTCTTTACAGCTTTTGATGAAATTTTTTAATGATTCCGATTTCCTGGGCTTAAAAAAGGTAATGCATTTCTACTGACTAACCAGTCCCAAGATATCCCCTATCATTGAAGATGTCCAAAACTGTCAAGAGAGTGTCAGTAGAAATATCAGGGAAATTTTATGCTTTTGAATGCTAGCTAAGACCCTTACTTGAACGGGAAGGGCTAAAAGAATAATCCATAAGGACAGACAGTTCCTTAATACTTTACGGTACATATTCCTTATTAATTCTTTCTCTATTTTTCAAAATTCGACTCTTATTCCGCTAGAATAGGCAAATTTCATGCTGTCATTAAAAAATGGCCATTTATACTAAAGTTTGGAGGTCAAGGGCCCAGTATAATCCGTCCTCCAGTTATGGAAACTGAAATACTTTATCTGATTACGGTTCAAACAAGGCACACCATACTTATCTTTCTACTAAAAAGTTTGCGTGGGTTGGGGTGTAGGAGGGGTCGCTGGTCCACTTTAATTCTCTGGTCATACAGATTGAAAATTCTTACGCAATTCTAGTTCAAATAAGGAGCGACATCTGTTAACAAGGGAGGTTTTGGAGGGGTCAAGTTTTTCTTTGTATCTTCAATAATACAAGTTGAAACTCCTTGAGTGATTATGCTTGAATCAAAGCGCAAATGGGTTTTTGAGGGCTACTACGTGCTGTTTACCAAGCTTTCTTATAAAACCTTGGCAGTAGGGAGGACTGAGAGCAAGTTAGACCAAGCTCGTTTTTACACTTGATCAAGATTTGGATTTGTTTTCACCAAAGAAGAATTTAGTGCATTTTTACACCAGGTTAGGACTTCAGTCACTTTTTCACCAAATGATTCTGCAGCATCCCAGTAAAATTCCGCTGGCAAAATTAGCCAAGACTTGGCTGATTTTGCATCAAGTAGTTAACATCTTGTAACTAGCTACCTTTGGCAACAGGTCAGAACTTGCCATGTTTTTTGTAGTAAGTAGCCTTTCTGCGCCAACCATAGATATAGACTATCCTTGCATGATTCCAGTTCAAGAACATGCTAGCCTTTCCACTTATACGCCAACTTTTCTGGTAAAATTTACAGTGAAGAGATGGAGGGGTTTAGGGATTATGAATTTCCCCTATACCTCCCTTTTATATCGATTTAAATTTTTGCCGGATTCTAATACTTTTTGCTCACTTTTTATACTAAAATATATCTGTGAAAAGTGGACATTTGCATAATTTGGGGCCCTTGGCCCTGGGTCACGTTTTTCCTAAAAGCAAATTTTTGAACTTTTTGAACCCTTCTGAGTGTACGATTCAAGATTCTTTGCTGATCCCTTTGGTGGCTACGAGGCTATCTGGGGCACAAAAAGGTCACTGGAAGGGGGCCTGATTTACCACTGATCCCTTTCCACCCTTGCAAAGGGCGTTAAAACATTCAATTTTCGATCGAATGATCCATAAATCAGATTCGAACGACCCTCCATTCTTTACATGGACAAAAAAAGTAAGGCATGGGAGTGTATCGCCCTGTACTTAGTTGACTCAACTGCAATGAGAGTAATAAAATAATAGATATGTTTTCTTTATATTTATATGCTCCTGTCTGTAATTGATAAGAAAAACTCAAAACTTTTATTCTTTTGTCTATTACATAATTTATAATTTCGTTTTATTTTAGTTTTCTGGTATATCGTATAGCTGGCCAAAAAAAATTGAATATACATTTTAAAATTAATTTTAATAGCAAATAAAACAAATTGTCGCAAATTGATAAGCAAGCAATTAATTTGTAAGAATCCTTTCAAAGTCAGAGTGAGTTTAATGCTTATGCCTACTCCGGGGGAGGCGTGTAGAAGCAATTCTACAAAATTACATTTTAAAATCTAAGGCTACATTTTAGAGCAGATGAGCTTGAATTTGATTTGTGAGTTCGGTTTTTAAATCGTTTTAAACATATTTCTAAACAGCTGCATCATGTAAGGTATGCTAGATAAGAGCAAATAAAGAGCTGTAGATACAAATAAACTAAAAATGCACACAAATAATCGCTAATAATAGTTAATAATCCTTACATTTGATGATCAGGCAAAACCATTGGATACATTTGTAGGGTATCAATAGTGTCAGAGTTGTCACAAATAACCCTCGCAAGACGAACTTTCCGGATTTCAGCTAGTTGCTCTAGAAGATGTAAAACAGAAACTACAGTTGAATCAATAAATACGAACAAAAAGTCCAAACAAAGGTTTCTAAACGTAAATTCAATCGACCGATTGAAACATAAGTTATTCATTATTATCATTATGAATATTATTTTAACGCTGGGAAGAATTATCTGGGGGAGTTTTCCAGGGGGGGGGGGACTTTCTTTAAATTTCGTTTCTTATGAGATCGCATCAATGCGTGAGGTAAGCTAGATACCCACATGAAAAGAAAAGACTTACTTCAAAAAGAAAGCATTCCGTGTCAAGGTGAAGACCGTTTAAGTAAAATTATTTGTCATGTCAAATAACACTAGAGCAATTCTATTAAAATCTTGATGATGAAGATGGTGAATTGAGAATATGGGAGGCGAAAAATAAGTTTATTTTTGGATCTAAACAGCAATAACTCCGGCATTACTGTTTCATATCATAATATTTATAATAATTTTGTATTATATTAATATTAATTATACGAAATGGTAGTAAAGGCAGACAAATTTTTACTTTAAAAATTCTGTATTTTACTTCTTTTTTTTACACAGTTGTTGAAAAAGGGTAGTAGCAGTTCTATTAAAACCTGGCGACGAATTCGATTACTTGAATACATGTGAAGCACAAATTGACTCAGTTTTTGGGATCTAGATACAAAAAATTAATGTTCGAAAGGGAATCATATTTATACCACAAAGTTAGAATAAAAAACAGAGGTATCCTAAAAAGTTATAATTCTCATAATTATTTTTCATTCATTATTAACAATAAATTTACTATTCGACCATAAACAATCAAGTTACAGTAACAAAGTTACAATAAACAGATTGTGCCGATGACATAGAAACATTTAGACTAGAATAGTATTCTAATTAGTTGGGATCTTATCCTCATAGGCTTGGAAACCAGGAGATATTTTTATTCCATTCAGCTCGATTTTCCCTCTATATAACTCCAGCACAAGTGTTGTAGCTAAACAATGCTATAAGTGTTATGCTGGGGCTTATAAAACACACTTGACACAACTTCATAGAATGCACAATTGAAATTGAAAACTTTTTTTTGGCACCATATTCCCTTTTAGTTGCATTTCATTCACAAGTATAGGAAACTGATGCATAAATAAAACTTATAAACGCCAAATTTTGAAGCAATTTGCTTAGTCTTATGTGAATTGCGAATCACGCTCGTGTCTTTAGGAGGCTTTAAGAGAGGCAACAGACCATGTCTTATTTGTGGCTATTACTATTCGTTTTAATTTTGACTTGATTATTCATTCTAAGTTTGTTCGTTAATTTACGAAACTTAGAAACACCACGTTAAATTCCCTACAGACAGTTCCGTCCTCGCTGAGAATCCCCCGTCCCTGTAAAATTGCTTGCAGACGAATTGCTTAGCGCACTTTCATTTGAAGAAGACTTTAATCTCTAATCGGTTTCTCGATCACTCCAGAAATGCTCCCTTCTGTGGGAATTGTTTCCCAGAAATCAAAATACGCGGAAAAAAGCCCCTGGATAATTCCCCCAGAACACCTTCAAATGAAAAATTTGGTAAAGAGAATGGAAGACAATTAAAAGAATTTCGCAAAGTATTTACGTCAATTCCCCCCCACCCAGTGTAACACTTCCCCTGGAATATTCGCCTCCCTCCCCAAGGAATATTCTACCTATAGAAATCCACCCCAAGCACAAACACCCCCCGCCAAAAAAAAGAACATGTAGACTTCCCAATAACAAAAACTATACGTAAACAATGGGCGAATTTCATAACTTACAGGCCTCTCCCAACGGACTGTGGGGGAGGGGGGTCATTTTACACCTAAAGACATAATTATTTGATCTTTCAACTATACTGAAAAAATGGCTATCTCAAAATTTTGATCAGATAACTTTGGGGAAAAATGGGCGTGGGAGGGGGCCCGTTTGCCCTCCAATCTTTTTGGTCACTTAAAAAGGGCACTATAACTTTTAATTTTCGTTCAAATGCCCCCTCTCCCGATCTTCAAGGACCATTATTTCGATACAATTACCCCTAGGAATAAAAAAAACAACAAATAAACACGCATCTATGATCTGTCTTCTGGCAAAAATTGCAGAATTCCGCATTTTTGCAGATAGGAGCCTGAAACTTCTACAATAGGGTTCTCTGGTACGCTGAATCTGATGGTGTGATTTTCATTTAGATTTCTTTAATTTTAGGGGGTTGCCTCATTTGAAAAATCAGGCAAATTTTTTCAGGCTCGTAACTTTTGATGGGTAAAACTAAACTTGATGAATCTTATATATTCAGAATCAGCATAATAAGCTGATTCTTTTTACTTATTTATTTACATTTAAATTCCGTCTTTAGAGTTTCGGTTACTATTGAGCCGATTTGCTCCTTACTTACAGTTCGTCTTGATAAAATTAGCTCTTTATGCACCAAGTCAGGTCTGAGAACGTTTTTTATACCAAGCGTGGACTTGGTCTGTTTTTTCACCTAGTTATTCCGTGACAATACTACAAAAGTTCACAGCTTGGATTTCGCTCGAAATTGCACCAAGTCACTCCACCGAAATGATTCAAAATTTCACACCTTGGATTGAACTCGTTTTTACATAAACCTAGTTTTTTAGAACCTCTACGAAATGCTTAATGATGGGTTTAGCTTGTTTATGTATGGATTCCAGACTTGTTTCTATTTTGTACCTGAGCCCCGACTACATTCGTTTCGGCTTCGAGTAAGAAATTAGGTCGTTGTTGTACCGTTCTGCTACAAATTTTACAATAATAGAGGAAGGGGTGTCGAAAGGACCACAAATCCATTTCGTGCCTCGAACAATAGCCTATAGATCGAAACATCTTGAGTGATTTTACTTCAAAGAAGATGAAGCATGCCTACCTTTCTGCTAAACCGTTGGCGACAGAGGCGATTGGGGGGGGGGGGACATTGTAGGGCTAATGACTTTGTGCCTTCCGTCATTTAAATTGAAAATCATTGCATGTTTTTAGTTTAAACAAGATGCTACCTATATGTCTTACAACTGAACATTTGGCAGTGGGGGAGGACTAGGTGCAGCTACACCTTAGCTCTTGACTTACAACAAGTCAAAACTCTACTCATTTTTGAACCAACTTAAGACCTAGTTCGTCCTTGTGTTGAGTACTTATTCGGTGAGAACTCGTTAGCTTGGACTTTGCTCATTTTAGTACAGAGCCAGTCTGCACCCATGCTTTCAAATTCAACAGTTTGGGCTAATTTCAACTTTAAACTGATCCCCGCCACTGCATGGACTTAGCTCGTTTTGGCTCCAAATTTAGACGTATTTTGTTTGTTTTGTCAATTTCCCGGGGGCCACCTTTGGCCTTCAAATCCTACATATAGAAAATTCTTGCATGGCTCCAGATTAAAACAAAATACAGCATGTATATTTTTCTGGTAGAGATATGCTGAAATATATGTTCTGAATCGACCATTCGCATAATTTGGGGCCCAAACCCAAGGAACAGCGTGGTCATGTTCACCCAAGGCCCACTTTTGGACTCCTGGATGATTGTGAATGAAATGGTTATTTTACAATTTTGATCCAATGCCATGGGGGCCAACAGGGGTGCACGAGGAGGGGTTAAAATCCATTGAATCACAGTTTTTTCGGAAAAAGGGAACTGAAACTCAGAATTTACGATTAAACCAGACCTTTCCCAACTTTCTACAACAATCTGTTCATTCAGATTATTCCTAGGATAAGAAATACGTAGGACAATAACACATCTTTACTAAATCAACGCTACTACGTTGACAATGATAAATATCTATGAAGTTTCAGTTTTAAATAGGCTATTTGCAAAACTTAGGGCTGTTTATTCTGGGATTGCTGACCTCAAAGACACATTTTCGGACCTTTTGGCGGTTCTGATAAAAAAAAGATTGCCTTGAAATTTTGATTCAACATTATATGGGGCTGCGGGGCACACGAGGCCGTGAACAGACATCGTGTTGCTCTGCAATCGGTTTGGACCCTTAAGAAGGGCACTAGAACTTTGAATCCGCGATGCAATGAGCCCTCTCCCAAGTTCCTCCAACGATACGTTTCATAAAATGGGGCTGAGGAAAATACACTATTTTGTTTATTGAGCTTTCTCAACTAGTTTTATTGGTTTGTATTGGTTTTATTGGTTTTATTGACTACTTGCAAATAAAACTAGTTTCGTTGAGCTTTGGTCTGTCGTGGGATCGTTATTAATATTTCTCGCAAGTGTCTCATTTGCTCATAAATTCATACTCTGATCTTAAGAATTATAATCATCATAAAAATAAGAAGAATAAAACTAACGGTTCGTCTTAAACAAAGGTGTGGGGAAAATAGAGAAAAACAAAGATAACTTTATATGATAATCTAAAAACTGGTAGTCCAGTGTTTGGACAAGTGATTTTTAGCTTCCACAGAGATGCAAAGAAGTCGATTTTTCATAAAAAAAAATTATAGATTTCCCCGCCCTTCTACCCTGTTTTAAAACTCATTTAGATTAATTTCCAATTTGGCAAAAAATGTGTTTTGTTACGTACAAAAATAAGCATAAAGGAATCACATACCATGGGAAAAAGAGGATGGTTGGCCTTGAAGCTCATACCAGAATCGATCTCCTTTTCTAACATTGCTGAATTGTGTGGCTATAATGCAAGCGAAAGTTGGTCCTAGGATACTTCCAGGTAATGCACGCTCTACAACACCACCAGACCATAAATCAATGTCCTCGGGATGCCTAATAAATTTGCATAAATTGATTAAAGTACAAAATACCTATCCATATTTTTTAGTAAATTTAAACATATGAAGGATAAGATCGAACTTAATTTTTGTTTTTTCCGGCTCAGAGGACAAGACAAAAACAAAGGCTACAGATACGGATACCACTTTTATAATTAAATGAATTAATGACAGGCAGATTACTCTTTCCAGATCCTCTTGAAAAATCAATTAGAAAGCCTTCTTTTTCATACTTTGAAATCCTCAACGCCACAAAATTAAATATTATCTTGTCATTTCATTTTAATTATTGAGTTTTTATGGTAGCTTTCAAAAACCATGAACATATAGGGTTCAGTATCAAATTGAACCAAGACATTTCTTCTCATTTCCCAAGTTCTATTTCTTTTTTTCTTTTCTTTTCACACAGACACATTTTCATATTATATAAAATACATTAAAGTGATTACTTTTTAAATACATTTTAAATGCATTACTTTTTAAATTTGTTCTTTTTTTCTCACAGACATAGTCTTATATTAGCCTACATTTTTTCTTTTTCTTATTTATTTTCTTTTTCTTTTTCTTATATATTTTTTTTCACACAGACACAGTTTTATATTACATTAGCCTAAATACATTAAAATTGATTACTTTTTAAATACCTTAAAATGATACATTAAAGTGATTACACAAGTGACAAGTACATTAAAGTGATTACTGCAGTTTCGAGAATAATTTTGCCGCGGTTAAGGTGGGAAGTGAGGTTAGCACTTGGTTTGGGGTGGCATCAGGAGTTAAGCAGGGTTTGGCCCAATCCATGTTATATGAATTAATCTGATGGACTTTGTTGTAAGGAACAGATTAAAAGCTATGGAATAAAGAGCTATTAAATCGGAGTGTAAACTGTCGTAGACTTAAATTTTGCATACAATTTGAGCATCCTAGGGTGTGCAAAATTCCTAGAGTGTGCAAAAAGAAGTTTGAAACTAATACTAATAAAACAAGTTGCTTTGACTAGGAATAAATGAGGACGATGAAATGATTTTAGGCAACGATAGACAAGTGGATAGCTCTACTTACTTGGGTAGTTCTAATGTAAAGAGAGTGGATGCACTAAAGACATAACAAGCATAATAACCAAGGTGCAGTGTTTGTTTTTAGTTGAACAAAATTTCTTGAATAATGGGAGATAAGAGAGAAAACAAAGATTGGATCATTGGAAGGTAATGACCATGGTCAGGTTGGCTCTGAAACGTGGGCGCTTCAAAAGGCTAATGAAGACTGTTGAATTTTTTTTTCCAGAGAATATTTTAAGGATAATATATTCATTCGTTTGACTGACTGTAAATCAAACAAAAAACCACAGAAAAAATATGATTTGATCCCATTTTCTAGGGCCATAATGAAAGTAATGATAAAATGGCAAGGCCTCATTTTATGGATGAAGAATAATAGATTGCTGTAGATTATACTTTTCAACTATCGATCTGGGGCAAAATGGAAAGCAGTTCTTTGCCGAAAGGCGTCCGAAGAGGTCATAAAGAAGACTTTAAAGAAAACTGGAGTTTTATGGCAGGGGTAAAGGGTCAAGCTTTGAATAGATTAAGGTGGAGGAGGAGCGTGCACAGCGTTTAGGTGGCTTAGTACTGCAGTAAGTTTTTGATAGTAGTAGCAGTCATGAAGTTGAATAGGTAAAGCTCAGAATCCACTCGTCCTAACCGAGCGGATTAGTGCGCTAGATATAGGATTCTTTGTCTGAGAGGGCGAGGGTTCAAATCCTAGTATATCCAATTATTTGGTTTTGGACGGGGGTCAGTAGCGTTACTCTGTAAGCTCAGCCAGAGTTGACCCAGCTTTAAATGGGTACCTGGAAAAATCTGGGGAAGGTAAACAGGAAGGGTGTGCGAAAGCACAGGATGGTTGGCCCCCTGCCCCCATTGCACTTCCTGGCTGAAGGGCCAAGAAACGGAGATCAGCACCGCTGGTAGGGACTGTAAAGTGCAATGCCAAATTCTTTACCTCTTTTTATTTTTTGAATAGATTGCAGTGGAGAAGGAGCGCGAACAGCAATAAGAAGGCTTAGTGCTGCAGTGAGGTGCCAATAGTAGTAGTGGTCATGAAGTAGAGAAACAACTAATATCTTCAGCTGATTGCAAAGATAAATATTGTGAAAGGAAGGAACTGGTCTATTTTAGTTATTTCGGCGTGGACAGCCTGTACCTTGACACTTATATGTTGGATTATGTCTCAAATTCTTGACTTGGATCAGTTTATACGAGAACAAATGGTTGAATGAAAGTCTAACTTTTAAGAATTATATTTTTATCAGTTTTTGCCAAATTTTACCATTTGTGGGAAAATTTGGGTATAAATGCTTGTAAATTTGTATAACAAAACTCAAACTTGCTGGTTTTTTCCTGAACAAATTTTTGTTCCGACACACCTGGTTTTGTCTATACTACAATCTGTGGCTCCAAAAAATTGAGCAAGTCAAACTTTATTAATTTTAATTTTGAGAGCGCACTTTATTTTTTAGCTGTTGTTTTATTACAAAGATAACACTGATCAGAAGAAATACTACCAAATGCCAGTTGTTGCAGGATAATATTAACCAATTAAAGTAATGACTTTTAAATACCTGTACACATTTTTATATTTAAATACTGTAGCATTGCTCATTGATCCAAGCAAGTCATCCCAGTCGTTGATTTCAGGTATTCCACAATATCTCCTAAAACAAAAAATTAAAAGTGTAAAAAGCCATACTTCGTAAATGAGGCAGTCGTTTAAATCGAACTATTAAAAACTTCTTTTTTCATTTCTGCATCCATTTATTTATAATACTGAAAATTACAATAAACATTTTAAAAATATACAAAATAATAAATTAATTAAATCAGTATAAATATCAAATAAAAAATATATAGTGTAAAAATTGTCAGTCTATTCAATTATTGGTTGGTCTACAACCAGAGATTCAGTATGGAATGCTTATGAGGGGCTAAGGATAGTGTCAGCAACTGAATTAAGACAGTTTTATGCAACTTTGCTTAGTTTTAGACTACAACACAATACAAATCTTACATGCTTTGATACTTTAACAAATTTGAGATCTTTGGTCCACAATTTAGAAAATTGATCTTCCATGGAGATAAATACTCCATTTAGGAGATGGAAACACCTTGATCAGAACATAAAAAATGTTTGTGATGTTTCTCAATTAAAGAGTGTAAGTAAAGAAGTGCTTTTTAACAAGTATGTATTTTAGGATTTTCAGAGGGGGAGGGTAAATAAAACAATAACTTAATATTTATGGCCCCTTTGGGTATGAATAGAATCGTCTATTTGATAAAATTGCTCTGCTATAAGGTTTTGTGATGCTGATTATGAATTGTGATGTGAATTGGCAGTTAGTTTTTGTTTCAGCATATATTTTATCACCCCTCAGACAAGTTTGTTTACTTCTTGGAGAGGCCTTTAAACTGTAGTTGTTACTTTACAATAATAAACTTTTCTCTCTAAAAATGGTAAGGAATGGATAAGTAAAACTAGGGAGGGTTGATGAAAACTTCAACAGGTTTGCAGAGAAAAGATTTATTCTCTTTTTAAGGGTATGCTTTCTGTTCTATTTGCAACTTAGAAGCCTATTTTTGCAAATGATTTGCTATGAGAGCTAAATAAGCTAACAGTACAAAAACTGCAGGATATGATTGTAAAAAAAAGTTAAGAAAAAGTTGCAAAACTCTGCCTAAAATATGCAAATCTTGTGAGCAATGGAGAAATTTCTACAGGTTGGCGGATTTTTTTTAAACTATCTGTTGAAAGGTATGCTGTCTGTTCTATTTGCAATTTGAAAGGCTATTTTTGCATCAAATTCGCTATGGGATCTAAAAAAGCTAACTGTACAAAATTCTAGAATGTTTTTTAAAAGAAATGAGAAAAGGTTGCAAAATTATGTGCAAAGTATGCAAATTTACGTAAATTATTTCTTGACATAGATAGTAGTGAGCACAAGGGATTTTCCCGCTACTATACTTCCCTTATACCAGGTCTGACAGAGAAAGGATGGCCAGTATACAAAAAGAAGAAATTATGAATTGATGAGTACCTATTCTGTAGGCATGAATTAATGCAGTTACAAAAAGAGATCCAAATATTTGAGAAATGGTAGTAACAGTGAGTAAATTCACAAGGAATTATTGTGGGACAATGTAACATAATATAGTACTGATTTTTTTTTTTTTTTTTTTTTTTTTTTTTTTTTTTTGACATTGGAAATATTGCAGTTCAAACAGTATGTACCTGAACATTTTTGTGTTCCTTCTTTTTCAAATTTCAAAAGATCAGAGAAAATACTAAAGTTGAGCAGATAGAGGTGCAATTCTTTAGATAAATATTTTGTGATTTGAAAAGGATCAATAAACCAGAAGCAAAAAACAACTTGCCTATATTGCATGTAACCTGGAATGCCAAATTCCCTTGCTCTAAGGAGGTTAAATGATGCCAAATCAACTCCAAAGGGTGAGCCAGCTTTTTTGAATAGTAAGTTTGTGACCTTGAAATAAAAAATTTCAATCTAAATAGACCCTCAGCTTTGGACCAGTTGGACCAATAAATTCACTATCATTTTGACAATTGCAACTATGAAATAAAAAAATATTAATGTTTCAAAGCTATGCCCTTTATGATGTTATCTGCTCTTTTCTTATTAAGGGTGAATATGAAACCCCTTTTAATCAAGCTGATGTCTACAAAATTCCATGCAGCTGTGGGGGTCTTATTGATGGGGTACCATGAGATCCCTGAATAAGGAGTTGCATGAACATAGGCCTGCTGCCTTAATTGGTACCTTCTCAAAAAAAAGAGAATGGAATGATAATAATAACTTTCTGCCACAGCACATCTCATTTTTGAGTACCCTTCACAAGTCAACCTTTCTGACCAGGCAAGAATTCTGATTTGTTCTCCCCATCATACAAAACAGAGTTAGAATATCTATAGAGATTGCTAAAAACTACCATAGCATTAACCTAGACAGTTGTGAAGTCAAAATGAGTGAAATATGGGACCTTGTGATGAAGAGGTTGGAAAAGATCCCCACTAGAATGGAAACCTCTGAGAACCAATTCTGTCTCAACAGAAGGCTTCAATTGTTGTAACTTCTAAAATATCTACAGTACTAAATTGATTCAGACTATTCAATATTCTTTTAGTTCTTAATTATTAATGATTTCATTTCAATACATTTTTGCAGGGCCATATCCAGTACTTTTGGTTGGGTAGAGGCTGGATGTACAAAAAAGAATAAGGAAAAAATGGTTCTGTGGACTTTGTCTAGGCCTCATGGCCTCAAATAAAAAAAAATTTCTCTCGTATCTTTTAGACCAGTTTTTGAGTTGGAGAAATATCTTCTTGTCTTTCGTTAGGAGAACCGGTTTTTACTTTTATGTTTATGACCAGTTTATAAATTGGAGAATTTATTTCAGAAAGAAGGGGGGTTAAAACCAGGTAGCCCCTCCCCCCTGAATACAGCCCTGTATTTCTGTCTAAATATATCAGTCTAAACATATCTATGCAGCTAGAATGCAAGTGTGAGTGAGGGCAAGGAATTTTTCCCTGAATGGTCAGGACTGTAATTTCAAACTGTTGTAGTTTGTTTAAACACAAAGAGTTGGGAGACTTTAGTCATATGAACTGGCAATTTATAGGTGATACTATAATGTAGCTAGGATGAAAGTGAAAACATCATTTGATGCCTTTTTTATGCTCATTTATTGTAGAAAATGACTTGCCCGTAAGTGTTGTGGATAGACTTGTGCCGAGCCTTCCCCTCAAGTCTGTCCTTGAAAAGGTGTCACTTCGGAAACAAAAAGTCACCAACGTGATTTGCCAAGGACTAGGTCCTTATTATAATGAGTAACTTATTGACATTTTGAAGAAAAGCCCCTTTTTACTGATGATAGATGAAACCACAGATGTTGGTATATAAAAACAACTTCCCGTGGCAGTTGTATGGTGTGGGTAAAGTCTCAATATGCACGTTGGCCTCTTAGATCTCATAGAGTGTTCTGATGGAAGATCTGAGATGCTTTTCGGTTTAATGGTGGACTCTCAGATCAAAATACAAATACCCCTAGAGAACTGGATAGGTTTTAGTGCTGACACCTGCAACGCTAAGTTTGGCTCTGCCAACACTGTTGTTAGCAGGATTACAGCTCAGTATCCATGGGTTACCTGTGTAAAGTGTAGTAGCCACATGCTTCATCTTGTAGCCTCTTATGCTTGCAAGTAGCTAGAAGATTTTTGCACAACCATTTACACTCATTTTAGTGTCAGTCCCAAACACCGGTCTGACCTGGAGCAGTTTCAAACTTTCTCGCAGACAGACATGTGGAGCATCTTTGCACCTGGCCAAACCAGATGGCTGTCCAGGGTTGCCACCGTCAGTAGGATTTTACTAGATCTAGTAAAATAGAAAAAATCTAGTAAATTTAGAGGATCTAGTAAATTTCCCAAAATCTAGTAAAAAGTCATGATTTGTAGTAAACAAAACTTTGGTTATTTTCCATGAATTCAGGGGAAAAAAGTAGGGTCCATTCATTGCAAAATTTGATTTCGATTATGTTAGATATTATGGCTACTATTGCTCTCATTTTTGCGATTTCGCGTAAACCCTAGCGCTTAAAAATCTCTACTTGTCTCTAGGCTTCTTCTTCATACTCGCTTTAAAAGGCAAACCATTTAAAATCAGGACTGGTATGCCGGCTTAATTTGTTTTCAGAAAAATTTTTCAGACTCTCGTAACAGCTACTACGTTTGTTAGTTAGCTTTGTCCCTTTTTAAAGACGCTGCTGGAAACAAACTTTTTCCATACTTGCCCAAGTTCTTTCTGACTCTCTGCAGCTTGCCCCATTCAAGTGCTGGAGCAGAGAGACAGTTCTCGATTTTGTTGGTCATCAAAACTAAAAACCGGAATAGGCTAAATGTCTCGAGTGTTTCGTCTCTGATGAAAACGAAGCAACTTGTTCTCAGGTCGTCAAGTGGAGTACATGACTGGGTGATCCCCAGCGATTTCACTTGGGCTATCAAGAAATGGAAACAAGTAGATCCCCTCTGTCAGAATTTGACACTAGTGGATACTTTAAATTCGGTTGAGGCCGAGGACGATTAAAGCCCTTTAAGTGTGACTTTTTAATTTCGACTACTTATTTTTCTTCTTAATTTTCAATTTGTATGATTTGCCTGACATGAAGACCATTGACACAATGTTATCTTTTTTAAACTAATTATTGTATGTTACATAAGTTTTCTTTTTCTTGGCAGCCCTAGTCCAATTTGAGGTGCACTTTTTAATTTACATAATTTTACAACTAAACCGGTAGCCGATTACGTTATTTCCGTTTTGAAGTGACATATACTGTATTGGTTTTTGATTCCCTTGAATACGAACAAGAGAGAATCCAGAAACAATCAGTTTAAAAAAGTCCTAAATTAATTGCTTTAAAATTTGCCAGAATAATTTGTAAGCAGCTTATCCCTTATTTAAAGACCCGCCCAATTAGTGTTTTAAAAGTGGCAAATTTCCTCTTAAAAATGCAAAATTGAAGGGTTTAGATTTCAAATCTTAACACAGAAACTGGGGGACAAATTTCAAAAGCCGTTACTTTCAAACACGTCTCAGATTCTAGGCACTCCATCGCCTGAATTGCTTCGTGAATATGAGTTGTAGCTGTTTTTCTTCGTTGATTGCTTTTTAATTTTTCAATATATCTGAATTTTATGACCTGAAGACCTGTGTTAAATTTAAAGCCAGGCTTCATCAGCAGGATTTCCAGAATCCAAGATTGCAGACTATTGTTTGACGTCTTGGATACACCGCATCTGGAGTATGACGCCTATCTTGTTGTACATCCAAATATTCCAAAAAAAAGGATTTTTGAACTTATAGGTTTCTGGAATTTTCAATCATACTATGAAAACGAAAGGAAAAAGAAAAGAGAAAAAAAACAAGAAAAAAGATTGTGTAAGTCCTATTGATTACTACTGCTACTACTACTAACAACTCACCGCAGCACCAACCCGCCCGAGGCCAACACAGCTACGCACGCTCCTCCTCCAACCCAATCTATTCAAAGCCTCCCTTTTTACACCCGTCCACGAAGTTCCCATTTCCTTTAAATCTTTCTTTATGACGTCCTCCCACCCCAGACGGGGACGACCTGCTTTCCGTTTAGCCCTAGATGGTTGGCCGAAAAGGACAATCTTCGGCAATCTGTCATCCTTCATCCGCAGAACGTACCCTAGCCACCTCAACCTTTCTTTCATTATAGCCCTAGAGAGCGGTATTAAACCACATTTTTCGTATAGCCTATTGTTTGAAATACGGTCAGTCAGCCGGGTACCCAGAACAATCCTTAAGCAATTGCTCTGGAAAATATCTAGCAAATCTTCATCCGCTTTTCGGAGCGTCCATGCTTCAGAGCCATATTTGACCACTGTCATCACTGTAGCTTCTAATATTCTAATCTTGGCTTGCAGACTTATCTTCCTATTCTTCCAGACTTTTTTTAACTGTGAAAAAACACCCTGAGCCTTGGCTATTCTATATTTAACATCTTCACTGCTCCCACCATCTTTACTAATAATACTACCAAGGTAAGTGAAGCTGCCCACCTGATCAATCTTTTCATTACCCAACGTCACCTTTTCTCTTCACTTATTCCTAGACTTAGTGACTTAGTCTTCCTAACATTAATTTTCAAACCAATTCTAGCACCCTCTCGCAAAACCTCTAAAACTCTATTCATTTTGCTCACATTTTCATCTAGGATGCTTAAATCATCAGCATAATCCAAGTCCAGGAGACTTTTTCCTCCCCATTTGATTCCGTGGTATCCCATTGCCTTTCCTGTGCTCCTTAAAACAAAGTCCATCAAAATAATCCATACAAAGGGAGATAGAAAACAACCCTGCTTAACTCCTGATTTAATACAAAACCAGCTGCTAACCTCATTGCCTACCTTAACCGCAGCAGTGTTATTCTCGTACATAGCACTAATCACTTTAATGTATTTTTCTGGTATACCATACAAGGATAAAACCTTTACTAAAGCTCTTCTATCAACAGAATCGAACGCTTGCTCATAATCTATAAAACTGAGGACCAAAGGTGTTTGAAAACTCAGGCACTTCTCAATTATTAGCCTAAGAGTGAAAATTTGGTCGACACATCCTCTACCTTTTCTAAAACCGCACTGCTCTTCTCTTAAAACTTTGTCTACAGCATCTCTCAGTCTAAAAAGTATCATATTACTAAGTAATTTACTACATACAGAGACCAGACTAATGCCTCGATAATTACCACACTCACTTTTATCACCTTTCTTATAAAGTGGCTTAATTAAGGTTTTCCTAAAATCGTTAGGTACTTCCCCTTTTTCGAAAATCATATTCATAATCTTCAGTAACTTATTTCTAACCTCAGAGCCACCATATTTAAGAAACTCATTTACCACCCTATCGGCACCTGGAGCCTTATTATTCTTTAATCCTTTTAGTACTGTTGCTAATTCCTCCTCACAAAACAAATCTTCCTTCACATCCAAGGTATCACAAACTTTTTCATTTTCCTCTATATTTTTTCCTGCAACTCTATCTCGGTTTAGCAAATACTCAAAATGTTCGGCCCATCTCTCTTTAGTTTTTTCCTTATCGCTATTTGTGACCCCATTCCTATCTTTAACTGGGCCAAGTCCGGATTGACTACTACCTCTCAATTTGTTAACGTGCCAGTACAATATTTTACTATTATGCCGTCTAGCTGCATCTTCCAGATCCTCGGCAATTTTATCCATGGCCTCCACTTCACACCTCCTTAGTTCATATTTTAATGCTTTCTCCACTTTCTTTACATTTCTTTTGTTTTCATACGATCTATCACTCAGATAATTCTTGTACAAGTCCTTTCTCCTTTCTATTAAACATAAAGCTTTTTCATTAATATTCTTAGCTGCAGTTCTAGCTTTCTTCCCTAATACGCCTTCAGCAACTTCACAAATTATTTTTCTAAAATCATTCCAACCATCTTCCACATTATCAAATTTTAAACTCTCAAGTTTAGTATTCAACTGTTCCTGGAAAGCTTCTCTCAAATTCTCATCCTGGAGTCTACCAACATCATAACTTTCCAGGAGGTGGTTACCATTCCGATATTTCAGCTTTAGATTAACCCTTGACACTACTAGATGGTGATCTTTACTTTTAACATCAATAACAGCATTCCTATATACCCTAGTATCTTGTATTGATCCTGCCAGTCTTTGGTTTACTATAACATAATCAATAAGGTTTGCTGTCTTACCATCACGTGAATACCATGTTAACTTATGAGCCATTTTATGACCAAACACCGTATTGGTTATAACTAGGTTGTTATACCTACAAAATTATCCATACTGTTTTACAAAGTCTTTATCCATTACTGTTTTCTTTTCCTACACCAAATTTACCTAGGTTGGGATACCATCTATCCCTATTTCTACCAACCTGGGCGTAAAAATCTCCCAGTAATAATATCATATTTCTACCTGGGACCCTGTCTATTTGCTCCTGTAACTGTAAGTAAAATTCATCTCAGTCACTAGTATCTCCGTCAGTCAGTTCTACAGGGGCGTATACTACTATAACTGATACCCTGAACTTTCTAGTCATAAAATGAGCAATTAGTATTCTATTATTAATAACTTCCCAGCCTAAACAAGACTTAGCAGCTTCCTTATTCATCATGAGCCCTACTCCCTGTCTATGTACCCCATCCTTCCTGCCTGAGTAAACAAATTCTATATCACCTAATTTCATGCTTCCTACCCCTGGGATATGAGTTTCTGAAATTCCTAATAAATCCAGTTCGAATTGTCTGAATTCGTCAGTCAAAATGTCGATACGACGGTCATTTTTTAACGTCGTAACATTCCAAGTTCCAATTTTCATGTTCTTTAAATCATTGAAATTATTTTCGCCTCAGGAAAAGCAATGATCCCGGATACCAGTGCAGGACGGGGATCACATATCTTCTCAAGTCTACACCGAAGTGCTTAAGCCGGCTTAGAACCGGACAGCAAGAAGTCCCTGGGGCCTCCAGTATGAATGAAGGCTTTGTGCAATCCTGGGCCCATCTTGGTCACAACATGGTCTTCAGCACTTGGCGATGCTCTTCTATCAACAAGAGTAGAAATCCTGCACAGACAGTCTCAAGCCTATTACCTCCGACTCATTATATATTCATGCCTACAAATATTATGCTACTACGGGGAGGCAACCCATAAGAGATAAATTAGCTAGGAAGAGGTTTTTCAGCCCAAAGACGCCCATCAAAACATACTAAGCCCAGAAAAATTGTCCATTAGTCAGAATCCCGTGCGAATGCTGTGTCGTTTACTAGGCTATAATTTCCTCGAGGGGCGCCACTCCTCAAGTGCGAATAGAGTTGACCGCAAGGTCCCCAGTCTTGCAGGTACCCCGAAAAGGTCGAGGCAGCCCTTTGCAGAGGCCGTTGTCCATAGATCTGGATCTTACGCCCTGCCGCAGTTGTCCTCCAATAGAGGATCCTCCCGCGATGGTGTTCTGCATCACCATGCAATTTAACCCATTACTGGGAGAAGGTTTGCAACTCATGGGACTTGTGGACAAACCAGTGGGCCCTTTTGAGTGTACATTTGAGGGGCCTTCTTCCTCCTCCGCCTGTATTTATGACCCCGGGTGAGGGTGCCCCAGTTTCTATTATGGACCCCCAGGGACAAGGTCCCCCCTTGGTCCGTGCCTCCTATGGAAGTACCCTACATATCTGTAGAGCGTTTCCTATAGTAAAAACCGGTGCTTGACAGTGCGCGTGCGGCGGTAGCTGCACACGCAAAAACTTTTTTGAGCATTTTAGCAAAAACAGATGCGATTTAGTAAATTTTTCCTCTCAGATTTAGTAAATTCTTCCAGGGCAGGGTGGCAACCCTGTGGCTGTCCCTAAATATGTGGATAGGATCTTGGAACAGTGGAACACTCTAGCGTTGTATTTTGAGCTAGTATCTCTAGAAGACCCAATGCATGCTAATGACCATGCCCTTCAAGTTTTGAAAAACCCCTTACTCTGGATCCAAATGGAATTTCAAAGTAATGTGCTTGAACTCTTTTGCAGCTTCAACTTACTTTTTAGAGCGAAAAATACTTTTCCACAAGATCAAACCAGAGGTTGAGACTCTTCTTAAACACTGGCAATCAACTTTATGAAACCCAGTTACATCCACAAGGTGGGAATAGTCACCCTTGAATTGGTCCCTCTACTAGAAGACAAATATTTACCCCCGTGCAAAATATACCTTGGGGTTGCAGCTCATGAAAATCTGAGACTTTGCAATCAAATGATCTTACACAAGCTTCACAGACGTCAGTAATACTGATATACAAAGCAGCTAGTAAGTTCTATGTTGAAGCCATACTTCAGGTAAAAATGCAATTTGTTCTTGAATCAGAAATGTTTTTGATAGCCAAACTTGTAGATCCAGAAAAGGCCATGGACTTATCAGCCACTCAGCTCTTGATATGCTTGCTGAAAAAATGCAAAATACCTGATTGGAACACCAAGCAAATTGTTTAGGAATGGAGAGTGATGCAGGCAGCCATGACCAACAAAGATGACATTAGTGACTTTTGGACGAGTGTGGCAGTGGTTAGAATGCCAGCTGGGGCACCTTGGTTTGGGAATGTTCTATCAATGGTTAGGTATTTACTCATTTTGTCCTTTCCTATTGCTGTTGTTGAGAGATTTTTTGGTGTCATGAAGAACATGAAAACAGAAAAGCATAACAAGCTGAAAACTGCTATGCTAAGAGCCATTTTACAGTCAAAAATCAGCATGAGATGTGCCAAAAAGAGCTCAAGTTAGTTGTGCTTAGATAGACAGCTTCTTGAGAAAATGAAAATGTGGAATCAGATGGTACAGTTGAAAAATGTGATTGAATAAGCTAGTCTCAGACAGCAGTCTCAGACAGCAGCAGTAAAGTAAACTCATATGGAAAACTCAGCTCAGAATTGGCTTCAAAAAATACAAGTCACAGAGAGGAGCCCTTGTCATCCTATCCTCCATTGTTGCACAGCAAAAAATCATGGGAGATATGACATTTGGTGATTAGTGTGAAATTTCATCTTGGTCAATTTACTTTATCTATGGTGCAGTCTTGAAGTGCTGATAAGTCTGAGCTGGTTTCCTCAAAGTCTCTTGTTTTTTGTTTTATTTTTTTCTACAGGTCCTCTCATATTTGATATGTTTTGTTTGTCCAACAATCTTTTGGTCTTTTTTGTATGAAGTTCTGAAAAGTAAAAGATTTGCAAACACAATATCTGAGGTAATTCAAGGTTGTTGCAATTTGCAGATTTTCATTATACACACTGAAGGAACCTTACCAAAGGTAAGTTTGATAATCCACTCAGTCAAAGACTGTAATCAAACTGTAATGAAACTTCAAAATCTTATTCCCTGCCATTCCAGGGAATTGGCTTACATTGAAATTAGTAAAAATAAGATTTTGTCCTTTGTCACAGTTCAATTACAAAAATCAAAGGAACATGAATCCTTAAAACTACCATAAATTGTAGCTAAACTGCAGAAAGGGAAAAATAATTGAATTTAGCTATAAAAAATACATCCAAAAAGGGAGACTAATACCTCTGATGGTAGACAACTTCTTTTTCAAGACTGACATGAGTATTTTAGATCTTATTCCTTTTTCTGACTTTCAGCATCACTTATGTGTTAAAATATGAACAGAAATTGCATTAGCTCTGGAAAATCAACACAGCTATAGCCTACAGGGTTCTAGCTATTTCCCACCAGGAAAAATTTCAGAATTTTTTGGTTCTGCTGACAAGAATTTTTGGCTGGCAGGACAGGATTTTAAAATTTTCAAAGTGGAAATATTGGCTAAAGTTCAATTCTGATACAAATGCATGTTAAACTTTGATTCAGGATGCAATTCTGACTATAAGGGTAAGTTTATTTCTTAGATACTTAAATAGTCTGTTAATATAAACATTACACCGTAGAATAAGGTCCTACCCAGAAACAGGCTCAAAGATTCCCATGTTAAGATTCCAGGGTATCGTGTCATGTCAAACCTACAGTCTTCAGAATGCAGGCGTGGTACGTTGGCGCTATTCAAGACATGTTATAGTATACGATCATTATGTCTCCCAGGTAACTCGCAATTTGTTGAATCTGTATGGTTCGACCTATGTGATGACGGCGGTGGAGTAATAACCAGAGTAGGCTGTATTTACAGAAGCCCATCTGCCTCAGATTGCCAAGAAACCGAGCGGACAATAGCAACAATGCTGCATAAAGCAACTATGAATTACACGGGGACCTTTTTATAGCTGATGATTTCAACTTCCCTGACCTCATATGGAAGGAGGGATATCCGTATATACCTATACTTACGAACAGAAGCAGAAGCACGAATCTATTCACAGACTGCCTTCACGACCTTAATCTCTACCAGATTGTCGAACAAGCTACTAGAGGCCAACTTTTCCAGAGACCGACTCTACTGGACCTAGTGTTCTTACGGGATAAAGACCAGCTTCAGAACATAAATTACTTACCTCCTCTAGGAAAGAGCGATCATCTAATCCTAGAAGTGAATCTGTCATTTCGTAAGATAAAAAATGATTACATAAAGAAAACTTATGTAGACTACGGGGCGATCAGAAAAGAGCTGGAAGGCGTCACCTTTACTTCAAGGGGACGTCGACCAACAGTGGGCTAACCTAAAGGACAAGCTACTTACACTTCAAAAAAAACACACGTCAGTAAAACTCACGCCAAAGCCCAAAACACTGCCTTTCATGACCCCCAAGATACGCAAGGAAAGAAACAGAAGGGGACGGTACTGGAGAAAGTACAATAAAGGAGGGAAGGAAGAACACTACCAAAAGTTTGCGAAAGCTCGAAACAAACTAAGAAGCCTAACTAAACAACTTTACGCACGGTACGAGTCCAAGCTAGCTGATGATAGTAAGAATAACCCGAAGAAGTTCTGGAAGTACGTATCAAGTAAGGACCATAGCAGACGGTTAGTAAAAGCACTCAATACAGATGATAGCAGGGAAGTGACCAACTTGAAGGACATCACCGAACTCCTCAACAGGCAGTTTGCGGCGGTTTTCACCAATGAACCAGATGGTCCTCTTCCTCATAGCCCATCATACGACATCCCTAACCCGATGCCACCTCTTTTACTCTCCCCCCCCTGTCGTCCAAAAGCGACTTGAAGCGCTAGACGTCAATAAGTCCGCCGGTCCTGATAACTTGCTCCCATGACTATTGAAGGAGCTTGCCAAAGAAACTGCACAACCACTATGCAATATTTTCCAACTGTCGCTTGACTCAAAAAAGGTACCCAAAGACTGGAAGCTGACCCATGTCACCCCAATATTCAAGAAAGGTGACCGCACCAAAGCCAAAAACTACAGACCCATCAGTCTGACCTCAGCGGTGGCAAAAACCCTTGAGCGGATTGTGAATGCTGATATTTTGACACATCTCCGTAATGATAATATACTTTCTCCCGACCAGCACGGATTTCTACCAGGAAAATCGGTTGAGACCAATCTCCTTGAGACATACAGCACCATAACAGATCACCTGGAGAAAGGAATCCCTGTGGACCTGATTTTACTGGCTTTCGAAAGCCAAGGCTTTCGACAAGGTACCACACAACCGTCTCAGATTGAAACTTTCAGCAGCAGGTACCCACTCGGACGTGGTCGATTGGGTCATGGACTTTCTGACTGGTCGGAGTCAGCAGGTTCGACTCTTCACAACTAATAGCGATAAGGTCTTCTCCGAACCATGTGATGTTGTAAGCGGAGTCCCCCAAGGTACTGTCTTGGGCCCTACCCTATTCCTTATATACATCAACGATATGATGAACGGAACAGAAAACAACATCACTCTTTATGCCGACGACTCCAAGCTGTTTGGGCCTGCAAACCAACAAAGTCTGCAGCGTGACCTTCATAAAATCCAAACGTGGGCACAAGACTGGCTACTTGAATTCAACACATCGAAGTGCAGTGTCCTTCACTTTGGAAGCAACAACCCCCGTCACCAGTACAACATGTCCGATCCCAATTCACTGGCTAGCTTAGTACTAAAGACAAGTCCCGAAGAAAGAGATCTAGGAGTGCTGATAGATGAACAACTGAAGTTCCACGGCCACTGGCAACAAACAGTTTCAAAAGCAAATTCAAGCCTTGATCTCCTCAAACGCACTATAACCAGCCGCTCCCGTGCAGTCTTTCTAAGGCTCTATAAGGCTATAGTTAGACCCTTTTTGGATTTTGGTACGTGTCTCACCTCCCCTTCTTATAAGAATGATACCAGTCTAATCGAAGGAGTTCAGAGACGTGCCATGAAGTGCATAGCTGGCCTACGAGATCTCCCATACAACAAGAGACTGGAACGCATGCAGCTGCCAACACTCGTCTTCAGACGCCGCCGTGGTGATATGATGCTGACCTACAAGTATAACGCACAACCAAATAACCCCCTCTTTACCAAACATTCAAGTCAGCACCATACAAGAGGACACTCACATAAGCTGTCAAAATGTTTTGTCAAAACACGAACGCGGCAACACTTCTTCTCCGAGCGTGTTGTCAACGATTGGAATAGCCTTCAAGCTGAAACGGCGACTGCACCTAGGGCTGCGTCCTTCAAGTCCAGACTTGACAAGGAATGGAATAACAAGCCATGGAAATATGAGTGGGACTGTCCGTCCCACTCAACTACTGACTGATGCCAACTTTATCATAATGAGTGTCTTGCTAGGAGGCTGATGCCGCTTGTCATACCCAACCATCTCGCATACTCGATCCGAAGTTGCTGTTGTGCGGCGGTGTCAGCTCTATACCACTGAGAATGGTCTTTACGGGCCATACCTACCTCGTGGCCACCGCTACCGAGTGGGCTTAAATTGCATTTCTCCAGCAGACCTCTGCTATGGCGTGTCACTGGGCCCTAACACAGTGACGAATTTTTGCCATCATTGACCCGGAGCAGAACAGATCCAGTGTGGACCTTAATTTGCTCCGAAGTGCGAGTTAAGGTAATTAAGGTAATTAAGGTACCCTGGAGTGATCAGCCAATTAATAATAATGAAACAGGGCTTAAATATATACCTGATAAATTTTCAGGTCCTTTTAAGAAGGAATTTAGCAAAATATTAGGCCATAATGGAAACTATAGCTGGAACATTTAATTGCTTGATTTTTGCTTTTCTATGACACCCATTCCCACACTCAGGGAGTTTTGAGTTCCATCCTAAGCCAGTTGTAAACTTTAAACCTTGTTAAAGGGGTTAAACTTTAAGCCATGGTTTTCAGAATAAGGTCTTTTTAAAATGGTACTTTTTCATTTGAACAGCTATATATGTCTCATAATTTTCAAAGTTTTCTTTTGCGATTATCATCACCTGCAAGCCACATTTTTTGGATTTTGAATTATACCGATGCAGTGTTTCGACTTCGAAAATTTTCAAATCCTGTCCCGCTAGCCTTAAATCCTGAAAAGTCTTGTCAGCAGAACCGAAAAATCCTGAAATTTTTTCTGGCGGGAAATAGCTATAACCCTGTATAGCTATGTTGATTTTCCAGAGAAAATACAATTTTTGTTCATATTTTAACACATAAGTGATGCTAAAAGTCAGAAAAAGAAATAAGATCTAAAATGCACGTGTCAGTCTTGAAAAAAAAGAAGTAGTCTACTGTCAACGGTATTGGTCTCCCTTTTCGGACGTATTTTGTATAGCTAAATCCGATTTTTTATTTTTCCCTTTCTGCAGTTTAGCTAAAATTTAAGGTAATTTTAAAGATTCTTGTTCGGGAAATAAGATTTTGAAGTTTCATTACAGTTGGATAACAGTCTTTGACTAAGTGAATCGTGGAACTCATCTTTGGTAAGGTTCCTTCCATAAGTATAATGAAAATCTGCAACTCGTAACAACTTCGAACTACCTCAAAAGTTGTGTTAGCAAACCATTTACTTCTCAGAACTTCATACAAAAAAGACCAAAAGATTGTCATATAAATAAAACATATCAAGTATGAGAGGACCAGTAGAAAAAAAAAACAAGAGACTTCGAGGAAACAGGCTCAGATACATCAGCACGTCAAGACTGCACCATAAATGAAGTAAATCGACTAAGATGAAGTCTCACACTAATTGCCACATGTCACATCTCCCAAGATTTTTTTCTGTGCAACAATGGAAGATAAGATGGCAAGGGCACCTCTCCGTGACTGGCATTTTCTGGAGCCAATACTGAGCCAAATCAATTTCTGTTCACATTTTCGCACATAAGTGATGCTTAAAGTCAGAAAAAGGAATAAGATCTAAAATACACGTGTCAGTCTCGAAAAAAAGAAATAGTCTACCGTCAGCGGTATTGGTCTCCCTTTTCGGACGTATTTTTTATAGCTAAATTTGATTTTTATTTTTCCCTTTCTGAAGTTTAGCTACAATTTAAGGTACTTTTAAAGATTCTTGTTCCTTTGATATTTGTAATCGAACTGTGAGGAAGAACGAAATCTTATTTTCTACTAATTTCAATGTGAGCGGATTCCCTGGAATGGCGAGAAATAAGATTTTGAAGTTTCATTAGAGTTGGATTACAGTCTTTGACTGACTGGATCGTCGAGCTAACCTTTGGTAAGGTACCTTCCGTACGTATAATGAAAATATACAAATCGCAACAACGTCAAACTACCTCAGAAGTTGTGTTTGCAAACCATTTACTTCTGAGAACTTCATACAAAAAAGACCAAAAGATTTTTGCATAAATAAACCATATCAAACATGAGAGGACCAGCAGAAAAAAAAAATATATATAATTCGAGGAAACCTGCTCAGACACATCAACACGTCAAGACTGCCACACTAATCGCCACAAGGCACATCTCCCAAAATTTTTCTCTTTGCAACAGTGGAGGATAGGAAGGCGAGGGCTCCTCTCTGTGACTCACATTTTCTGGAGCCAATTCTGAGCTGAGTTTTCCATCTGAGTTTACTTTACCTATCGACTGCAGTCGGAGACTAATTCAATCACATTCGTCAACTGTATCGTTTGATTTCACATTTTTCATTTTATCAAGAAGCTGTCTATCCAAGCACAACGAACTCGAGCGCTTTTCGGCACGTCTCACGCCAATTTTTGATTGTAACATGCCTCTTAGCGTAGTAGTTTTCAGCTTGTTGCGCTTTTCTGTTTTCACGCTCTTCACGACGCTGAAAAATCCCTCAACAACAGCGTTAGAAAAGGAAAAACTGAGTAGATACCTAACCAACGATAAAACATTCCCAAACCATGGTGCCCCAGCTGGCGTTCTAACCACCGCCACACTCGTCCAAAAGTAAATAATGTCACCTTTGTCGGTCATGGTTACCTTCATCACCCTCCCAGCATTCCTCTGCAACCCTGCATTCACCATGCATTCCTCAACAATTTGCTTGACGTTCCAGCCGGGCCTCTTGTATTTTTTCAGCAAGCATATCAAGAGCTGAGAGGCTAAAGAGTACATGCCCTTTCCCAGATCTACAAGTTCGGCTAGCAAAAACATTTCTGATTCAAAAACAAATCGCCTTTTTATCTGAAGTATGGCTTCAACGTAGAACTTCCTAGCTGTTTCGTATATTAGTATTACCGAGGACTGTGAAGCTCGTGCAAGATCATTCGACTGCAAAGTCTCGAGACTTTCATGAGCTGCTACACCAAGGCATGTTTCGCAGAGGGGTAACTATTCGTCTTCTAGCAGAGGATCCAATTCAAGGGTGACCGCTCCCGCCCTGCGGACGTAAATGAGTTTCGTAAGGTTCATCGCCAGTGTTTTGAAAAGAGTCTCAACCTCCGGTTTGATCTTGTGGAAAAGCGGGTTTTCACTCTGAAAAAGTATAAATCCGAATTAAGGGGTTTTTTAAAGCTTGAAGGGCGCCGTCATTAGCATACGTCAGGTTTTCTAGAGATATTAGCTCAAAATACAACGCTAGAGCATTCCGCTTTTCCAAGATCCTATCTACACACATCTTTAGGGACAGCCATCTGGTTTGGCCATATGCTAAGATGCTCCACATGTCTGTCTGCGTGAAAGTTTGAACCTGCTCCAGGTCAGACCAGCGTTTGGCACTGACACTAAAATGAGTGTAAATAATTCTGCAAAGATCCTCTAGCTGCTTGGGTAGATGCTTGCAAGCGTAAGAGGCTACAAGATGAATCATGTGGCTACTGCACTTTACACAGGTGACCCATGGATACTGAGCTGTAATCCTACTAACAACAGAGTTGTAAGAGCCTAACATAGCATTGCAGGTGTCAGCACAAAAACCTAACTAGTTCTTTAGAGGTATTTGTCTTTTGGTTATAGAGTCAACCATTAAACTAAAAAGCGTCTCAGATCTTCCATTAGAACACTCTATGAGATCTGAGAGGTGAACCTGCATATCAACCCTTTCCCCGAACCACACAACTGCCACAGCAAGCTGTTTCTGTATACCAACATCTGTGGTTTCATCTATCATCACTGAAAAGTGATGATAGAAAAGCTGATCCCCAAAACTTGAAATATCGATATTTCTCTCGTGTGGCTCCCTGACTATAAATTTCGTGATTCCTGGCAATTATTTTTTTTTTCCTGGCAAGGGGTCAAAAATTTGGTTTCTTGCCCTGCAAAATCCAGGCAAGTGAAAACACTAGAGATCGAAAATCCGGTAAATTTCCTGATTCCTGGAAATATTTATTTTCCTGGCAAGGGGTCAAAAATTCGGTTTGCGCTGCAAAATCCGGGTAAGTGGAAACGCTGTTGCGATGTGGCTTTTTTCATTGTTGCGGAATGAAAAAAGCTTGCCGAAAAGTTGATTGCTTTTCCTTGGGAAGTCTGAAAGGTTAAGGGTTTCGAGGAAGGAAAGTTTGGAGTGGATGAGGGGGATGAGCATTGGGTGGAGATCAAATGTCTAGCTCCTAGTATAGAGATAAAATAAGAATAGATGCTAGTTTCAAAAAATTCCTAGGTCCAATATTGCCACTGGTGTCAGAATACCAAACTTTTAATCATGAACAACGTGAAAAGTTTTTTATTGCTGGTTTCTAGAACTGACTTACTGATGTTTTAGGAGAATAAATGAATTAATTGCCAGGACTTTTAGGATTCAACATTGAATTTAGTCAAAGAATGGAAAACTACCAAGGAGCAGGAAATCACGAAAAAAGTGCAGTTCAAAAGATATGACCAGTAAAGGTCTAGAATCTTGCTTGGACAAAATGATTTAAAATTATTCAAAAGCAGTTTGTTCTAAAATCAAACAGCTGTTTCCTCCAGGTGCAATTCATAAAGAAATTAGACTCTTTCCAGTTTAAACCACTAAAACTCGACTGAATTGGACTCAATCAAACCATCACAGAAGGCTAATCATACCAACCTTTGCATCATAACAGAAAAAGATGATGCAAGCTTTTTTTATTGCAAAAAAGAATAACTGAAAAACAGATACTAGCATTTTGCATATATTACGGTAAAACGGTAAAACTTTGAAAATTATGAGACATATATAGTTTTCAAATGAAAAAGGACCATTCTAAAAAGACCTCATTCTGAAAACCATGGCTTAAAGTTTAACCCCTTTAACAGAATTTAAAGTTTACAACTGGCTTAGGATGGAACTCAAAACTCCCTGAGTGTGGGAATGGATGCCATAGAAAAACAAAAATCAAGCAATTAAATTTTCCAGCTATAGTTTCCATTATTATGGCCTATTATTTCGCTAAATTCCTTCTTAAAGGGACCTGAAAATTTATCAGATTTGTACTTAAGCCCTGTGTCATTATTGTTAATTGGCTGATCACTTTAGGGTAGGATCACTTTAGGGATCTTCTAGTCACTGGATGACCTACGCAGCATATTACCCTGAGGAAGAATAGTTTTTTGAATAAGCTGTCGGGGTTGATGAATTGAAGCCAGTAATGGAAAACAAAACAAGACTGGCTGTGATCCCACGTACATATAAAGCACCAGTGGTGGTGGAAGAAAATATTATATTAGGAGCAATCCAAGTCAGGAAAAAGGAGTTCTCTAACAAGTTCTGGTTTTGAGTGCTGCTTGATTCTGAAGGCTGGCAAGTGGTCAGTGAGTCTCCCCTCCTTTTTGAGGGACTTGTATTGCCTGCCCAAGCTGGCAGGCGGTGTTTTCGGGATGAGGAAAACAATGGTGGATACTTTGAGACTCACGAGGAAGGTTCTACAGATGGAATAGGAAAGACCAAGTCTGAGGGAGCACCGATAGCGCAGTGACAATTGGTAGTACATAAATATTTTTCTTTGACGGGGAAGAAAAGGGGCTCTACAACCTGAGCTTCGAATTGATTTTGTTAGTATATGTGTACCAAAAATAATAAATATAACACTTATTCAAATGCTGATTCTTTATTGTCAACTAAACATCTAGCCTAATTTAAATTCCAAACAAGATAGGTATGTACACAATTATAGTTTGGGATTTAACCAAAATTTTAGAAGCTATGAACATCTTGGCTTTGGAAAACAAAATATAGTAGCCACACGACTATTGCAATTATTCCGTACGTGTTTCCTGATAAATGGAACGGAATTGGTCCATAATGCAAAAATGAAAGGCATGTATCTTTTGATTTACAATTTTAATATACCACGTTATGTTCAACAAGATAAAAATTCATGAAGCCACGCCTTTAAGGTATAAAGACTATGCGCCCTTAATTCAATTTACCTCTGAACCTGCTGAAATTAAGGTAACCAACGTTCGGATAATTCATATGATTCACTGTTCGTGCAACCCAAAAATTATAAAAGTACTCACTTCACCAGTAACAAAGTCATCCATAGCCTGTGCGACTTGGTTCGACAGCCCAATATAATACTGATCCATAACTCCTGGCTCATAAAGCTGGAAAGGTTGCCTTATTAAATCTGAAAGTCTTGTAGAAGCTGAAAAAGAAAGTTTTAATTTTTCGTAAACAAATCAATAGAATGATTAAACAAAATGTTGAACAACTTAGTTGCCTGATAAAAACTCCTTCTGTAGAAAAAGAAATATGTGGTTGTCAAATCGAATCCTATTCTGTCAATAATGATACTTTTTCAAAACATAACTAGATTAGCCATCCGAAGTATCACGGTACTTTATAGGTAAAACTAATTTTTTTACAGAGTGTATCAACCTTTTCTAGAGTTACACCCTCTGAATCTTAAAGCAAGCTCTCAAACCCATTTAGAACAGGTTAAAGACTTTTTACTGAAGCACTACTCTGTAAGTGTGCCATTTTAGATAATTGTTAGAATTCCTTTCTACATTCAACCGTTGCGGCTCTATCTTGTATTATCAAAGGTGAGCTGACTCCAAATTGGAAGCCCTTGGCTTAAAATATAATTGCTGATTCTCCTATTGACGTCACCATAATCCAAAGAACAATTATAATCAATAAGTATATAACCCTTGTATACCAACTTTGGAGATATTTAAAGCATCATTTGTGAAATATATTCTTAAAGCATTTTCAGATGGGACGAGTAACTCCAATCCCCTTAAAGCTAAATTACCTTATTTATTCTACTGAAAACTGAACAGAGTACTTCAAAGATTACCAGTATCATTTTTTAAAAGTTCAATTTAGCTCCTGATTTTCTATACTTAGAATAAAACGAAAACTAGTGCCCTTTTTAAAGAGTTAAAACTGAATTGATTAGCACAAGTTTATTGATTTTAAGACATGACTTGTTTTCATCCACGGAACATAATTAGTATTTTGATTTTATTAAATATTATGGTAAAAGAAAAGTGTTCAAAAGTTATATTGTTTAGAGAAAAATATTTCATTTTAAAAATAAAATATTTTAAGTAAGGTAAAACTGAAAGCTTTAGGGTTTGAGAGTGCTGGCCCCCGAAATGTTATTTGTGATATTTTTTTAATTTAAGTGTGTTTTAATATTCTTTTAATTTCTTTTGGTTTCAAAGTTTCGTTTACTTATTTATTTCAATTTTCATTTATTTGATTTTTGGCTTATTATTTGACTCCATCTCTGCTCTTTTCAGATTGTAATGCTATAATTTACCTTTCTAAAAGAAATGAATTTCTTTAAACTTTATGTCTGTTCATTTTTAATTAGCATAACTCCCTCAGCCCCAAGGGGAAGGACTCTAAATTACGGAGATTGGCATCGTTCACAGGCGGGTTTCATAGTCGAACATAAGTGGCAATGTCCATTCAGTTTGGCTTTTCAATAGGCTTGAAACTTTCGGGGATCGTTCCCTGGGCCTTGAAGACCTCAAACTGTTGCTGGAAATGGGTGGAGGAGGATATTCAGGGGCCCAAAAATGGCCCACTACATTTTTGGCTGATCTTTCAAAAAATCACACCCGTAAGTGTCCAAAACATGGTAACCCTAATGTGTCAAACAAAACTTTAGAATGGTGGCAAAGGCCCTCAAAATTAGGGCGAAAAAAAATGCCAAAGGATTTTTCAGACCAACTCGAAACTTAAATCCTTGAGCTCCTGGGCCAAAGGGACCTCACAGCACAAGAAAAATTTGATGAGAATATATTGTTATGCCCGAAAATCGGTCCAAAAACGGAGCTTAATTTTTTTTTTAAACTTTGGAACTCAAACTCGTAAGTTAATGGGCCAAGAGGAACCTAATGCACAAAAAAATTAGGCCAGTTTGAAAATTTTAGCTTGAAGTCCTCGGGCCAACGATATCATAATGCAGAGGAACAATTGAAAGAAAATTTTCGGTTCAGACAAAAATAGAAGTAAGATAAAAGGCCGGCGTTTTTCCAAACGGCTTGAGACTTATAACTTATAACTTATAGGGGACTTTAATAAATTAAAAAGAATACAGGTTGGCCGTATGGTCCCCTAAAATTGAGGTATGAAAAAGGGCCAACAAATCCTTTTTCTCGAATAGGCAACCACTTCAATCCGTAAGTTCCTGGCCCAAGTAAACCACAATGTAAAAAAATAGGAGGGGGAGCAGACTCCGCAAAATTAAGGTTAGAATTAAGGCCAATAGACCTTGATTTCGACTGTCTTGAGACTTATATTTGCCAGTCTCTGGGCCAAGAGGACCCTAGTGCACAAAAAAACTAGGTTGGGAGGAGGACCCCAAATTTGGTGTAAAAAAGACAAACAATTTTTTTTTGGATTTCAGATGATTATTCATTTTAAGTTCAGTTAGGTTCAAATTCCACTTTTTACTTTTCTTTGAGAAACTTGTGTTCGGAGAGCGTTATATTAACTGACTTAAGGAACGGTTATACATTTTTGATCTTGTTGATCACAGATCTGAGGCTAAAATTTCGACACAGAAGTCCAAAATCTAAAATCAGAACATTATTAGCACAAAATTCACGAGTGCTTTTCAATTCCCACCAAAGCTAATATTTGAGTATTTCTCAACTTGCATATAAAAATCTCAGGTTGATGAAACATACACGCACAAATTCAACATTTGTTTGTGGTAAAACACTTTTACCATCACAAATTGATGAAAACGGATTTAATGTTGCTGCTCGAAAAAGATCTTATTTTCGTGACCTTTTTTTCCAGCCCTTTAATACCAAAATTGAAGTTTTAATGTGAGAGTTACATTTGAGTTTTTATTAAAGCGCAAGCAGATCTAGGTAGACAAAAGTATTTTCTATCCATTTCAAGTTTTGGTACTTTTTTATTTTTAATTGATAATAAAAAAAAAACATGTTCCAAAAAGGCTGTTAGAAGGAAGTAAAGAGCGATATTAAAAGTATAACAAAAGGAAAAATTCATATAATAATTCAAGTTTCAAGGGGCAGAATGTGATAATTCAAAGAATAGAAATTACTATAATTACTATGAATAAGCAAATGAAACCTCAAAGAAACAAAGATTAAAAGGAATAACCACGTCAAATTTAAAACGAATAGAAATTGTCGCAAATAAAAGCTGAACTACCAAGCCCGTTAGGCAGTCTAACGACTGGAGTTGCATTTGTGCTTTACTGAAAACATTTTACATTCCTGCAAACTGTGCTCTTTATTTGTATAGCATTATAAACAATACCAATAAATAGGATCATCACAATGCTAATCAAGGTTCAGAAACAAGAGCTAACGCAAATAGAAGTGGTGTTACCACCTCCTAAAATCTCTAAAAGGCTAGAGTGTCATGTATGCTACAGAGAGCGACATATGTTTCAAATAGTTTATTTTTCATTTGCCAAATATCAACAAAACAAAAGAAGAAAATCACAATACTAATACACAAAACAGAGAAGAAAAAATATGTCTTAGAATAAATAAATTGTGTGACTTTGAATATAATTTTATTGCAGAAATTTATCGTTTTGATTCGATTTCATGCAAAATTACGATAAACTGATGCCTAAATGCAACTTTTGATAGGAACATCAGCGGTTTTTAAGCCATCTTTTTAATTTGTTGGAACAAGATTTTTGTGCTGGCAAATAATAAATGAGTCATCAGTTCATTTTCTAGACATTTGAGAGAAATATTTTTTATCATACTTCCAAAATCAGATTGACAGTTTAAAATGAAACGATGAATACAAAAATAGCTCCTAGAATTTTGAGCAATTTTGGATTTTTTTATTCCTCAAGGAAAAAAAACCCATGGAAAATGAATTTTGGTTTCAAATTAAGTGCAAATGATGCTTTAATATTTTGGGGGCTTAAGGATGTGGTAGACCCAATTTTATATATGCTGATATATGTTCGTCAAAAGGATAACTTTCTGTTTTATCAATTTCTGTTCATATTGGGCTTCATTTATGCATCCATTGTGGTATTTGTTACTTTTAAGTTTGAAATAATTATTGATTTTAATTTCTGCTCGTTTAAAAATGTTATTTGTTTATCCATACTAATATCTGTTATTTTGAATTTGGACATAATTATTCCTTTTAATTTTCTTTCGGTTTGATTTATCTATTTTCGTCATAGTTTCATTTTATTTTGTGTTCGACTTATTATTTGACTTTATTTCTACTCTTTTAGTATAGACCAACACTTTTCGTTGAAAGATTTTTTTAAACAGGTTTATTATAATTATTCACTCTTTGTTTTTTTAACTGACCTAGCTTTGCATTGAGCTAGTTGCAGCATTGTGTGTAAACTTTTCCAGCTTTTCTGCAAAGAACCAAAACGGTTGATTGCAACTTCAGTTTTTGGTAAAATTTGAATATTTAGTCAAAACGCTCGATCAGCCGTAGCTTTTTTTACAATTTTGTTTTTCATTTGTGTGGATAGGGAAGGGAACTTTAAAGTAGAAGGACTGAAAATTGGCAAAGTTATTGGCCTTTGAAGGAACTGGAGCCGTTCTGATCCATTTTGTGTATATAATCATGAATATAGACATATCTTAATACACCAATTTGTTAAAATAGTTTTTTGTAGTGTTTTGTTTTGTTGTAGCAGTTAGTGCCCTTAAATAAATGCATGTCTAGGTAATTTATAAAAGGAATCATGTTCTTTTGACCCTGTAGGAAACCAATTTTATTGACCGGCGCAGGAAACCCATTCAGTCACTTTTTTTCACGATATTTGTCTTCATTGAATTATGCCTTGTCCTGTCTCCATAGCCCATAAGTTTTAAGCAAATCCAAGACGAAACAACGGTTAGGCCTATTTTCAGGATATTTTCGTAAAACCATTGCCGACTTGCATTTTTCTTCATTGTATCCCAGTTGGCCTACAGATTTAGGTATGTAATTACATAAAAGAACCAAGTTTTTAGTAAAAAAAAAAAAAAATTGAAAAGCAACATTAAAAGCTAAACAAATAGAAACCGTACCATATATGATGGAGGCTGTTCTCTCATAAACCGCCCGCTCTTTACAGTAAAGTTTAAGAAGTCAACCTGCATATCAACCCTTTCCCCGATCCACACAACTGCCACAGCAAGCTGTTTCTGACTACCAACATCTGTGGTTTCATCTATCATCACTGAAAAGTGATGATAGAAAAGCTGACCCCCAAAACTTGAAATATCGATATTTCTCTCGTGCGGCTCCCTGACTATAAATTTCGTGATTCCTGGCAATAATTTGTTTTTCCTGGCAAGGGGTCAAAAATTCGGTTTCTTGCCCCGCAAAATCCAGGCAAGTGGAAACACTAGAGATCGAAAATCCGGTAAATTTCCTGATTCCTGAAAATATTTATTTATTTATAAATTACACTAAAGTAGTACTTTAAAAACACTTGTTATTCCAATTCAAAGGCCTTGTGTTTGACCAGTCATTCTTACAGAATTAGGACAAAAAGCAATATTTAGCGTAAAGAGCTGGGGTTGACGAGGGGACAGTCTCCCTCATAAACAGATTAATTTTTGCTTGTTTTAATCCTCTTTGTTTTCATTAAAAAAACCGGTTTGTTTTTATTTCTCTTTGTTTTTAATAGCATACCAAAATTTACCGTAAACATAAATACGGCTACCAACCCCTCAAACCCGAACCTTTAAAACCGAATTTAATTCTGCAGCACATTGCCTCGGGAAAAAGAGCTCATTTAATGTACTAGAGATTAAACGGGCAATCACTCGAACATTCATTCACTACATAACAGAAATGAGACATTTTGTATTCTGTGGACAGTACCATTAGGGCTCTCATAAATGTTAAATTTCATTAAATAAATTCGATTTATGTTGAACCGCTTTTTGGTGGAGTATAATTCCAATTTTTAAAACGGTGTCAATTTTCATGCTGAAATAGCTTTTGATGAGCAACATTAAGAATAATATATTTTACATATTTAGAGTCAGCACAAATAAAGATTTTCTTTGCTCTACATATTCTAATCAAAACATCATTTTTCTGAGTTTCAGTTTCCATTGACACGAGTCATTCTTTACTTACTGTTTCCTACCACTAATCATATGCTGTCTTAAAGGTGAAGGAGGGCTCCTACTCCGCCCTACTCCCCTCCCCTATTTTTTAAAAATTCAAGTTTTAAGTTTCATAAGACAACGGTTCAGGGATGACAATCATCCCTGAAAAATTTCAACGATCTAAGTGTTTGTTAGAAGAGGGAGGGTCTAAAATATCACCAATTAATTATAGGATCATCATTTTTATGGTTTTCAAGGGGGAATTCTTCGAACAAATCTGTTTTAGATGGATATTCCCAATGGACACTAGTAAGCCGACAATGCCCCCAAGGAAACAAGAAGACATTAAACAATATACATACACAGGAAAATGAGATATATCCCCATTCAAATCTATGTGAAAACAAAGCTCTTGACAATGCTTGCCTACTACCTCTCTCCGCAATAAAGTTCTTTGTGTGGGTCATGATACCCCCCCCCCCTTCATCTTTGTGGTGGTTGGTATGTGACTGTAATGTTTATGTCACAAATTACAATAAGAGGAGCGCTACCCCCCCCCCCCCCATCACCAATATTAGAGTCATAGTGCAAACATTCCTGCAAACCATAGGGGAGGGGGCTAAAGATCAATTTCTATCCCACCCTCCCCAAAACCTCCTTCTATATTTATCTGAGGCCTCAAAAACACCTAAAAACTTAGACATAAAAACACACTTTCCAAGACTTAAGGAACACTCCTCCCCTCGAACGCAAAGACCAGCAAGTTCTCCTTCATAATAGCTCATATAGAATTATGCATTACCATGCATAATTTTATCAAGCGTCAAGTGAATTCACATAGCTAAATTAATCTTAAAATTAAAATTCTATATTAACCATTTGTTTTTTTACGGACTACGTGACTCCTTAGGAACGAGTGCGCCACCGCGCTCCGCGCGACATTACTGTCTCTGAGACTAGGAAGCTAAAATACATAGTTGTCAATTAATTTGAATTGATTGGCTATCTCAGAATTCCTGATCAATAGCCACTAGTTCCTCTTTGGCGCAAAATTGTAGTTTTGTCCCACAAAATGGCCCGAAACACTACTCTTTTTGGCTACTTAAAAAGAGGACTAGGGCCTTTTCTTTCCGTTCGAATAAGCCTTCTCCCAATTTTTTAGAACTATCAGTTAGGCATTATCACCCTTATGAAAAAACCAGACAAATCACTTTGTAATGACACAAGTCTGTGATCTTCCCTTTAAAAAAAAAGAACAAAATTAGACCTTTTGTTGATACGAGCTTGAAATCTTTACAATATGGTTCTCTAATATGCTTAGAAGAAGAATAGAACAACCTCCGACAAATTCTAAAACGCTTTCTAGAGAAATTTGTTAGTCGGCAAAAATACTAACTGAAAATAGCTGCATAGATGTCTTTGGCCAAAGCATCATGCAAGCCACTCAACCTAGGACCATAAAACCTCCTCTTCAAGTAGGACTCACTATGATTATTTTTATAGTATTATTTTTTAGGTTACCCCTTTTTATTTCGCACTTTCCCCAGACTAGAAAGTTCACTTTGATTTAAAGAGTTGGGCTGAGAGTGGCAGCTATCCTCACATTTAGGGTAACCCTTTGTATGGTATTAAAATCGAAAGAAGTCAGAGGCAACGCTATAGCGATGTTTATAGTAAAGGCCATAAGGTTTCAATGTCTTGTTGTTATTATTTTGTTTTCCCTAGAGGCACTTCGTATGGAAGGTTCGACTCATTCGATTGAAAATCGGACGTTCTAATGGCCTTTTTAAGAGTCAAAACTGATCGGAGGGCAACTATACGATCAAATTTGGAGATAATTCATTTTGTTCAAAATAGTATATTGAGGAAGATGTTAAAAAGTGGTCGGATGGCAACAAGCCCCCTCTCATTCCCTCTTTAGCTACTCTTCCTCCAAAGATATCTGATGAAAATCTAGAATATCCATCTTGTTCATAATAGTCGAATAAGTCAAATAACTAAACCTCCGGGGATGACTTAACCCCCACAGCCCCTGGGGCAAGTGGTGTAAGCGAAGTAAATTGCCCATTGCTTATATACAAGGCTGATTACTGAGAAAAGGTGGCATGTTTGATCCTGAGTCTCCAAAAAGGCCAAAAACACTAAGGTAAAACTTTTCGAAAATGCTGAATGTGATGTCAAACAAAATCAAAGCACACTATGTGCAGGAGGGTTTTCATTAATTTGAAACTTTAAAGACATGTTGGGAGGTATGTTAAAAAGGAACGAGGTCAGCCGTCCCTCCGCCCTGTTGCACATTTAGATTCTCTCCTTAACACTGACAGAGATCTTTAAAAACTGTTTCATTCGAAATTGCCACAAAATCTAATAACTAAGCCTCTGGGGATGTCATGCCATCGCAATCCCCAGGGCAAGGAATTTAACTTACGTAATTTGTCCATTTTTAATACGCAAAATTTATCATTAGAAAAGATCCCGGATTTTCCCAAAAAAGATAAGGGTATTGAGGCGAAATTTTGGGAAATGTTGTGGTGTGTGTTGAGCTAAATAAAAAAATTATATGTATCCAAATTCTCCAAAAGGTCTATCTGCAATATCTTAGGAATAGGTAAGGTTATTAACTTGAAACTTTCAGGGCACCTACTACTACTGCTACCATTGCGGCTGCAAATGAGACCGGTTGTGACTGCAACTGTGACTACTTCCAACTGCGACAACTTGCAACTGCTACGATATCTATTCGTGACTTCTTTCAGGGAATGTTCAAGGAGATGTGGAACTTTAAAACTTTATTGTTAAGAAAAACATCACTTTTATATTTTGATACTCTGATCAAACTTTGATGTTGAAAAATAAAATTGATTTTGAAATGGAAATGTTGAAAAACTTGAAACTTTGGCAATCACAAACAACAAAAAGTAATTAAAAAATATTTCCGAAAAAAAAGTTTTTCAAACGATAGTAAAGAGCCATATCAGACTTAAGACTAGCAGAAATAAATTCCTATCATAATTTAAACTCAAAACGATCAGAAATTATTATTAAAGAATAAACGAAACCCAAAACGAACAATCATAGCAAACAAACATACAACAGGTACTAATAGAGGTAAATAAGTAAATCTTAAAATGAGCATAACTTAAATGGAATATTCAAATCAAACTTAAAACGAACAAAAATCCCTAAAACCAGAGTTTTGCTGCTTCCTCCTTCCCTAACTGTAAAAGTCTAAAGCTTACTGTGTCATTTTGTACTTACAACATTGATGATAAAGGTAAAAATTACAGTGAAATAAAAATTCCTAAAATTCCTGCCAAAACTATGCAATACGTAGATATGATAGTTAACATGAACTGTTTGCAAGGAACCAAGGTCCAAACATCTAAAGGCGTTGCCTGAACAAAGCAAGGGCCATTATAAGGCCCTTGAAGCACTATAATTGATTTGTTAGGGAACCAAGGGGATCAACAATACGAGAGAATACTTACTTATAAGTTTGTGGCTTCTACTCCATCTTTCCACATTTGTTGGGAGAAGTGAATGTCCGAATCGGAAAGCTGCAGTAGCAAATGCTCCAATTATCCCAGGATTTACGTTCTTATCATAACCATTCCAGTATCCCTATTTTTGAACATTTAAATAACTTAGTACAAGGAAACAAATTAAGACAAATGAAAAAAGAACAGATTAAAGAATAAGATTATTTCGCGTCTGGGAAGATAAAAACCTTTTTCAAGTACGTAAAGTTGACATAAATCTATATTGTAATTTACAGTTTCAGTCAAATCAGGCCACGTGGGTCTAAACAAATAGACAAATATTTGAATCATATGTCTAAATTTTTCCGTTTGATGAGTAGATCCCCAGTAAACTTTTACCTATCTAACTGGATTAAAACTTAACTTATTGTACCTAACTTTTGAAAAGGATGAGTGCCAATCAAGAGGAACAATAACTCTTTTTAAGGCTTTTAAGGACCGCACGGCACGCTCAGAAGGGATAGAGCTGCCGTTCAAAAAAAAAAAAAAAAAAAATCCTGATCTACGGGTATACAGAAGTGTCTTCTGCTGACAGATTATTTTTCTTTTTGACATGTAGCAGAGTTTTAATGACAGGCAACACCTGTTTCTTGTATAATTGACACATATTTGGTACACATAAATACTTTTTTTAGCTCCCGTAAACGTGTCCAAAAAAGGAACAATAAACATTTAAAACTTGATTATATAAAAACAAATACTAGCTACCTTTATTGGTCACAAATTTGGGGCAAAAATATACGATTTTTTCTGCTTTTTTGTTTAGTCTTTATTGTCGTTTAGTTTTTTGGCTATCACGAATTCTTATGGGCTAGTAAATATGACATACGAAACTGGTGCATATGTCAAATCGTTGAACTATTTGTGTATTCCCAGTGTTAAAGTTTGTCCAATGATTATATTTCACCTTATACTTTATTAAATAACCTTACTAACTTTAATCAAAGAGGTGATCCTTAGACTTCAGTCATCTTATTTACCATTTTATTAACTGTTGTTTGCACTGCTGAATGTCCTCCCCTTTTTTAAAGAGATGGATAAAGTATTTTCTGTAAACTTGTGTCGCCATCGGTTCCCTTGATCTGCCTGGTCAGCAATCATCGTGAGCGCTGCCCTCACACTTTTTGAAGTATTCAGCTTAGGCCTACACTTCAAGAAGTTTCTGAGCTCCCCGTTAGATACTTAGTCTATGTGTGTTGTGATAGCTAGGTGGTGTAGACATGCAGTCTTCTACGCCAAAATCTCGAGTTCGTCCCTTATCACCAGGAACAAGGTCTTTAAACATTGGGACCACGAAGCCTTACGATAGTCATGAGGGTGTTTAAAGGTTGTAGCTTTAATAAAAGGTAATGACTCTTCTTGATGAATGGGAGCATTCTTTTGAAACTTGAAATGCCTAAAACCGGTCTCCTTTTAAAACGTCGTGGCAGTCGGTTTTTAACACGTTTTATTGAAGAAAGTAGGCTACTAGTGCAGATAAGACTCAAAATACTTACTCAAAATTTTCTCCATTTACAGTGAAATATTCATTCCACAAACTGCTGCAGAGCATTCAAGATCCTAAGCTAGAGCTTCTAAGGAAGAATCGACTTGCCTAAACTTGGCCGGATTGTCAGCATAGCTGATGGAGTTGATAATTATCATAACAGTTTACTGGTTCACACACTCTGTTAGTTTAACTAGTATTATTTCAATGGTTAAAGGACAAATAGTTACAAGTAAAACTATATTGAAGTATAAATATCATGGTTGACCCATTAGGGGAAACCCAATAAATAATAAACCCTAGCCCCTAGTCGCCTAAAATTTAAACAAGCGTTTTGAAAGACTTTTAAGTCTGGAACAGTTACCGTTTGAAGCTGATTTAAGAATGGTGACCATTAATTCAATTAGTCTTTGTGGTAAAAGTTTATTGCAAAAACAAGTTTTTGGGAATTTTGAAACATGGCCTTAAACTCTGCTAAAATTGTGTTGTATTGAAAAGGAAACTAAGCCACTGGAATCTCCATAGTTAAAAACTCGTTGTAGGAGAGTTGCAGCAGTCCCAGCTTGAGCAACAAGGAAAATCAATTTTTCACTTGGAGTACCTCCTTTTTATTCTTTTTTACTTGTCGCTGCTAGTGGGGGGATGAATGTGCTGAAGTGGTGTTCAAGGATTCATTTGAAAGAAATATTATATTTCTAGTGTCTTTTATCCGAGACAGCGCAACAGCGCTTCCTAAGTAAAGAACGATGTTGGACCAATGTATTATTTTTTGGGGGTTTTATCTTTTAGACCAGGCCACTTCATATTGAAGGAGTTGTCGCAAAAACTTCAAAAAGGGCTCATTCGATTGTAAATTGGAAGGGCTTGTGCCCTTTTTAATAGTCGAAAGTGATTGGAGGGCAACTAACACCCATCCCACGCCCAACATTTCCCCAAGCACATTCAATCAAAATTTTGAGATACCCATTATGTCAAAGTAGTTGAAAGGTCCGGAAATTATTACTTTGAGGATGACAAACACCCCAAAGCCCCCTGGGAAAGGGTTGTAAGTTATGCCCTGGGGGCGTATAAGGTTTTTATAGAAAGCGTTACCGTAGAAACTTTAAAAAGCGCCCATTCGACTTGAAATTCAAAGGGCTAGTGCCCTTTTTAATAGTCGAAAGTGATTGGAGGGCAACTGACCCCCCTCTTACGACCACCATTTCCCCAAACACATCCAATCAAAATTTTAAGATTGCAATTTTGTTCAACGTAGTTGAAAGTTCTGGAAATTAGGTCTTTGAGGGTGACAGCCCCCCTCCCCGCACAGCCCTCAGGGTAAGGGTTGTAAGTTATGCTCTGGGGGCATATAAGGTTTTTATAGAAATTGTTGTCTTAGAAACTTCAAAAAGGGCTCATTCGATTGGAAACTGAAAGGGCTAGTGACCTATTTAATAGTCGAAGGTGATTAGAGGGCAACTAGCCCCCTTCTCATGCCCACCATTTCTCCAAGCACATCAAATAAAAATTTTAAGATAGCCATTTTGTTCAACGTAGTTAAGAGGTCCGGAAATCATATACTTGAGGATGAAACTCCCCTCACAGCCCTCAGGGCAAAAGTTGTAAGTTATACCCTTTGGGCTTATAAAGTTTTATAGAAAGTGTCGTCGCAGAAACTCAAAAAAAGCTCATTCGATTGGAAATTGAAAGGGTTAGTGCCTTTTTGATAGTCAGACCTGATTGGAGGGCAATTAACCCCCTCTCATGCCCACCATTTCCCCAAACACATCCAATCAAAATTTTGAGATAGCCATTTTGTTCAACGTAGGTGAAAGTTCTGGAAATTAGGTCTTCGGGGATGACAACTCTCTCACAGCCATCAAGTCAATGGTTGTAAGTTATGACGTGGGGTCATGTAAGGTGTTCATAGATAACGTTGTCGTAGAAACTTCAAAAAGCGCTCATTCGACTGGAAATTAAAAAAGGGCCGGTGCCCTTTTTATATTCAAAAGTGACTGTAGGGCAGCTAGCCCCCCTCTCACGCCCATTATTTCCCCAAACACATCCAATCAAAATTTCGAGATAGGCAATTTGTTCAATGTAGTTGAAAGGTTCGGAAATTATGTCTCTGAGGATGACAATCCCCCAAAAATCCCCCAGGGCAAGGGTTGTAATTTATGACCTGGGTTCGTATAATGTGCTTATAGAAAGCATTGTCGCAGAAACTTCAAAAAGGGCTCATTCAATTGGAAACTGAAATGGTTAGTGCCCTTTTTAATAGTCGCAAGTGATTGGAGAGGGACTAATCCAAACACATCCAATAAAAATTTTGGACTAGGCATTTTGTTCAACGTAGTTGAAAGGTCCGGAAATTGTGTCTTTGATGATGACATTCTCCCCAAAGCCATCAGGGTAAGAGTTTCAAGTTATGCCCTGGGGGCACATAAGGTATTTTATAAAGAATGTCGTAGATACTTCAAAAAGGGCTCATTTGATTGAAATTGAAAGGGCTAGTGCCCTTTTTAATAGTCAATAGTGATTGGAGGGCAACTACCCTGCCTCTGACGCCCACCATTTCCCTGAACACATCCAATTAAAATTTCAAGATAGCCATTTTGTTCAAAGAAGTCAAAAAGTCCTGCAAATTATGTCTTTGAGGATTACAAACCCCCCAAAGCCCCCGGAGTAAAGGTTTTACTTTACGCCCTGGGGGCATATAAGGCTTTTATGGAAAGTTTTATCGTAGAAACTTTAAAAAGGGCTCATTCAATTGGGAATTTAGAGGACTAGTGCCCTTATTAATAGTCAAAAGCGATCGGAGGGAGAATGTCCCCCCAAGCCTAATGACGAATCTTCCGCCCCAAAGCCCTCAGGGCTAAGGTTGTAAGTTATGCCCTGGAGGTATATAAGGTTTTTATAGAAAGCGTTGTCGTAAGCTTCAAAAAGGTCTCATTCGATTAGAAATTTAGAGGGCTATTGCCCTTTTTAATAGTCAAAAGTAATCGTGGGGTGAATCACCCCCACGCCCTTTATTTCCACAAACATTTCTGATCAACATTTTGATATAGCCATTCTGTTCAATGTAGTTGAAAGGTTTAAAAATTATATCTTTGAGGATGACGATCCCCCACCCCTATAGCCTTCAGGACAAGGGTCATAAGTTATGTCCTTGGGCATATAAGGTTTTTAAAGAAGGTATTGTCGTAGGAGCTTCAGAAAGGGCAAATTCGATTGAAAATTGAGAGGACTAGTGCCTTTTTTTATTAGTCAAAAGTGATCAGAGCGCAAAAGCCCCCCCCCACGCCCATAATTTCCCCAAACACTTCCAATCAAAATTTTGAGATGACCATTTTGTTCAACGCATTTCAAAGATCTGGAAATTATTTTTTTGAGGACAACAAATCCCCTCAGCCCTCAGGGTGAGGGTTGCTAGTGCTCTTTTTAAGAGTCAAAGTAATCGGAAACCAGAATATAATTTTTACTTTACTGAAACAATTCTTTTAAATGTTTTAAGAAACCAAAAATTAATTAATATTTTAAGGGACAAATATCAGCATTTTTATATTAAACTGATAACGCAAATTCATTTGAATTTTTTCCAGTACAGTATAAATTATATTCTGGCTTTTAGAAAGAATAGGGGTTTTGAACCCTACATTAGTATTGGTATAACAGTTCCTTAAACAGCCCTATGCCACATTCCTATGACAGCCTATCACATCATTTCTATAACATATATAATACAATTACGCACACATTGGAGTTAACAATCCATTTTATCCTCTCTCTGCTTTTAACGACACACATACTCCACGATATCTATCGTTTCCTTGGAAACATTTTTTCTCGACGAAAGAATGCTAATACTTGAAGCAGCCTGTTGGGGTTCCACCCCTTGTTCTTTTCAGATAAATGAACCGTTTTCTTTTTTGTAACTAGATTTGCCTAAAAGATAATTTTCAATCATAAGTTAAACTCTTGTTGCTATGCTATAGTTGTGTTGCAATAGGCAAGCTTTCGAGCTAAGTTCTATTTTTGTCTTTTTGTTCGGGCCATTGAAAGATAATACTACGCAAAGAGAAGCCAGAGATTTGAATGTTGATTTAGCGGATTGGTTGGGGCGAATCTAAGGTCCATCCCTATTCAAAGTTCGTTTGTATAGACCCAGTGTTTTAGTAGTTAGTCAGTATTTAAGAGTCTGCATCGAGACCCCGCTTAGGGATTTCATCTTGATACATGTGTTTCGCGCATTTTTTGGAACCTTACAAATAAGCTATTTTATACAGCTGTATTGACTGTTTTCCAGGAATCAAGATAGGGTAAGAAAGAGTTGCGAGATATACCGTCATTTATTATATCGACAGGGGTTCGATTTACCCTCCAAGGAGATATCTAGAGATATTAGTGGTGACCCAATTTGGGGTACCCTTAGCCTAGAGTTTGGCCGTTTGACCGTTCGATCACGTTATCATGCCCTAGAGTAGGGTAAACCGTAATAGGGTATTAACATACTCGATATTTACAGAACAGTAGCTGTAACTGCGGGAATTCCATTACGATCTTTGGCGCCAGCGAGGGTTCCCCTCCAGTAAGTGGTGTAGCACCATTATTGCGCCAATATCTGGTGGCAGTCGGGGCTTACCACTACAAACAGTGGTGGCAGCGTAGATACTTATAAAAACACAGCCCTATAGGACATCGTTCCAATCCTATATTCTTATCTCAAATTCTGCGATAGGGATTCAAGGAAATTTTCACTAGCAGTGCCAAGATTTCAAAGCCGGCCTATATGCCATCGTTCCAAGCGCACATTCTTATGTCAACGTCAAAAATGATAAGGATTCTCGGCCAGGCGTGGATTACTTATCGCTCAATAATGGAAGTACAGGTATCAGTAATGGAAGTGCAGGGTAGGTATCATCATTGTAATGTAATGGCCCTGAGCACATCGGTTTTGCATTACCGTGCTTTCGCATGAGTTTGGGCCCCTACATCCTCATCCGTGGCACCATGTCCCCATTACAGAGCCCCCAGTCCACCCACAGGGCCTCGAGTTCCCACTTCGCATGAGTTTGGGCCCCTACATCCTCATCCGTGGCACCATGTCCCCATTACAGAGCCCCCAGTCCACCCACAGGGCCTCGAGTTCCCACTCCATACCCCGCTCCGGGACCCCAACCATCCCCCGCAAGCCCCCTTCCAGTTTTTTTGTGTAATTTTCTTGGAAACAATTTTTTATCGACAAGAGAATGCTATTACTTTAAGCGGCCCTAAAGGACATCGTTCCAAGCGCACATTCTTATCTCAATGTCAAGGATGATAAGGATTCTCGGCAAGGTGCGGAGTACATATCGTTCAATAATAGAGGTGAATTTGAAGTAACATTATGTCTAATAAATGAAGTTTTGATATGAATTCTAATAAACAATTGGATGAGATCTCTTTGAACTCTGATGGTATCGAACGACTGTTCATTATTGATAATTGCCTATGATATATTCAAGTTTTGTTTGACAAAGCTGTTGTTCAATAATTGAAGAGATTTTGAAGTGACATTATGTCTCATAAACGTGAAGTTCTGATATGAATTCTAATAAACAATTGTATGAGATCGGGAGGGTTGGGAACCCCCTCCAGGGGCCCCAATTCTCCCCCACCAGTCCCCTTCCAGTTTTTGCCTCGCTTTCTTGGAAACATTTTTCTAGACACAAGAATGCTATTACTTTAAGCGGCCCTATAGGACATCGTTCCAAGAGCACAATCTTATCTCAAGTTTTGCAATAAGGATTCTTGGAAATTTTAACTAGCATTGCAAAGATTTCAGAGCAGGCCGTTATGCCATCGTTCCAAGCGCATATTCTTATCTCAACATCAGGGATGAAAAGGATTCTCGGCCAGGCGCGGAGTACATGTCGTTCAATAAGGAAGAGGTAATATTATTTCTAATATATACATTTCTGATATGAATAGGCAATTGGATAAGATCTCTTTGTACTCTGATGGTATCGACCCAATTATTGATTACTGATAATTGCCTATGATCTATCTAAGTTTCGTTCGACAAGTATGTTGTTCAATTATTGAAGAGAGTTTGAAGTGGCATTATGTCACATAAATGTAAAGTTTCGGTATGAATTCTAATAAACAATTGGATAAGATTTTCTTGTACTCCAATGGTATCAATCCGATTGTTGTTTATTGACTACTGATAATTGATTATAACTACAACAGGTCAGGTATCATTATAATAATGTAATGGTCCTGTACACTTCAATTTTCCATTATCGGGCTTGCGCATGAGTTAGGGCCCCCAAATTCTCATCAAGGGCATCATGTCCCAATTCTAGGGCCCAAAGTCGACCACCAGGGACCCGAGTCCTAACTCCATGCACCTCTCTAGGGGCCCCAACCCTCCCCCTCCAGTCCATCCCCCACATTTTTGCCCCCTTTTTTATATTTTTTTACTTGCATATTTCTCTACTTTTTTCATGTCTTAAAATGACATAAAATATTCTCAAAACAAAATAAAACTTTTGATATTTTCAAAATACGAAATAAAGATGATATAAATATTTTAATCGTGATTTTTACTATCAGAAACAAAAATTGTTTGTAGCAACACTTTTTTTTACTTAGAATTTGTGTACTTGGATATTTTTTCAATTTTTTTCTTATGTGGCTGTACCCCGTGGTACTCTATGGATGGTTATCGGCACTACCTAGTTTATCATATATTTTCAATCAGTATTTTTTTGGTAAATTGGAAGGAAAAAACACTTTCATCATATTTAAAAAAGGTGATGATGAAATATAACACCCGTTTAGACACACAGGAATACTGAGAGACAGAGACAAAAACACCTACAATCACACAGAGTCAGAGACGGAAACATGCAAACACCCACTCAGACACACAGGCATAGTGAGAGAGAGAGCCAAAAAAGCACATACAATCGCAAAAAATCAGACATCGAAACGTGAAAACACCTTCTAAGAGAGAGAGAGAGGGAGAAAGTGATAGAGAGAGAGAGAGAGAGAGAGAGAGAGAGAGAGAGAGAGAGAGAGAGAGAGAGAGAGAGAGAGAGAGAGAGAGAGAGAGAGAGAGAGAGATATATAGGGGGAGAGAGAGAGAGAAACACCTACAATGTGTCTGGCGGGGGCAAAAACTGGAGGATATGGGAGAGCCTTCGAGTGGAGGGGCATGAAGTTGGTACTTGGGGTTCAGGGTCCTGGTTGTGGACTTGGGGCCCGGGAATAGGGACATGGTGCCCTGGATGAGGATAGGGGGGTCCTAACTTATGCGCAAGCCCGCTAATGGAAAACCAAAATGTACAGGGCTATTACATTACTATAATGATACCTGCCCTGTTTTAGTTATAATCAACTATCAATAGTCAATAAACAACAATCGGGTTGATACCATTAGAACACAAAAAAATCTTATCCAATTGTTTATTAGAATTAATATCAGAACTTTACGTTTATAAGACAAAATGTCACTTCAAACTCTCTTCAATTATTTAACAGCATACAACAACGAAACTCAGATATATTATAAGCAATTATCTATAATCAATAATCGGGTTGATACCGTTAGAGTACAAAAAGATCTCACCCAATTGCTTTTTAGAATTCCCATCAGAACTGCATTTATTAGGCATAATGTTACTTCAAAGTCATTTCCATTATTGAACGACATGTACTCCACGCCTGGCCGAGAATCTTTATCATCCATGACGTTGAAATGACAATTTACGCACGGGATGATGCATATAGGCCTCCTCTGAAATCTTTGCACTGCTGGTGAAAAGTTCCTACAATCCTTATCGCAAAAACTAAGATAAGAATGTGCGCTTGCAACGATGTCCTATAGGGCCGCTTAAAGTAATAATTGTTTCCATGCAAAATGTTCCCAAGAAAAGATAGATATCGTAGAGTATGTGTGTTGTTAAAAGCAGAGATGATATGAGGGATTGGTAACTCCAATATGTGTGCGCTTGTATTGTTTAGGGCTGTCATAGGAATGACGTGACAGGGCTGTCTTAGGAATATGGCAGAGGGCTGTTTAAGGAATGTGGGATAGGACTGTTTAACAAACTGTTATACCAATACTACTCCTTACTCATATTAATTTCTGCTTGCTTTGAGTTTGAGTCTGTTATTTCTTTTAATTTCTGTTCGTTTTGGTTTCATTTATTTATTGATAATGATTTTTGGTAGTTGTATACTTGGTAGGTTATTTTATTTTATTTTTGTTAATTTTTGGTTTCATTAGTTCTTTACTTTTTTTAAAAACCTTATTTTGTGGAAAAAGTTTTTCAACTAATAAGAAGATATAGCACATGTTTCTTTTGACAAGGTTATCATGCCATATTTTATTGACTCCGTTATCTGGTTCCCTGAAATGTTATCATTTCACTTTTTAAATGACATAATCAAATAGATTCCGATATAAGAAGTGTGCATGTCTTCTAGCTTACTTTTTTATGACGGTAAACGTCTAAAATATAAAAAAATTAAAAATGAAAATGTAAAATAAAAATGGAGATGCTGTGTTTTTACTTAAGAATTCTTCCCAAAAAACTTCCAGCAACAAAAGTCATTTGTTTATGGTTATTTAGTTCAAAATACATCATGATTGCCCCTATAAGGGCAATCGAGTAAAAAATGGATCCTACCCTATAGTAGGCGAAAATTAAAAACAGGTTGACAAAAAAATATGTCAAGTGAAGACGAATCATCACTTGGAGCTGATTTAGGAATGCCAAATATTGTTTCGATTAATCTTAATGATTCGTATTTTTTGCTAGTAATAATTTATAAGATTTAGAACAAATATAAATTTTGACAAAAATTGCATCTTCATGTACATGAAAAACTTATAACACACTTATCTTTTGAAAAGATTTGGCTAGAAGATTATAAGGTAAACAGATGTCCTCGGTCATGAAATTATGATAATTTTTTGTCTTCCGATTTTCATAGTTTCATTCGATATTTCAGGCAACCTGAATAAAAAAACACCACTTTTTTCCAACTGAAAGTAAGGAGCAATATTAAGACTTCAAACAAACATACAGAACAAACAGAATAATTCTGTATGTGAGGGGGGCTGCCCCCTTCTCAGTCCTTCAATGTTCACGCTAAGGTTTTTAGTTTTTCAAAAAAGTTTCTTATCTGATTAAACGGCTGTTGTGTTTCAGGAGTCGTTTTTAAAGAATTGGGACAAAAATTCAAAGTCTTGCGTAAAAAGCTAGGTGTTGATGAGGGGACAGCCCCCTCATATACGGAATAGTTTCTGCCTGTTTGGAGTTTTAATGTTTCTCCTTAATTCCAGTTGAAAAAATGTTTTTTCTTAAATTTAATTCCTATTGATTTTCAGTTTTAATGTTGCTCTTTAATTTCAGTTGAATAAATTGTTTTTTTTTTTATTCTGGGTGCATGAAACTTTCCAAGAAACTTTCCTCTCAATGAAAAATCCTCCCGGGAAAAATACCCACACAGAAAATCCCTCCCCCAAAAGCTTCTGAGTATTTCCCAATAAAAAATAATATAATTAAGTTAGCAATGGGCAAATTGCATAAATTAATGCCCTTTCCCCAGGGACTATGGGGGTCATGTCACCCCAAAAGTGTAATTATTGAACCTTTCAACTATGCTGAATTAAATGGCTACCTTCCAATCTTTTTGGTCACTTAAGAAGGGCATTAGAACTTTTAATTTATCGTTCGAATGAGCCTTCTCCCGATCTTCTAGTACTGTTGGTTCAATACGATCAACCCTGGGAAAAAAACAAAATAAAATAAACACGCATCCATGATCTTTCTTCTGGCAAAAAACATAAAATTCTAAATTTTGTAGACGGTCAAAATATCTTCATCGCACATCAACTTATGGTCCCACAAACTCTAGCTAATTTACTCAAGATTAGACCCTAGAGGGGCAACTTAAGAGCCGTAAAACACTTTACATAATTGTGTAGCAATAACATCTTATGCTACAAACAAATGTTCTTCAAGGAAAGCATTGTGCAAAATTATTTTAAAGGACATCGGAGGTAAATAGAAATATGCTTGTGAAAACAGCTATTAATTAACATTACGAAGACAAATACGGTACTTAGTCAGAAATCAATTGGATACTTACTTCTTTCTGTAGAAGGAGATCAAATTTTTTCATTATCTCTTTGCCCAGTAAAACTGGTAAAAATTCATTGAAGGTAATGTGCTGAATCATAGCCACGACAATGTGCCTTGCTTCCTAAAGAAAATACGTATGTTGACTGTTTAATATAAACAAGGTGAAAAGAAATGATCCAATAGAAGTCACACCCACAACTAAAGGATATATCTAATAAATAACAAAAGTATATACTACAGCAAACTCGTACAAAAAGCTGTACGAGGCTTACACACGCGTGCAGCGTGTACGAGCGGCACACACCATCGAATTTTTTTTTCCACTCGAATGTCTTCAAACATTTTAATTTGGCCTTTTCCAGAGTAGCCACCAAGGAATGAAGTATTTTAAATTAGCCAGTAACGCTTTTGTATATACAAAACCTAATCTAGAGTGTCTATTTTATAATCCCTTGCCTTGCAGGATACTTTTATGATACTTATTTCGAGTGGGCTCACAAAACTTTCAAAACTTGGTTATTATGTTCTAAGATTTTCTCTATTTGTACTTGGTGGATTTGAAAAGGCATATTAACTTCAAAAAGGATAAGGAAGACCAGCAATGGCTGGGACAAACTGTGTTAATACCTCCAACCTCAAGAAGTTGTAAATGGTCACATTTATTGAATAATTAAGTGGTGCCCAACTATTCAGCTATGTATTGTAAAATTTGGAAGCTCTTTCGTAGCAAAACTAGGGAAAAAAAATTAACCATAAATATATTTGAAATTTTATTTCCATTCCCCTGTAAAATCGCAAATTTTAGAAACGCTCATCCGTTTAGCGCACGTCATTTCACATAGAATAGTACAGTACCGGGAGCCCGGCGGTGAAGCCGCCGGGCCCTGGCATTCGGCACGCAGGCGAATGACAGGCAAATAAATATGAGGATATTACTAGGGCAAATTAATTGTAATTAAAAGAAAAGGCTGAAAAGAAGTGAGAACAAAACAAAAAAGGTAGACATATTAACTTCACTTGGAATATTCAAAAGTAAACTAACGTCACAAAATAAACACAAGATGTTTCAACAAAATATGTCAAAGATTACATGGATTTCCAGGCGAGTCTATTTTATTGCCAGAGCACTATGAAAAAATTAATAGATTATAAATTCAATTGTTTAAAGACCGATTGATTTTCGTGACGTTTTTGATAAGTTCAGATATAGTTTTGCTTTAATGCCTCGATACAGAAAAATTGAATCATGGATGGAAGATAAGAAAATATGCCAATCTAAAGATAATAGCTTAATTTTCAAAGTTAAACTCACGTGATAGATCTGTTCATCATCCCAATGGGGATTTATTAAAGCCAACTCGTAAGCAATTCGATTATGTTCACGTGCCATTAGGGTGTGAATTGAAGCAAGAATAAGCTGCTCGTTCACTCGAATTTCTCCTGCAAAAAAAAATTCTAATAAACACAATTTAACTGTAAATAGAAATAGGGGGGGGGGGGGGGGTAGGAGTTGACCCGGACGCGATTTTTGAAATGGTATATCTTCTAAGCTATTTGTTTTTCTGTGGTTCTGAATTTACTGTAAAATGCGTATCTGTTAAGACTAGCCTTGAAATTTTTTGAGATTTTTTTTTCGAAAAAGGGAAAAGATAATTTTTTCGGTTTGTCCGAAGCATGCCCTACCCACGGGGTAGGATTGGACGGCTCAAGTATTGGTTTTGTTGCCATGCTAAACTATTAGATTTGGAGGGTTTTATTTCCAAATATGTATAAGGTTACAAAAAGTAAAAAACAGGACTTCAGGTATATAAACTGACAATAAGATCATTAAAATGCTACCCAATTCACTATAATCTGTACGAGCTAAGTTCGTTATAAAAGGCTAATCCTAGGTCGGCTATTCCTGTGCCTGCCATGTTTCGTGGGCGAGGAAGTTTTCAAGCCATGTCATCTGCACTGACGTCTGTCTTATCTAGAATCTCTGGAAACATGGATTTCTGTCAACTTTTACTCATGAAAGAAACCCTGAAATCACCTTGATAGACACTTTCCATTTGAGCAACATAAAAAAATCTCTGCACAACGCTTGCTAAGCACAAGCTTCATAGGAATAAAATCGTTTGCCACATAGGAATCGGGATCGAAGGACTCGATGTCTTCCGCGTAAACGCAATGAACTAAGCCAATTACTTGAAACGTCATTGAGATTAAGAAATTTACTATTAATGGTCTCAAAATTTTTAGGTGACTGTCCACGCTTCGACGATACCAAGGGACTTGGGTTCTCAGGTGCCATAATGAATGGTGTGTCTGTTACTTCTAAAGGCAAAGGACGTTGATCCAAGAAAATGTTCGTGTTGAATGGGGAAATTCATGTTGCAAGAAAAGCAGACACAGAGTTTACTGGGCCAAATATTTCCAGGAAACGCTGTGAAGTAAGCTCTTCCACTTTATAGATTGAAATTTGCTGTTGGAATGGCGGTTATCCAGACGTAGAAGAATAGGGCATATATCTTCTAGTTTCGTATGTTTCACAAACTGCTTGACAGATTTAAGGAAGTGGTGTTACCGTGGACCCATTTGCTCTGGTTGGTAAGACCTAGCTTTCCTGGTAACCCACGGTTTAGCATACGAGCTTTGTAGTTGACTAGTGTAAAGATATATGCCGGAGACATAGTGGCACCAGACGCACTGCAAAAGCAGACCATTGTATAATTTGACCACGTTTGGCGGAAATAATGCATGAAACCTCTTTTAACACCATCGGAGCCAAAATTTTGGGATTGAGGCAGGACGATTGAGACCCCTGTCTCATCAACATTTCATTTCCTGTCAGGCGTGTGCTTTCCTTTGAAACATGGATCGTTACTTAAAAGTTAAAAAAAAAGTTTCCACAACAACGCGGTTGAGGCCATTTGCTCTTGCTTGGCTGGTGACTTCAGGGGGATATAAGTGATAAATCCTTATTCCTTTTTAAAATGAAGTCAATCAGTCTTTTGAAAGGCTTGGTTCCTTTAACAAGTCTAGGGAGTAGCGACGGAGGTCATGACAACTACATGAGGTCCTAACATGATGCGAAATTCTTAGTAAAAATTGTGTTCACTCTTTTACTAGGTTCCAGCTAACAGAAAATCGAAGCCTTTTTCCTGGTTGGAATTTATGCACAAAAGAAACAGAGCAAGGAACCATGGTTGCAGTTGTAGCTGGGATCTTGTAACAAGTGAACATATTTCATTTTTACTGAGTATGAATTACTTATTGTCAAGGATTCATCTGCGCGTTTCCACCCAAAATACAAACCTTTTAGAGACAATATAGGTTCTGACAGACATAAAAATGTCCGATAGAACTCCCAATTGTCGTGTCCGGGGCCAACTCCATGCGTCCTTTTGCGACTAAAAAGTAATATAAAGAAATAAATGGCACCCAATATTCTATTCTAAAATCTTCCTGTGTGAACTACCTTTTTCCTGAAAAAATCCTGTTGCAAATCCAGCAGCCTGGGTCACTATAGAAAATTCTTATTAAATACGCTCTATATACGCTCAAAATACGCTGCGCGTATTAGGTTCTAATCAGCAGGATAATAGGGCAATAGATGATGCATCTATCTTGATTCTTTTTAGAATTTTCGCTAAGCCACAAGGTGTTCATACTTGAATGTCCAGATCAACCCTGTGTCTGGGTCAACCCCGAACTCTCCTATAATGAATAGCTAATAGGTTAAAAACGAAATAGGGTTCACAACACGTCTTCTTTTTTCAAACATGATACACATTTGATACTACGCGAGGTTTCTCGTGATATGTACATTGGAATCGCGCGTGCGCGACGGCGAAGGATGAATCTTGTGTAGTTTTAAATGTGTTCCACTTTTTTTTAACCGAGAGTATAGCCTTTGTCGATACTGTATATTCTGTCTACTTTGGTTCACAAGTTTAGCCAACAACGACACAAGGAATCCTCAGTAAAACAAAAAAAGGCTATTAAAGAAGTGTATATGAAACCTGGAGCAGACACCTAATTATTATGTCTTTGTTAAGAATTAATTTTAAAAGGAAAGTTTTTATTGTGGAAGTAAAGTTGAAACTCAAACGAAAAAAAATTATTGCTTTGCAGTTTTTGCAACATATATCTGCAAAATGGCTAAAATAACCTGACTTGTATTATTTCCCTACATTTGTAGAATTCTAAAAAATAACGCTTTACTGAAAAAAACAAAACCAATGCAGAAAAGGGTGTTCTTTTAAGAGCAGAAGAGTTCCTGAGCAGACTGCGAAAAATAAAAGAATACTGTATAAGGCTCTCAATAATCTTCTTCCTGTCATGATGTCCACAGCCTTTGTATACAATAATAATTCTCTAGAAGAAACTTATTCAGTTTTCAGTAAAGTGTTGTTTTTTTTATTCTACAAACACAAGAAAATACCACAAGAAAATACCACAATTCATTTTATTTGGGCGTGTTTTGTAGATATTTTTGTATGATCTGCAAAGCGATAATTTCTGCCCGTTTTGAATTTCAACTTTAATTTTTGTTCGTTTTTAGTTTGTTTTTTCAAAATCTACACAAAAAAAAACTTTGCAAAAAGGTCTTTGTCTAACTTATAAAAATAGATAAAAGTAGAGAAGTCAACGCCAAGGTTTGTTTAAATAGAGTAGGCTATTAGATTTAGGTTTTATTTACTAGCTATAGTGGAGGAAAGATGCGGGAAAAAATAGTCAAACCTCGGGGAAGTTGTCACAGATTTTTGTTTTAATATTAAAATGCTTAAAAAAAGAAATCAGCTGAATTACATATACACAATAAATCCAAAGCATGCTGACTCCAAATCTAAATTCAGGTTTTCATTTTTCCGTATCCTAGTGTCCATTTTTATTCTAAAAGGACGGGGAGATGGGATTAAAACTCGAAATTAAGAGGTTGTTAGATTGTTAGGTCGTTTCCTATAAAATCAGTGGCGGTGAATTTGAAATTGAAGTTAAAAACTTGATTTTACGTAGTCAAGCACCTCATCTTACCTAAAACGGCTGTGAAAGTGGACCTACATGAACTAGTTACTTTAATAATTTTTTTGATTCACGATTTCCTCTCAAGTTACGAATGGCGCCTAAGAATATGAGGCTCGAGCACTTTATACTTGGCTTTTGTTTTTTCAGTAAAGCGCTAGTTTTCTATAGTCCTACAAACATAGGGAAATATCACCAGTTGATTTTTTTGCATTAGTTTTATTGATATATGTTAGATAGGTTGTGAAATAATAATTTTGGTTCGTTTTAAGTTTAAATTTCGCTCTTTACTTCCCTCGGAAAAAATTTGTTTTTTTAAATAAATCTATGCTCGTTATGATTAAATTTAATTTAGAAACAACACTGCTATGACCATTTCTGTTTATACGGAATAATTTCTTTTCGCTTTAAGTTTTAATGTTGGTCCTTAGTTTCAGGTGAAAACTTATTTTTTTATATATATATAATTTCTAATCACCATCAATCTAGAGGAGATAAGAGACCTCAACCCTTATTAAGGAGCTGAGCTAAGAAGCCGTACAAGAGTTGAAGGAAAATTCAGTTTAGAGTGGGGAAAAAAATCAAAACATAATGTCGTTACTTTTTGTAAAAAAAAAAATAAAAAAAAAAGAAGAAATAGATATTTAATTCTTTGTTTAAAAAAATAAGTTTAGTCACACTTAAAGAAGTCGCTTAAGGTGAATAGCTTCAACACAAAAGGTTAACTGAGCGGACAGGTTTGTATACCGACATACTTGCGAAAAATTTTGCCAGATCAACAAAAACGTGCCTTTAGGCTTAGGGATTCAATTTACCTGTCCCTAAATAAAATGCCGCTCATTACTCAAAAATGAATGGAAATTTCAAAAAAAAGATCATTTCTTGTGTAGGTACGATAAATGGTATTAAAAATTATGTTTGTTTTCATTTCGAAAATTCTGGGAAGAATTACCTGAATTCTCCTGAAAACTGTTTTCTTTTGTCTTTCTCCCTCTTCGGATGTACAATCTTACGTACGGAGAGAATATTACGGCAGAATTGTCCATTAAATAATTTGAATAAGTAAGTATAACACTAAGCAATTCTTCTTTTAATATATAACATTGAGTGGTTCCAGAACCACATGCCTACAATTCTCCGACCACTTTGTGGCAAGGGGTTGGGGTCAGGGGCGTAATTTGCAGTGGGGCAGAGGCAGCAAATTCCCCTCCCACACCTCAGTTTTCCCGCGGACCCCAGTTTGCCCCCCCTTCCCAGCTGAAATTTAGTTTCTCCAAACATGTTGTCAAAACAAAGACAAGCCTGCATAATTCAAGCATCCACTAAAATAGGTCAGTTTTCTTTACGACATCTTTACCTTTTTATTACTATATGGCTATTTTTCAGTTTTCTCTGTCATTTTTAATTTGTATTTTTTTTATTACAGGCTTCACGGCTCCATCATAGATGATTATTTGCCGCTAGTCCTGGTAGTTACCTAATTCTCTAACACTGAGGTACTTGTTATACCTTCTCTTGAACGCGGCAAGGGAAGGATTTTCCGGGATTACCTCTGCCGGCAATCTATTCCATGTGGCAACCAATCACCGGGCGAAACTCGTTTTCAGATATTCTTGGGGAGGGGGAGTACCCTGCTCGAGGTAGTCCTGACGAGCTGTTCTTCGGTGAGTTGATCGCAAGGGCTTTGCTTTATCAGGAATGAGCTTCGATAACTCCTCTGATGGAGGGTTATATAAGTACTTATAGAATACCGACATGGACGCCACATCGAAACGTTCCTGGATCAGCTGTGGGGTTTTAGCTTTCGTGTTGCCAGAGGTTGCTGCACGCACTGCTCTATTTTGAATATGTTGGAGTGAAGCGATGTGGCTTTTTGGTGCACCAGCGAAGAAAGGACATGCATATTCCATGACAGGTCTGATGCACGAATTGAAAAGTGGCAGAATAGAATCATTAGGGGAAAGACTTTTGCATCTTAGGATAACTCCTAACTTTTTGTTGCAAGAGGATCTGATTTTACTGAGATGCTCAGTCCATGAAAGATCCGAAGAGAAATTTACTCCGAGTAGGAGCAGTGTATCAATTCGCGTTATTGCCTCTCCTTTGAAGACGAAATCAGGATAAGCCCTCATATTACACACCTTAGAAATTAGGAGGTCTTTCATTTTCGATGTGTTAAAACTTACAAGCCATTCATCTGCCCACGCCTCAATTTTCTCCTGGTCAGCCTGAAGCTCCTTGTGGGGTTCACTGGGATCTTCGTCTTTTGCGATTGATGTTTTTGTTGTTGTGTCATCCGCAAAGAGGTGAGGTTTTTTCACAAGTCCCCTAGGTCGTTTATGAACACCAAGAAAAGAGTTGGCCCAAGAATACTTCCTTGTGGTACTCTTATTAAAACTGGGTGTTCTTTCATTATGAAGCCATCGAGGACAACTTGCAACGATCTTCGACGAAGAAAGTCAGCAAGCACGTCAAATAGTTGACCATCAATTCCATAGGGTCTGCCATCCGTATTGCGTGTCTGCCAACAACAGATGTTACTCAAGGTATTGGTAAAGGGTCTTATTAATGATGCTTTCATAAACTTTACCTACGCAGGACAGCAGACTTATTGGACGATATGATCTGACATTAGTAAGGTCAGACTCTGCCTTTGGAACAGGAACCACATGAGTAGTTTTCCAGGCTTTCGGGTATAATCCCACTGCAAAGCATGTGAGAGGGCCAGGAAGTTCAGGAGCACATCTTTTAAGGATTAGATTGGGAATCTTGTCAGGTCCTGAAGCTTTGGTGACATCCAGCTGGCTTAGCGTTCTGAGCACTTTCTTAATAGTTATTTTAACGCTGGTGATTCTAGCATCTGTTCGTGGCAAAAAGGGGGGAGGGGAGACTCCATCCTCATCAAGTTGGGAGACCTTTGAAAAGGCTTGTGCAAGAGCATCTGGCTTTTCCTGGCCTGACTGGATCATCGTCCCTTCAAAATGAAGCGAGGGAATTGATGTTGATTTAGATGACGGTAGGGCTTGTTTGACGACCCTTCACCACCGCTTTGCATGGGCACTTTTCAGTTTGTCTACAAACTTGTGCTCGTAATCGGCTCTAGCTTGACGTACAACTTTAACAGAATCGTTTCGAGCGCTAATAAAAGCAGCCCGGTCCTCGTCGGATTCAGTTGACCGCCATTTCTTGTGAGCCTTCTTTCTGGCCCTGATTGCCTTTCTACAACCAGAATTGAACCATGGCTTATCTCGAGATGAGACTTTTACTGTTTTTGATGGGACGAATTGCTCAATAGTCTCTGTAATCACTTTTTCGTAAAGTGCCACTGCTTTATGTGGTACTTCTTTTAAAAATTTACTCCACGACTTTGCCGATAAGAAGTTTCGCAGACCATCCCAGTCTGTGTGTTGATACTGCCTGATGATCCGCTCGTGCTTTACAGGTGGAGATATTTTGAGATTTCCACGAGCTATAAATGCCACATGGTCGCTGGCAAAGGGATAGCTTTCAACACTAAAGGTATCCGAATGATCAGTTAAGAAGAGATCAAGCCTGGATGATCCATGAGGGTCGATGTAAGTGTCAAATTCAACAAATTGTTCTAGGCCGTAAGCAAGACTCAGGTCTAGCAGAGATAAGCCCTCCGCATCAGTTGTAAAACTTTTCAGCCAGTGGCCATGATGAATGTTGAAGTCTCCTTGGATTATTATACCTGATTTAGGGAATGTTAGTTTCACAAATTCCAAGCAATCTTCCAGATGTTCGGTGATTTTCATAAATCACCGAAGTCAATTGACTTGAGTCAATTTTCAATTGACTTGAGAAAATTGGCTCCAACTTTGACCTCCCCCCCTCCAAAGGACTTTGACGTTGCAAGTTGTCCTCGATGGTAACTGATGGCATAGAAAATGATCGCATAGAAGGGAGAAAACCACAACTGAAAAAAAAGAAGCAAGAATCGAACGCAAGACAATCTATTTCGAAGTCGGACGCTTTAATAACATAACAGCGCTTCGAATAATGTGATTTGATACATTAGTGATTGTACCTTAGTTGTGTAGCTTATTAAGGGGGGTTGGAGAAGGAACACACGAGAGGTGTTCTTGTAAACCTCCAATAACGGGTTTTGGATCATGATTATTACAATGATGATTTCGTTGTATACTTCCAAGCTTTTCTACTTAAGAAGTAACATCAAAAGTATTGTTTTTGGTGCTATATCACACTTACGGATGGTAGATTTGATAAAAATCACGTAGGTATGAGCAATAGCTTTCAAATGAGCCATTAAACGTCACTCTAACAAGTACTGGTAGCCCACTAGCCCAAGCTTTTCCACTTGAGACATGACACCAAAAGGGCCATTCTTTTTGCTATTTGGCACTTACGGATGGCAAAAATGATTAAAAGCACGTAGTTATGAGCAATGGCTTTCACATCAGCCATTAAATATCTCTTTAAAAAGTTCTCGCAGCCCACTAGCCCCTAGCTTTTCCAATTGAGACATGGCATCAATAGTGCCATATTTAGTGCCATTTGACACTTGCAGATGGTGGAATTTATAAAAAAAACACGTACATATGAGAAATAGCTTTTATGTGAGCTATTAAACATCTGTCTACGATGTTTTTGTTGCCCGTTAGCCCCATCCCTTGAGACATGGCACAGAATGTGCCATTTTTGTACCATATGACACTTGCAGATGGTGGAATTTTATGAAAAGCACGTAGATGTGAGGAACAGCTTTTGAATGAGCCATTAAGCATCTCTTTATAATGTTCTGGTAAACCGATAGCCCTGGAAAAAAACGAAAAAAAAAACAAAAAAAAACGGGAGACAGATCAGTGCTGCCCATGCAAAAAAGAATTTTCCTTGTTGTTCAAGGTTGGGGACTGTATTTTCCCTGAAATTAATTTAAAAAACTTTTTCCGCAAAATAACTTTTTCAAAGAAAAGTAAAGAACTCCATTAAACAAAAAATGAGCAAAAATAAAATCAAATAATCTACCAAGCATGAAACTACCACAAATCAGCATCGATAGATAAATGAAACCCAAAACGAACAGAAATTACAATAATTAACCGAGTCAAACTCAAAACGAGTAGAAATTAACATAAGTTGGGCGTAAAACCCCTATAGCTTCCCAAGGCCAGAACAAAATTTGCACTTTACTGAAAGAATATAAATGTTTTTATTTTTATAACTTTAATAAATCAAACAATATTCACATTTTGATTACTAAATATCAGTATATGTATGTTAAACTGACAATGCACATTCATTTGTATTTTTTCAGTAAAGTGCAAATTTTGTTCTGACCTTGGGAAGGCATAGGGGTTTTGCGCCCAACTTATGTTAATTTCTGCTCGTTTTGAGTTTGACTCGGTTAATTATTGTAATTTCTTTCCGTAAAACCCTTGCCCTGAGGGTTGTGGGGGAGTGTCCTCCTCTTTACTTAGTCCCCGTTTCTTGTCTCGTTCTCGAGTGTCCCCGTTCTTTACTTAGGCAGCGCGATCGTGCTGCCTATGATTTATGCAACAGCTTTTTATATAAACCTCATATGCCCCCAGGGCATAACTTACAACCCTTGCACTGAGGGTACTGAGGGGGTTATCATACTAAAAGACCTAATTTCCAGAACGTTCAACTACGTTGAACAAAATCGATATCTCAAAATTTTTATTGAATGTCCTTTGGAAAATTGTGGGCGTGAGAGGGGCGTTAGTCGCTATCCAATCACTTTCAACTATTAAAAAAGACACTAGCCCTTTCAACTTCCAAGTGAATGAGCCCTTTTGAAGTTTCTATGACAAAGCTTTCTTATAAAAACTTTATATGCCCCAGGGCATAACTTACGACCCTTGCCCTGAGGGCTGTGGGGGGAGGGGTTTTCATCCTTAAGGACCTAATTTCCAAAACTTTCAACTACGTTGAATAAAATGGCTATCTAAAAATTTTGATTGGATGTGTTTGGGGAAAAGGTGGGCGTGAGAGGGGGTTAGTTGCCCTCAAATCACTTTCGACTGTTAAAAAGGGTACTATCCCTTTGAATTTCAAATCGAATGAGCCCTTTTTCAAGTTTCTACGACAAATATTTCAATAAAAACCTTATATGCCCCCACGGCATAACTTATAATCCTTGCCCTGAGGGTTGTGGGGGAGTGTCCTCCCCAAAAATATATTTTCGATCTGGAAATCAACTACGCTGAACAAGATGCCTATCTCGAAATTTTTATTGGATGTGTTTGAGGGAACGATGAGCGTGCGGGGGGGGGCTAGTTGCCCTCCAATCACTTTTGACTGTTAAAGGGCACTAGCCCTTTGAATTTCCAATCGAATGAGCTTTTTTTGAAGTTTCTACGATAAGGCCTTCTTTAAAAACCCTATATGCCCCCAGGGCATAACTTAAAACCCTTGCTATGAGGGCTGTGGGGGAGTGTCCTCCTCAAAAAACATATTTTCTATGTGGAAATCAATTACGCTGAACCAAATTGCTATCTCAAAATTTTGATTGGATGTGTTTGGGGGAATGATGGGCGTGGGGGTGGGGGGGGATAGTTGCCCTCCAATCACTTTCGACTATTAAAAAGGGCACTAGAACTCTCAATTTCAAATCGAATGAGCCCCTTTTGAAGTTTCTACGACGACCCCTTCCACATGAAGTGCCCTGCTCTAAAGGAAAAAATACTACATAGTACATTGTGCCAACATCGTTTTTATATGCCCTCAGGGTATAACTTAAAACCATTGCCCTGAGGGTCTTTGGGGAGTGTCCTCCTTAAAAACATATTTTCTATCTGGAAATCAACTACGCTGAACAAAATGGCTATCTCAAAATTTTGATTGGATGTGTTTGGGGGAATGATGGGCGTGGGGGGAGCTAGTTGCCCTCTAATCACTTTTGACTATTAAAAAGGGTACTAGCCACTCCAATTTCCAAACGAATGAGCCCTTTTCGAAGTTTCTACGACAACTCCTTCGATACGAAGTGCCCGGCTGAAGAAAAAAACACACATTGAGCCCACATCGTTCTTTACTTAGGCAGCGCTAGCGCGCTGCCTATGAAAGGTCTTCGACTGTGCTGATTCCAATGGTACATTTTCGTTCTGATTTGACGCCATTTTCGAGGGGTTTCAGGCTTTTTTCGAAATCACCATAAATTTCTTTTCGCAATAAACTTTATTTTTAATACGAACGAAAATAATAGTTAATATTCCGGACTCAATGTCAGATGGCAATTGATTCCGCAAAATTGAAAATTTTGCACTAGGCAGTTCTCTCTAATGCGTTTTTTAACTTTTAATTACTATGGGCGGTTGTCCGCTCTTGACTAGTTTTCAGCTACCGCTGCAACCCTTATTACTATATCCCTTAGCAATTTTCTTTATAATGAACATTTAAAAACTTTTTATGATATCCCAGTGCCGTATTAGCAGTGGAGGAAAAAAAAATAAATAAAAAAGAGGACACATCAGCGCTATCCATGTAAAAAGGCTATTTTCCGCTTGAAAATTTCCGCCTGAAAAACTCGCCTTAGCCTAATCTCATTTGAAAAAGACTTTGATTCTGATCGGTTTTCAAATCATGCCGGAAATCCCCCCCCCCCCGTGGAAATTATTTTCGGAAATCCCCTCCCCCCCCCGCCGTGGAAAATTGCTCCAACAAAAAATTCCTTCATGGGGAACTTCTCCCGTAGAAACCCCCCCCCCTCACGAAAAATCTCTCTAAAAAATTCCAGCCCTGCTGAAAGTATCCACCCGACAATTCCCTCGGAACATATCCATATGTAAAACTGAGTCGGCAAAGAGAAAGTAAGACAAATAAAAAGAATCTGGTGTAGGAATTTTGGCAAATTCCCAAGTGTAAAATTTTCCCTGGTAAGTTAAGCCCCGGAAAGTTCCTTTCCAATGGATAATCATCCCCATAGAAAATTCCCCTAATCAGAAGATCCCCCCTCGCGAAAAATGTCCCCATGCTTCAAAACAATAAATACTATGCGTAAACTATGGGCAAATTCCACAACTTACAGCCATTCGCCCAAGGGCTGTGCGGGATTATGTTGTCCCCAAAAGTATAGTTATTGGGCTTTGCAACTATACTGAACAAAATGGCTATCTCAAAAATTTTTATCGGACGACTTTCGAGAAAAAGGAGCGTGGGAGGGGGGCTTGTTGCCCACAAATCTTTTTGTTCATTTAAAAAGGGTACTGGGACTTTTAATTTTAGTTATAATTAGCACTGTTCCAATATTCGAGGACGACTGGTTTTATACGAACATCCCTGGTGAAAACAAACAAACAAGAAAACAAACAAACAAATAAACACGCATCCGTTATCTTTATTCTATTAAAAAATACGAAGTTCCACATTTTTGGAGATGGGAGCTAGAAACCTCGACAGTGAGGTTCCCTGATATGCTGAACCTGATGGTGTGATTTTTATTCAGATTGCTCAACTTCTTGGGGATATTTTTCCCCTTTTTGTAAACCAGGCAAATTTTCTCAGGCCCAGGCTCGTTGGTAACAAAAATCTTAATGAATCTTATACATTTGGAAACAGCATAAAAAGTTAATTCTTTTTATGTATCATTTGTTATAAAAATTATCTTATTTATAGGTTTGGTTACTATTGGGCCGAGTCGCTCCTTACTTACAGTTTGTTACCACGAACTTCTGTATGTTCTGTTGTTGATTCTTTTTTTTTTAATTTGAGTACTTTGTAGACAATACATTAGCTAAGGGATAAACGTAAGGGGTTACAGTAAGAGTAAGCATCATTTGTTCACACAAAGCTTACCTGCAAGGAAACAGAAAGAATTCTCATCAGGGCGGGCGCACCCCTCGTCAGCATTTTCAGTCCTTGGGGGCAAAAGATCTTTTAACCCGAATTTATTTAAAAACTTGTTCATCTTTAGGAGACCTCCGTATCCTGTTCTTAGTTCCCTGAAACAAGACATTTCTTTAAATATGTATCATCATATATAGAGCTGTTCAAGATTATAATTAAATAAAAAAACAAGTTTTTTCAACTGAAAATAAGGAGCAACATTAAAACTTAAGACGAACAGAAATTATTACATATATGAGGGGGTTTACCCCCTATTCAATACCTCGTTCTTTACGCTTAAGGTCAAATTTTGTGCAAATCACAAAGGCCGTTTAATTAGAATAGATAAGCCTTTTGAAAATACTAAAAAAAAACTTTAGCGTAAAGAGCAAGGCATTGACTAGGGGGCGAACCGCCTCATATATGCAATAATTTCTGTTCCTTTTGAGTTTTAATGTTGCTCCTTACTTTCAGTTGAAAAAAACTTTTTTTTATTTAATTTCTGATCGTTTTAGATAATGCTGGGTCATCTGGCGCCCCTTCATAGAAATATATCTTCACTCAAGGTAAAATCCTCCCTGGAAAGATCCTCCCAAGTAAAACCCCACTCCCAACCCCCACCAGAAGAAAATTCCTCCTGAAAACGTTTGTATACTTCTCAATAACCAAAACTATATGTAAACAATGAGTAGTGATAGCCTCCCATATTATGGTAGTGACCAAAACCTCCCATATTATGGACCTATAAAGTGATCAAACATGTTATATTTGTAACTAGGGACGAGATTACAAAAAGCGACCAATCCCTTTATATTATAGACCTATAAAGTGATCAAACACGTTTTGGAACTATGGACGAGATTGTATAATGCAATCAGACTGGTTTCGTTTCACGGGTTCATTAATAGAACAACTAATGTTTTTGAAAAGGGTAATTATTTCTAAGCTCAATAACCAAATTAAACTTCCGATGGTTAAGAATGCGTCACGGGTAATTAAAGAATGAGGAATGGAATGCTATAGTTAGAATGGTTTTAAGATGAAATTTGTACCATTTGCGTAAAAATAACTCTATTTGTGAATTTTTTGCGAAAAGGTATTTGCGAAAAGGAATTCCGTTGGTTAAGAATGCCTCACGGGTAGTTAAAGAATGAGGAATGAGATGCTATAGTTAGAATTATTTTAATTTGAAAATTGTACCATTTGCGTAAAAATAACTCTATTTACGAAAAAGGGTTTAGCATTTGCGAACTGGACTGTATGAACAATATTAATTGTTGTTTGAGTAACAGGGATGTGAATGGTCCTAATTAGTGATCGGGCCGTATGAAGGTGGTAAAAAAGGGCTAAACTAATTATCAGTTAAGGTAACCCCGAAGGGCTTGTTAACTCAGGCAATTTGTTATAAATTTGGAACAACATCAATCTATGAAAATGGTTAACGATGATAGAATGACCTTGTGACTTGACCTAGCTTTACTTCTTCGATGTGTTCTGTATAATACACAAGCGGCGATTGAGCAGTGTTGTCAATTTAAAATAGGGTCTACCGTTATAGTATACTAAAAAGTTGATACTAAGAGAGATGTATATGGCAAGAAAAGAATTTTAATAAAGAAATTCAGAAAAATCCATAGAAATCCTTACAAATAAAGTAGTGAGGTGTATATGAATATGAACCGTCAAGGATCATAAGCAGCAATGACCCTAACCACCAAGGACCTCAACCCCCAAAGATCCCCTTACCTCCAAGGAATCCCCCTCCCCTCCAACTTTTTGCCCCCCCCCATTTTTTTTGAATTTTTTTTGAATTTTTTTAACTTTATTGTTATAAATATTTTTTTAACATGATTTATTTTTTCAACTTTTTTTTACATCTCTAAATCATATCAGAGAAATAGAATGACACTTGATTTAAATTTTAAAACATATTCTTGTGCATACCCATACTCCTATTGATGAGGACTGATGGTTATCATTCAATATTTTTTCATGAAAAACAAACTATTTTTTTTAACTAAATTTTTTTTTTGACTTCAAAATTATTCAACTTTTTTGTTACATCTCTAAATCTTATCAGAAAAATAGAATGACACTTTTGATTTAAATTTTAAAACATATTCTTGTGCATACCCATACTCCTATTGATGAGGACTGATGGTTATCATTCAATATTTTTTCATGAAAAACAAATTATTTTTTTTAACTAATTTTTTTTTGGACTTCGAAATTATTCAACTTTTTTTTCAAATTTTTTTTACATCTCTAAATCTTTTCAGAAAAATAGAATGACACTTTTGATTTAAATTTTAAAACATATTCTTGTGCATACTCATGCTCCTATTGATGAGGACTGATGGTTCTCATTCAATATTTTTTTATGAAAAACAAACTATTTTTTTTTATTGAACTAATTTTTTTGGACTTCGAAATTATTCAAATTTTTTTTAACATGGTATTTTTTCAACTTTTTTTTTTACATCTCTTAGAATGACATGAGATATACTTAAAACATAAAAAATTCACATTTAATTGGAATAAGCAAACACCCGCCCAGACACACAGGCAAAAAGAGTGAGAGAGACAAAAACACATACAAATACGTAGATTCAGACACACAAACCGAGAAAGACTTGCATTTGGAATAAGCAAACACCCGCCCAGACACACTGGCAGAAAGAGTGAGAGAGACAAAAACACATACACATACATAGATTCAGACACACAAACCGAGAAAGACATGCGTTTGGAATATGCAAACACTCGCCCAGACACACAGGCAAAAAGAGTGAGAGAGACAAAAACACATACAAATACGTAGATTCAGACACACAAACCGAGAAAGACATGAATTTGGAATAAGCAAACACCCGCCCAGACACACAGGCAGAAAGAGTGAGAGAGACAAAAACACATACAAATACGTAGGTTCAGACACACAAACCGAGAAAGACATGCATTTGGAATAAGCAAACACCCGCCCAGACACACAGGCAAAAACAATGAGAGAGACAAAAACACATGCAAATACGTAGATTCAGGCACACAAACCGAGAAAGACATGCATTTGGAATAAGCAAAAACCCGTCCAGACACACAGGCAAAAAGAGTGAGAGAGACAAAAACGCATACCAATACGTAGATTCAGACACGTCAACAGACGAAGACATGCATTTGGAATAAGCAAACACCCGCCCAGACACACAGGCACAAAGAGTGAGAGAGGCAAAAACACATACAAATACGTAGATTAAGACATACATACCGAGAAAGACATGCATTGGAATAAGCAAACACCCGCCCAGACACACAGGCAAAAAAGAGTGAGAGAGACAAAAACACATACAAATATGTAGATTCAGACACACAAACCGACAAAGACATTTAATTGGAATAAGCACACACCCGCCCAGACACACAGGCAAAAAGAGTGAGAGAGACAAAAACACATACAAATACGTAGATTCAGACACACAAACCGAGAAAGACATTTAATTGGAATAAGCAAACACCCGCCCAGACGCTGGCAAAAAGAGTGAGAGAGACAAAAACACATACAAATACGTAGATTCAGACAAACAGACCGAGAAAGACATGCATTTGGAATAAGCAAACACCCGCCCAGACACACAGGCAAAAAGAGTGAGAGAGACAAAAACACATACAAATACGTAGATTCAGACACACAAACCGAGAAAGACATGCGTTTGGAATATGCAAACCCGCCCAGACACACAGGCAAAAACAGTGAGAGAGACAAAAACACATACAAATACGTAGATTCAGATGCACAAACCGAGAAAGACATTTAATTGGAATAAGCAAAATCCCGCCCGGACACACAGGCAAAAAGAGTGAGAGAGACAAAAACACATACAAATACGTAGATTCAGACACAAAAACCGAGAAAGGCATGCATTTGGAATAAGCAAACACCCGCCCAGACACACAAGCAAAAATGAGTGAGAGCGACAAAAATACATACAAATATGTAGATTCAGACACACAAACCGACAAAGACATTTAATTGGAATAAGCAAACACCCGCCCAGACACACAGGCAAAAAGAGTGAGAGAGACAAAAACACATACAAATACGTAGATTCAGACACACAAACCGAGAAAGACATGCATTTGGAATAAGCAAACACCCGCCCGGACACACATGCAGAAAGAGTGAGAGAGACAAAAACACATACAAATACGTAGATTCAGACACACAAACAGAGGAAGACATGCATTTGGAACAAGCAAACACCCGCCCAGACACACAGTCACAAAGAGTGAGAGAGACAAAAACACATATAAATACGTAGATTCAGACATACATACCGAGATAGACATGCATTGGAATAAGCAAACACCCTCCCAGACACACAGGCAAAAAAGAGTGAGAGCGACAAAAACACATACAAATATGTAGATTTAGACACACAAACCGACAAAGACATTTAATTGGAATAAGCAAAAACCCGCCCAGACACACAGGCAAAAAGAGTGAGAGAGACAAAAACACATACAAACACGTAGATTCAGACACACAAACCGAGAAAGACATTTAATTGGAATAAGCAAACACCCGCCCAGACACACAGGCAAAAAGAGTGAGAGAGACAAAAACACATACAAATACGTAGATTCAGACATACAAACCGAAAAAGACATGCATTTGGAATAAGTAAACACCCGCCCAGACACACCTGCAAAAAGAGTGAGAGAGACAAAAAACACACACAAAAACGTAGATTCAGACACACAAACCAAGAAAGACATATATTGGAATAAGCAAAAACCCGCCCAGACACGCAAGCAATAAGAGTGAGAGAGACAAAACACATACAAATACATAGATTCAGGCACACAAACCGAGAAAGACATGTAATTGGAATAAGCAAACACCCACCCAGACACACAGGCAAAAAAAGTGATAGAGACAAAAAAACATACAGATACATAGATTGAGACACACATACCGAGAAAGACATGCATTGGAATAAGCAAACACCTGCCCAGACAAACAGGCAAAAAGAGTGAGAGAGACAAAAACACATAAAAATACGTAGATTCAGACACACAAACCGAAAAAGACATGCATTGGAATAAGCAAACACCCCGCTCAGACACACAGGCAAAAAGAGTGAGAAAGACAAAAACACATACAAACACGTAAATTAACATACACAAACCGAGAAAGAAATGCATAAGAATAAGCAATCACCCGCCGAGAAACACAGGCAAAGAGAGTGAGAGAGACAAAAGCACATACAAATACGTAGATTCAGACACACAAACCGAGAAAGACATGCCTTGGAATAAGCAAACACCCGCCCAGACATACCCGCCCAGACACACAGGCAAAAAGAGTGAGAGAGACAAAAACACATATAAATACGTAGATTCAGACACACATACCGAGAAAAAAATGCATAGGAATAAGCAAACACCCGCCCAGACACACAGGCAAAAAAGAGTGAGAGAGACAAACACACATACAAATACGTAGATTTAGACACACAAACCGAGAAAGACATGCATTGGAATAAGCAAACACCAGCCCAAACACACAGCCAAAAAGAGTGAGGGAGACAAAAACACATACAAATACGTAGATTCAGACACACAAACCAAAAAAGACATGTATTGGAATAAGCAAACAGCCGCCCAGACACAGGCAAAAAGAGTGAAAAAGACAAAAACACATACAAATACGTAGATTCACATACACAAACCGAGAAAGACATGCATTGGAATAAGCAAACACCCGCCCAGACACACAGGCAAAAAGATTGAGAGAGACAAAAGCACATACAAATACGTAGATTCAGACACACAAACCGAGAAAGACATGCATTGGAATATGCAAACACCCACCCAGACACACAGGCAAAAAGAGTGAGAGAGACAAAAACACATACAAATACGTAGATTCAGACACACAAACCGAGAAAGACCTGCATTGGAATAAGCAAACACCCGCCCAGACACACAGGCAAAAAGAGTGAGAGAGACAAAAACACATACAAATACGTAGATTCAGACACACAAACCGAGAAAGACATGCATTAGAATAAGCATGCACCCGCCCAGACACACAGGCAAAAAGAGTGAGAGAGACAAAAACACATACAAATAGGTAGATTCAGACACAAAAACTGAGAAGCACATGCATCGGAGTAAGCAAACAACCGCCCAGACACACAGGCAAAAAGAGCGAGAGAGATAAAACATATACAAATAGGTAGATTCAGAAACACAAACCGAGAAAGACATGCATTGGAATAATCAAACACCCGGCCAGACACACAGCCAAAAAGAGTGAGGGAGACAAAATCACATACAAATACGTAGATTCAGACACACATACCAAGAAAGACATGCATTGGAATAAGCGAACACCCGCCAAGACACACAGGCAAAAGGAATGAGAGAGATAAAAACACATACAAATACGTAGATTCAGTCACACAAACCGAGAAAGACATGCATTGGAACAAGCAAACACCCGCCCCGACACACAGGCAAAAAAGAGTGAGAGAGACAAAAGCACATACATATACGTAGATTCAGTCACAAAAACCGAGGAAGGCATGCATTGGAATAAGAAAACACCTGCCCAGACTCACAGGCAAAAGGAGAGAGAGAGACAAAAACACATACAAATACGTAGATTTAGACACACAAACCGAGAAAGACATGCCCTGGAATAAGAAAACACCCGCCCAGACACACCCACCCAGACACACAGGCAAAAAGAGTGAGAGAGACAAAAACACATATCAATACGTAGATTCAGACACACATACCGAGAAAAAAATGCATAGGAATAAGCCAACACACGCCCAGACACACAGGCAGAAAGAGTGAGAGAGACAAAAACACATACAAATACGTAGATTCAGACACACAAACCGAAAAAGACATGCATTTGGAGTAAGCAAACACCCGCCCAGACACACAAGCAAAAACGGTGAGAGAGACAAAAACACATACAAATACGTAGATTCAGACGCACAAACCGAGAAAGACATGCATTTGGAATAAGCAAAAACCCGCCCAGACACACAGGCAAAAAGAGTGAGAGAGACAAAAACGCATACAAATACGTAGATTCAGACACACAAACCGACAAAGACATTTAATTGGAATAAGCAAACACCCGCCCAGACACACAGGCAAAAAGAGTGAGAGAGACTAAAACACCTACAAATACGTGGATTCAGACATACAAATCGAAAAAGACATGCATTTGGAATTAGCAAACACCCGCCCAGACACACCTGCAAAAATAGTGACAGAGACAAAAAACACATACAAATACGTAGATTCAGACACACAAACCAAGAAAGACATGTATTGAAATAAGCAAACACCCGCCCAGACACGCAAAGACATGCATTGGAATAAGCAAAAACCCGCCCAGACACACAGGCAAAAAAAGAGTGAGAGAGACAAAAACACATACATATACGTAGATTCAGTCACACAAACCAAGAAAGACATGCATTGGAATGAGTAAACACCCGCCCAGACACGTGGCAAAAAGAGTGAGATAGACAAAAAACACATGCAAATACGTAGATTCAGACACACAAACCGAGAAAGGCATGCATTGGAATAAGCAAACACCTGACTAGACTCACAGGCAAAAAGATTGAGAGAGACAAAAACATATACAAATAAGTAGATTCAGACACACAAACCGAGAAAGACATGCCCTTGAATAAGCAAACACGCACCCAGACACACCCGCCCTGACACACAGGCAAAAAGAGGGAGAGAGACAAAAGCACATATAAATACGTATATTCAGACACACAAACCGAGATAGACATGCATTTGGAATAAGCAAACACCCGCCCAGACACAAAGGAAGAAAGAGTGAGAGAGACAAAAACACATACAAATACGTAGATTCAGACACACAAACCGAGAAAGAAATGCATTTGGAATAAGCAAACACCCACCCAGACACACAGGTACAAATACGTAGATTCAGACACACAAACCGAGAAAGACATGCATTGGAATAAGCAAACACCCGCCCAGACACACAGGCAAAAAGAGTAACAAAGACAAAAACACAAACAAATACGTAGATTCACATACACAAACCGAGAAAGACATGCATTGGAATAAGCAAACACCCGCCCAGACACACAGGCAAAAAGAGTGAGAGAGACAAAAGCACATACAAATACGTAGATTCAGACACACAAACCGAGAAAGACATGCATTGGAATAAGCAAGCACCCACCCAGACACATAGGCAAAGAGAGCGAGAGAGACAAAAACACATACAAATACGTAGATTCAGACACACAAACCGAAAAAGACATGCATTGGAATAAGCAAGCAATCGCCAAGACACACAGGCAAAAAGAGTGAGAGAGACAAAAACACATACAAAAACGTAGATTCAGACACACAAACCGAGAAAGACATGCATTGGAATAAGCAAACACCCGCCCAGACACACAGGCAAAAAGAGTGAGAGAGACAAAAGCACATACAAATAGGTAGATTCAGACACACAAACCGAGAAAGACATGCAGTGGAATAAGCAAACACCCGCCCAGACACACAGGCAAAAAGAGTGAGAGAGACAAAACACATACAAATACGTATATTCAGCAAACACAAACCGAGAAGCACATGCATCGGAATAAGCAAACAACCGCCCAGACACACAGGCAAAAAGATCGAGAGAGATAAAACATGTACAAATACGTAGATTCAGACACACAAACCGAGAAAAACATGCATTGGAATAATCAAACACCCGCCCAGACACACAGCCAAAAAGAGTGAGAGAGACAAAAACACAAACAAATACGTATATTCAGACAAACATACCGAAAAAGACATGAATTGGAATAAGCAAACACCCGCCAAGACACACAGGCAAAAGGAATGAGAGAGATAAAAACACATACAAATACGTAGGTTCAGTCACACAAACCGAGAAAGACATGCATTGGAATAAGTAAACACCCGCCCAGACACGTGGCAAAAAGAGTGAGATAGACAAAAAACACATGCAAATACGTAGATTCAGACACACAAACCGAGAAAGACATGCATTGGAATAAGCAAACACCCGCCCAGACAAACAGGCAAAAAGAGTGAGAGAGACAAAAGCACATACAGTTACGTAGATTCAGACACAAAAACCGAAAAAGACATGCATTGGAATAAGCAAACACCTGCCCAGACACACAAGCAAAAAGAGTGAGAGAGACAAAAACACATACAAATACGTAGATCCAGACACACAAACCGAAAAAGACATGCATTGGAATAAGCAAACACCCGCCAAGACACACAGGCAAAAAGAGTGAGAGAGACAAAAACACATACAAATACGTAGATTCAGACACACAAACCGAGAAAGACATGCATTGGAATAAGCAAACACCCGCCCAGACACACAGGCAAAAACAGTGAGAGAGACAAAAACACATACAAATACGTAGATTCAGACACAAAAACCGAAAAAGACACAGGCAAAAAGAGTGTACTCTGTGACAGCGCATACATAGTCAGAGAGAGACATGCAAAGTCGACATAGCTTTATTTCATTTTTAAGGTTAATTTAGACTAGGTTACGTGCGCACTAAATTAACCTTAAAAATGAAATAAAGCTCATTCGACTTTGCATGTCTCTCTCTCTCACTATGTATTCGCCGTCGCGGGGTACACTCTTTTTGCCTGTGTCTTTTTTGTTTTTTTTGTCTGAATTTACGTATTTGTGTTTTTTTTGTCTCCCTCACTCTTTTTACCTGTGTGTCTGGACGGGTGTTTGCTTATTTCAGTGCAAGTCTTTCTCGGTTTGTGTGTCTGAATCGACATATTTGTATGTGTCTTTGTCTCTCTCACTCTTTTTCTTGTGTGTCTGGGTGGGTGTTTGCTTATTCCAATGCATGTCTTTCTCGGTTTTTGTGTCTAAATCTACGAATTTGTATGTGTTTTTTCCTCTCACTCTTTTTGCCTGTGTGTCTGGGCGGGTGTTTGCTTATTCCAATTTATGTCTTTTTCGGTTTGTGTGTCTGAATCTACCTATTTGTATGTGTTTTTGTCTCTCTCACTCTTTTTGCTTGTGTGTCTGGGCAGGTGTTTGCTTATTCCAATGCATGTCTTTTTCGGTTTTTGTGTCTGAATCTACGTATTTGTATGTCTTTTTGTCTCTCTAACTCTTTTTGCCTGTGTGTCTGGGTGGGTATTTGCTTATTCCATTGCATGTCTTTCTCGGTTTGTGTGTCTGAATCCACGTATTTGTATGTGTTTTTGTCTCTCTCAGTCTTCTTGCCTGTGAGTCTGGGCGGGTGTTTGCTTATTCCAATGCATGCCTTTCTCGGTTTGTGCGTCTGAATCTACGTATTTGTATGTGTTTTGTCTCTCTCACTCTTTTTTCCTGTGTGTCTGGGCGGGTGTTTGCTTATTCCAATGCATGTCATTGTCGATTTGTGTGTTTGAATCTACGTATTTGTATGTATTTTGTCTCTCTCATTCTTTTTGCTTGTGTGTCTGGGCAGGTGTTTGCTTATTCCAATTTATGTCTTTTTCGGTTTTTGTGTCTGAATCTACGTATTTGTATGTGTTTTTCTCTCTCACTCTCTTTGCCTGTGTGTCTGGGTGGGTGTTTGCTTATTCCAATGCAGTTCTTTCTCGGTTTGTGTGTCTGAATCCACGTATTTGTATGTGCTTTTTGTCTCTCTCACTCCTTTTGCCTGTGTGTCTGGGCGGTCTTTTGCTTATTCCAATGCATGTCTTTCTCGGTTTGTGTATGTGAATCTACGTTTTTTATGTGTTTTCGTCATTCTCACTCTTTTTGCCTGTGTGTCTGGGCGGGTGTTTGCTTATTCCAATGCATGTCTTTCTCGGTTTGTGTGTCTGAATCTACGTATTTGTATGTGTTTTAGTCTCCCACACTCTTTTTGGCTGTTTGTCTGGTTGGGTGTTTGCTTATTCTAATGCATGTCTTTCTCGTTTTGTGTGTCTGAATCTACGTATTTGTATGTGTTTTTGTCTCTCTCACTCTTTTTGCCTGTGTGTCTGGGCAGGTGTTTGCTTATTCCTATGCATGTTTTTCTCGGTATACGTGTCTGAATCTACGTATTTATATGTGTTTTTGTCTCTCTCACTCTTTTTGCCTGTGTGTTTTGGCAGGGTGTTTGCTTATACCAATGCATGTCTTTCTCGGTTTGTGTGTCTGAATCTACATATTTGTATGTGTTTTTGTCTCTCTCACTCTTTTTCTTGTGTGTCTGGGCAGGTGTTTGCTTATTCCAATTTATGTCTTTTTCGGTTTGTGTGTCTGAATCTTCCTATTTGTATGTGTTTTTGTCTCTCTCACTCTTTTTGCTTGTGTGTCTGGGCAGGTGTTTGCTTATTCCAATGCATGTCTTTTTCGGTTTTTGTGTCTGAATCTACGTATTTGTATGTCTTTTTGTCTCTCTAACTCTTTTTGCCTGTGTGTCTGGGCGGGTATTTGCTTATTCCATTGCATGTCTTTCTCGGTTTGTGTGTCTGAATCCACGTATTTGTATGTGTTTTTGTCTCTCTCAGTCTTCTTGCCTGTGAGTCTGGGCGGGTGTTTGCTTATTCCAATGCATGCCTTTCTCGGTTTGTGCGTCTGAATCTACGTATTTGTATGTGTTTTGTCTCTCTCACTCTTTTTGCCTGTGTGTCTGGGCGGGTGTTTGCTTATTCCAATGCATGTCATTGTCGATTTGTGTGTTTGAATCTACGTATTTGTATGTATTTTGTCTCTCTCATTCTTTTTGCTTGTGTGTCTGGGCAGGTGTTTGCTTATTCCAATTTATGTCTTTTTCGGTTTTTGTGTCTGAATCTACGTATTTGTATGTGTTTTTCTCTCTCACTCTCTTTGCCTGTGTGTCTGGGTGGGTGTTTGCTTATTCCAATGCAGTTCTTTCTCGGTTTGTGTGTCTGAATCTACGTATTTGTATGTGCTTTTGTCTCTCTCACTCCTTTTGCCTGTGTGTCTGGGCGGTCTTTTGCTTATTCCAATGCATGTCTTTCTCGGTTTGTGTATGTGAATCTACGTTTTTTATGTGTTTTTCGTCATTCTCACTCTTTTTGCCTGTGTGTCTGGGCGGGTGTTTGCTTATTCCAATGCATGTCTTTCTCGGTTTGTGTGTCTGAATCTACGTATTTGTATGTGTTTTAGTCTCCCTCACTCTTTTTGGCTGTTTGTCTGGTTGGGTGTTTGCTTATTCTAATGCATGTCTTTCTCGTTTTGTGTGTCTGAATCTACGTATTTGTATGTGTTTTTGTCTCTCTCACTCTTTTTCGCCTGTGTGTCTGGGCAGGTGTTTGCTTATTCCTATGCATGTTTTTCTCGGTATACGTGTCTGAATCTACGTATTTATATGTGTTTTTCTCTCTCACTCTCTTTGCCTGTGTGTCTGGGTGGGTGTTTGCTTATTCCAATGCATGTCTTTCTCGGTTTGTGTGTCTGAATCTACGTATTTGTACGTGTTTTTGTCTCCCTCACTCTTTTTGGATGTGTGTTGGGGCGGGAGTTTGCTTATTCCAATGAATTTCTTTCTCGGTTTGTGTGTCTGAATCTTTGTATTTGTATTTGTTTTTTATCTCTCACTTTTTTTGCCTGTGTGTCTATGCGGGTGTTTGCTTATTCCAATTAAACGTCTTTCTCGGTTTTTTGTCCGAATCTACGTATTTGTATGTGTTTTTGTCTCTCTCACTCTTTTTGCCTGTGTGTCTGGGCGGGTGTTTTCTTATTCCAATACATATCTTTCTCGGTATGTGTCTCTGAATCTACGTATTTGTATGTGTTTTTGTCTCCCTCACTCTTTTTGCCTGTGTGTCTGGGCGGGTGTTTGCTTATTCCAATGCATGTCTTTCTCAGTTTGTGTGTTTGAATCTACGTATTTGTATGTGTTTTATCCTTCTCGCTCTTTTTGCCTGTGTGTCTGGGCGGTTGTTTGCTTATTCCGATGCATGTGTTTCTCGGTTTGTGTCCCTGAATCTACGTATTTGTATGTGTTTTTGTCTCACTCACTCTTATTGCCTGCGTGTCTGGGCGGGTGTTTGCTTATTCTAATACATGTCTTTCTCGGTTTGTGTCTGAATCTACATATCTGTATGTGTTTTTTGTCTCTCTCACTCTTTTTGCCTGTGTGTCTGGGCGGGTGTTTGCTTATTCCAATACATATCTTTCTCGGTATGTGTCTCTGAATCTACGTATTTGTATGTGTTTTTGTCTCCCTCACTCTTTTTGCCTGTGTGTCTGGGCGGGTGTTTGCTTATTCCAATGCATGTCTTTCTCAGTTTGTGTGTCTGAATCTACGTATTTGTATGTGTTTTATCCCTCTCGCTCTTTTTGCCTGTGTGTCTGGGCGGTTGTTTGCTTATTCCGATGCATGTGTTTCTCGGTTTGTGTCCCTGAATCTACGTATTTGTATGTGTTTTGTCTCACTCACTCTTATTGCCTGCGTGTCTGGGCGGGTGTTTGCTTATTCTAATACATGTCTTTCTCGGTTTGTGTCTGAATCTACATATCTGTATGTGTTTTTTGTCTCCCTCACTCTTTTTGCCTGTGTGTCTGGGCGGGTGTTTGCTTATTCCAATGCATGTCTTTCTCGGTTTGTGTGTTTGAATCTACGTATTTGTATGTGTTTTATCCCTCTCGCTCTTTTTGCCTGTGTGTCTGGGCGGTTGTTTGCTTATTCCGATGCATGTGTTTCTCGGTTTGTGTCCCTGAATCTACGTATTTGTATGTGTTTTGTCTCACTCACTCTTATTGCCTGCGTGTCTGGGCGGGTGTTTGCTTATTCTAATACATGTCTTTCTCGGTTTGTGTCTGAATCTACATATCTGTATGTGTTTTTTGTCTCTCTCACTCTTTTTGCCTGTGTGTCTGGGCGGGTGTTTGCTTATTCCAATTAAATGTCTTTCTCGGTTTGTGTGTCTGAATCTGCGTATTTGTATGTGTTTCTGTCTCTCTCACTCTTTTCGCCTGTGTGTCTGGGCGGGTGTTTGCTTATTCTAATTAAATGTCTTTCTCGGTTTGTGTGTCTGAATCTACGTATTTGTATGTGTTTTTGTCTCTCTCACTCTTTGTGCCTGTGTGTCTGGACGATTGTTTGCTTATTCCAAAAGCATGTCTTCCTCTGTTTGTGAGTCTGAATCTACGCATTTGAATGCGTTTTGTCTCTCTCGCTCTTTTTGCCTGTGCGTTTAGGAGGGTGTTTGCTTATTCCAATGCATGTCTTTCTCGGTATGTGTGTCTGAATCTACGTATTTGTATGAGTTTTTGCCTCCCTCACTCTTTTTGTCTGTGTGTCTGGGCGGGTGTTTGCTTATTCCAAATGCATATCTTTCTCGGTTTGTGTGTCTGAATCTACGTATTTGTACTTGTTTTTGTCTCTCTCACTCTTTCTGCCTGTTTGTCTGGGCGGGTGTTTGCTTATTCCAAATGCATGTATTTCTCGGTTGGTGTGTCTGAATCTACGTATTTGTATGTGTTTTTGTCTCTCTCACTCTTTTTGCCTGTGAGTCTGGGGGGGGGTGTTTGCTTATTCCAATGCATGCCTTTCTCGGTTTGTGTGTCTGAATCTACGTTTTTGTATGTGTTTTTTGTCTATCTCACTCTTTTTGCCACGTGTCTGGGCGGATGTTTACTTATTCCAATGCATGTCTTTTTCGGTTTGTTTGACTGAATCTACGTATTTGTATGTGTTTTTGTCTCTCTCATTCTTTTTGCCTCTGTGTCTGGGCGGGTGTTTGCTTATTCCAATGCATGTCTTTCTCGGTTTGTGTGTCTGAATCTACGTATTTGTATGAGTTTTTGCCTCCCTCACTCTTTTTGGCTGTGTGTCTGAGCGGGTGGTTGCTTATTCCAATGCATGTCTTTCTCGGTTTGTATGTCTGAATCTACGTATTTGTATGTGCTTTTGTCTCTCTCACTCTTTTTGCCTGTGTGTCTGGGCGGGTGTTTGCTTATTCCAATGCATGTCTTTCTCGGTTTGTGTGTCTGAATCTACGTATTTGCATGTGTTTTTGTCTCTCTCACTGTTTTTTGCCTGTGTGTCTGGGTGGGTGTTTGCTTATTTTAGTGCATGTCTTTCTCGGTTTGTGTTTCTGAATCTACATATTTGTATGTGTTTTTGTCTCTCTCACTCTTTTTCTTGTGTGTCTGGGTGGGTGTTTGCTTATTCCAATGCATGTCTTTCTCGGTTTTTGTGTCTAAATCTACGTATTTGTATGTGTTTTTTCCTCTCACTCTTTTTGCCTGTGTGTCTGGGCGGGTGTTTGCTTATTCCAATGCATGTCTTTCTCGGTTTGTGCGTCTGAATCTACGTATTTGCATGTGTTTTTGTCTCTCTCACTGTTTTTTGCCTGTGTGTCTGGGTGGGTGTTTGCTTATTTCAGTGCATGTCTTTCTCGGTTTGTGTGTCTGAATCTACATATTTGTATGTGTTTTTGTCTCTCTCACTCTTTTTGCTTGTGTGTCTGGGCAGGTGTTTGCTTATTCCAATTTATGTCTTTTTCGGTTTGTGTGTCTGAATCTACCTATTTGTATGTGTTTTTGTCTCTCTCACTGTTTTTGCTTGTGTGTCTGGGCAGGTGTTTGCTTATTCCAATGCATGTCTTTTTCGATTTTTGTGTCTGAATCTACGGATTTGTATGTCTTTTTGTCTCTCTAACTCTTTTTGCCTGTGTGTCTGGGCGGGTATTTGCTTATTCCATTGCATGTCTTTCTCGGTTTGTGTGTCTGAATCCACGTATTTGTATGTGTTTTTGTCTCTCTCACTCTTCTTGCCTGTGTGTCTGGGCGGGTGTTTGCTTATTTCAATGCATGTCATTGTCGATTTGTGTGTTTGAATCTACGTATTTGTATGTATTTTGTCTCTCTCATTCATTTTGCTTGTGTGTCTGGGCAGGTGTTTGCTTATTCCAATTTATGTCTTTTTCGCTTTATGTGTCTGAATCTACGTATTTGTATGTGTTTTTCTCTCTTACTCTCTTTGCCTGTGTGTCTGGGTGGGTGTTTGCTTATTCCAATGCAGTTCTTTCTCGGTTTGTGTGTCTGAATCTATGTATTTTTATGTGTTTTATCTCTCTCAATCCTTTTGCCTGTTTGTCTGGGCGGTCGTTTGCTTATTCCAATGCATGTCTTTCTCGGTTTGTGTATGTGAATCTACGTTTTTTATGTGTTTTCGTCATTCTTACTCTTTTTGCCTGTGTGTCTGGGCGGGTGTTTGCTTATTCCAATGCTTGTCTTTCTCGGTTTGTGTGTCTGAATCTACGTATTTGTATGTGCTTTTCTCTCCCTCACTCTTTTTGGCTGTTTTTCTGGGCGGGTGTTCGCTTATTCCAATGCATGTTTTTCTCGGTTTGTGTGTCTGAATCTATGTATTTTTATGTGTTTTATCTCTCTCAATCTTTTTGCCTGTGTGTCTGGGCGGTTGTTTGCTTATTCCGATGCATGTGTATCTCGGTTTGTGTGCCTGAATCTACGTATTTGTATGTTTTTTGTCTCTCTCACTCTTTTTGCCTGTGAGTCTGGGGATGTTTGCTTATTCCAATGCATGCCTTTCTCGGTTTGTGTGTCTGAATCTACGTTTTTGTATGTGTTTTTTGTCTATCTCACTCTTTTTGCCACGTGTCTGGGCGGATGTTTACTTATTCCAATGCATGTCTTTTTCGGTTTGTTTGATGGTTTGTCAAAATCTTTTTCGATTTTGTTTTTTGTGTTTTTGTCATTCTCACTCTTTTTGCCTGTGTGTCTGGGAGGTTGTTTGCTTATTCCAATGCATTTCTTTCTCGGTTTGTGTGTATGAATCTACGTATTTGTATGTGTTTTTGTCTCTCTCACTCTTTTTTCTGTGTGTCTGGGCGGGTGTTTGCTTATTCCTATTCATGTCTTTCTCGGTTTGTGTGTATGAATCTACTTATTTGTATGTGTTTTTGTCTCCCTCACTCTTTTTGGCTGTGTGTCTGGGCGGGTGTTTGCTTATTTCAATGCATTTCTTTCCCGGTTTGTGTGTCTCAATCTACGTATTTGTATGTGTTTTTGTCTCTCTCACTCTTTTTTGTCTGTGTGTCTGGGCGGGTGTTTGCTTATTCCTATTCATGTCTTTCTCGGTTTGTGTGTCTGAATATACGTATTTGCATGTGTCTTTGTCTCTCTCACTCTTTTTTGCCTGTGTGTCTGGGCGGGTGTTTGCTTATTCCGATGCATGTTTTTCTCGGTATGTGTGTCTGAATCTACGTATTTGTATGTTTTTTTGTCTCTCTCACTCTTTTTGCCTGTGTGTCTGGGCGGGTGTGTCTGGGCGGGTGTTTGCTTATTCCAATGCATGTCTCTCTCGGTTTGTATGTCTGAATCTACGTATTTGTATGTGCTTTTGTCTCTCTCACTTTTTTTGCCTGTGTGTCTGGGCGGGTATTTGCTTATTGCAATGCATGTCTTTCTCGGTTTGTGTATCTGAATCTACGTATTTGCATGTGTTTTTGTCTCTCTCACTGTTTTTTGCCTGTGTGTCTGGGTGGGTGTTTGCTTATTTCAGAGCATGTCTTTCTCGGTTTGTGTGTCTGAATCTACATATTTGTATGTGTTTTGTCTCTCTCACTCTTTTTCTTGTGTGTCTGGGTGGGTGTTTGCTAATTCCAATGCATGTCTTTCTCGGTTTTTGTGTCTAAATCTACGTATTTGTATGTGTTTTTCCTCTCACTCTTTTTGCCTGTGTGTCTGGGCGGGTGTTTGCTTATTCCAATGCATGTCTTTCTCGGTTTGTGCGTCTGAATCTACGTATTTGCATGTGTTTTTGTCTCTCTCACTGTTTTTTGCCTGTGTGTCTGGGTGGGTGTTTGCTTATTTCAGAGCATGTCTTTCTCGGTTTGTGTGTCTGAATCTACATATTTGTATGTGTTTTTGTCTCTCTCACTCTTTTTGCTTGTGTGTCTGGGCAGGTGTTTGCTTATTCCAATTTATGTCTTTTTCGGTTTGTGTGTTTGAATCTACATATTTGTATGTGTTTTTGTCTCTCTCACTCTTTTTGCTTGTGTGTCTGGGCAGGTGTTTGCTTATTCCAATTTATGTCTTTTTCGGTTTGTGTGTCTGAATCTACGTATTTGTATGTGTTTTTGTCTCTCTCACTCTTTGTGCCTGTGTGTCTGGACGATTGTTTGCTTATTCCAAATGCATGTCTTCCTCTGTTTTTGTGTCTGAATCTACGCATTTGTATGCGTTTTGTCTCTCTCGCTCTTTTTGCTTTTGTGTCTGGGAGGGTGTTTGTTTATTCCAAATACATGTCTTTCTCGGTTTGTGTGTCTGAAAATACGTTTTTGTATGTGTTTTTGTCTCTCTCACTCTTTTTTCTGTGTGTCTGGGCGGGTGTTTGCTTATTCCAAATGCATATCTTTCTCGGTTTGTGTGTCTGAATCTACGTATTTGTACTTGTTTTTGTCTCTCTCACTCTTTTTGCCTGTTTGTCTGGGCGGGTGTTTGCTTATTCCAATGCATGTCTTTTTCGGTTTGTGTGTCTGAATCTACGTATTTGTATGTGTTTTTGTCTCTCTCACTCTTTTTGCCTGTGAGTCTGGGGGGGGGGATGTTTGCTTATTCCAATGCATGCGTTTCTCGGTTTGTGTGTCTGAATCTACGTTTTTGTATGTGTTTTTTGTCTATCTCACTCTTTTTGCCACGTGTCTGGGCGGATGTTTACTTATTCCAATGCATGTCTTTTTCGGTTTGTGTGACTGAATCTACGTATTTGTATGTGTTTTTGTCTCTCTCATTCTTTTTGCCTCTGTGTCTGGGCGGGTGTTTGCTTATTCCAATGCATGTCTTTCACGGTATGTGTGTCTGAATCTACGTATTTGTATGAGTTTTTGCCTCCCTCACTCTTTTTGGCTGTGTGTCTGAGCGGGTGGTTGCTTATTCCAATGCATGTCTTTCTCGGTTTGTATGTCTGAATCTACGTATTTGTATGTGCTTTTGTCTCTCTCACTCTTTTTGCCTGTGTGTCTGGGCGGGTGTTTGCTTATTCCAATGCATGTCTTTCTCGGTTTGTGCGTCTGAATCTACGTATTTGCATGTGTTTTTGTCTCTCTCACTGTTTTTTGCCTGTGTGTCTGGGTGGGTGTTTGCTTATTTTAGTGCATGTCTTTCTCGGTTTGTGTGTCTGAATCTACATATTTGTATGTGTTTTTGTCTCTCTCACTCTTTTTCTTGTGTGTCTGGGTGGGTGTTTGCTTATTCCAATGCATGTCTTTCTCGGTTTTTGTGTCTAAATCTACGTATTTGTATGTGTTTTTTCCTCTCACTCTTTTTGCCTGTGTGTCTGGGCGGGTATTTGCTTATTCCAATGCATGTCTTTCTCGGGTTGTGCGTCTGAATCTACGTATTTGCATGTGTTTTTGTCTCTCTCACTGTTTTTTGCCTGTGTGTCTGGGTGGGTGTTTGCTTATTTCAGTGCATGTCTTTCTCGGTTTGTGTGTCTGAATCTACATATTTGTATGTGTTTTTGTCTCTCTCACTCTTTTTGCTTGTGTGTCTGGGCAGGTGTTTGCTTATTCCAATTTATGTCTTTTTCGGTTTGTGTGTCTGAATCTACCTATTTGTATGTGTTTTTGTCTCTCTCACTGTTTTTGCTTGTGTGTCTGGGCAGGTGTTTGCTTATTCCAATGCATGTCTTTTTTGATTTTTGTGTCTGAATCTACGTATTTGTATGTCTTTTTGTCTCTCTAACTCTTTTTGCCTGTGTGTCTGGGCGGGTATTTTCTTATTCCATTGCATGTCTTTCTCGGTTTGTGTGTCTGAATCTACCCATTTGTATGTGTTTTTGTCTCTCTCACTGTTTTTGCTTGTGTGTCTGGGCAGGTGTTTGCTTATTCCAATGCATGTCTTTTTCGATTTTTGTGTCTGAATCTACGTATTTGTATGTGTTTTTGTCTCTCTCACTCTTTTTGCCTGTGTGTTTGGGCGGGTGTTTGCTTATTTCAATGCATGTCATTGTCGATTTGTGTGTTTGAATTTACGTATTTGTATGTATTTTGTCTCTCTCATTCATTTTGCTTGTGTGTCTGGGCAGGTGTTTGCTTATTCCAATTTATGTCTTTTTCGGTTTATGTGTCTGAATCTACGTATTTGTATGTGTTTTTCTCTCTTACTCTCTTTGCCTGTGTGTCTGGGTGGGTGTTTGCTTATTCCAATGCAGTTCTTTCTCGGTTTGTTTGTCTGAATCTACGTATTTGTATGTGCTTTTCTCTCTCTCACTCCTTTTGCCTGTGTGTCTGGGCGGTCGTTTGCTTATTCCAATGCATGTTTTTCTCAGTTTGTGTATGTGAATCTACGTTTTTTATGTGTTTTCATCATTCTTACTCTTTTTGCCTGTGTGTCTGGGCGGGTGTTTGCTTATTCCAATGCATGTCTTTCTCGGTTTGTGTGTCTGAATCTACGTATTTGTATGTTTTAGTCTCCCTCACTGTTTTTGGCTGTTTTTCTGGGCGGGTGTTTGCTTATTCCAATGCATGTTTTTCTCGGTTTGTGTGTCTGAATCTATGTATTTTTATGTGTTTTATCTCTCTTGCTCTTTTTGCCTGTGTGTCTGGGCGGTTGTTTGCTTATTCCGATGCATGTGTTTCTCGGTTTGTGTGCCTGAATCTACGTCTTTGTATGTGTTTTGTCTCTCTCACTCTTTTTGCCTGTGTCTCTGGGCGGGTGTTTGCTTATTCCAATGCATGTCTTTCTCGGTTTGTGTGTTTGAATCTACGTATTTGTATGTGTTTTTTCTCTCTCATTATTTTTGCTTGTGTTTCTGGGCAGGCGTTCGCTTATTCCAATGCATGTCTTTTTCGGTTGGTGTGTCTGAATCTACGTATTTGTATGTGTTTTTGTCTCTCTCACTCTCTTTGCCTGTGTGTCTGGGTGGGTGTTTGCTTATTCCAATGCATATTTTTCTCGGTTTGTGTGTCTGAATCTACGTATTTGTATTTGCTTTTGTCTCTCTCACTCTTTTTGCCTGTGTATCTGGGCTGTGGTTTCCTTATTCCAATGCATGTCTTTCTCGATTTGTGTATGTGAATCTACGTTTTTTATGTGTTTTTGTCATTCTCTCTCTTTTTGCCTGTGTGTCTGGGAGGTTGTTTGCTTATTCCAATGCATGTCTTTCTCGGTTTGTGTGTCTGAATCTACGTATTTGTATGTGTTTTTGTCTCCCTCACTCTTTTTGGGTGTGCGTCTGGGCGGGTGTTTGCTTATTTCAATGCATGTCTTTCTCGACTGTGTGTCTCAATCAACGTATTTGTATGTGTTTTTGTCTCTCTCACTCTTTTTTGCCTGTGTGTCTGGGCGGGTGTTTGCTTATTCCTATGCATGTCTTTCTCGGTTTGTGTGTCTGAATCTTCGTATTTGTATGTGTCTTTGTCTCTCTCACTCTTTTTTGCCTGTGTATCTGGGCGGGTGTTTGCTTATTCCTATGCATGTCTTTCTCGGTTTGTGTGTCTGAATCTACGTATTTGTATGTGTTTTTGTCTCTCTCACTCTTTTTGCCTGTGTGTCTGGGCGGGTGTGTCTGGGCGGGTGTTTGCTTATTCCAATGCATGTCTTTCTCGGTTTGTGTGTCTGAATCTACGTATTTGTATGTGTTTTTGTCTCTCTCACTCTTTTTGCCTGTGTGTCTGGGTGGGTGTTTGCTTATTCCAATGAATGTCTTTCTCGGTTTGTGTATGTGAATCTACGTATTTGAATGTGTTTTTGTCTTTCTCACTCTTTTTGCCTGTGTGTTTGGGCAGGGTGTTTGCTTATTCCAATGCATACCTTTCTCGGTTTGTGTGTCTGAATCTACGTATTTTTATGTGTTTTTGTCTCCCTCACTCTTTTTGGATGTGTGTCGGGGCGGGTGTTTGCTTATTCCAATAAATGTCTTTCTCGGTTTGTGTGTCTGAATCTACGTATTTGTATGTGTTTTTGTCTCTCTCACTCTTTTTTGCCTGTGTGTCTGGACAGGTGTTTTCTTATTCCAATGCATGTCTTTCTCGGTATGTGTGTCTGAATCTATGTATTTGTATGTGTTTTTTTTATCTCTCACTCTTTTTGCCTGTGTGTCTGGGCGGGTGTTTGCTTATTCCAATTAAATGTCTTTCTCGGTTTGTGTGTCTGAATCTACGTATTTGTATGTGTTTTTGTCTCTCTCACTCTTTTTGCCTGTGTGTCTGGGCGGGTGTTTGCTTATTCCAAAACATGTCTTTCTCGGTATGTGTGTCTGAATCTACGTATTTGTATGTGTTTTTGTCTCCCTCACTCTTTTTGCCTGTGTGTCTGGGCGGGTGTTTTCTTATTCCAATGCATGTCTTTCTTAGTTTGTGTGTCTGAATCTACGTATTTGTATGTGTTGTATCTCTCTCAATCTTTTTGCCTGTGCGTCTGGACGGTTGTTTGCTTATTCCGATGCATGTGATTCTCGGTTTGTGTGCCTGAATCTACGTATTTGTATGTGTTTTGTCTCTCTTACTCTTATTGCCTGCGTGTCTGGGTGGGTGTTTGCTTATTCCAATACATGTCTTTCTCGTTTTGTGTGTCCGAATCTACGTATCAGCATGTGTTTTTTGTCTCTCTCACTCTTTTTGCCTGTGTGTCTAGGTGGTTGTTTGCTTATTCCAAATGCATGTATTTCTCGGTTTGTGTGTCTGAATCTACGTATTTGTATGTGTTTTTGTCTCTCTCACTCTTTTTGCCTGTGTGTCTGGGCGGGTGTTTGCTTATTGCAATTAAATGTCTTTCTCGGTTTGTGTGTCTGAATCTACGTATTTGTATGTGTTTTTGTCTTTCTCACTCTTTTTGCCTGTGTGTCTGGGCAGGTGTTTGCTTATTCCAATGCATGTCTTTCTCGGTTTGTGTGTCTGAATCTAAGTATTTGTATGTGTTTTTGTCTCTCTCATTCTTTGTGCCTGTTTGTCTGGGCGGGTGTTTGCTTATTCCAAATGCATGTCTTCCTCTGTTTGTGTGTCTGAATCTACGTGTTTGTATGCGTTTCTGTCTCTATCACTCTTTTTGCCTGTGTGTCTGGCTGGGTGTTTGATTTTTCCAAATGCATGTCTTTCTCGGTTTGTGTGTCTGAATCTACGTATTTGTATGTGTTTTTGTCTCTCTCGCTCTTTTTTCTGCGTGTCTGGCCGGGTGTTTGCTTATTCCAAATGCACGTCTTTCTCGGTTTGTGTGTCTGAATCTACGTATTTGTATGTGTTTTTGTCTCTCTCACTCTTTCTACCTGTTTGTCTTGGCGGGTGTTTGCTTATTCCAAATGCATGTCTTTCTCGGTTTGTTTGTCTGAATCTACGTATTTGTATGTGTTTTTGTCTCTCTCACTCTTTTTGCCTGTGTGTCTGGGCGCGTGTTTGCATAATGCATGTCTTTCTCGGTTTGTGTGTCTGAATGTACGCATTTGTATGTGTTTTTGTCTCTCTCACTATTTCTGCCTGTGTTTTTTGGCGGGTGTTTGCTTATTCCAATTAAATGTGATTTTCTTATATTTTAAGTATGTCTCATGTCATTCTAAGAGATTTTGAAAAAAAGTTGAAAAAATACCATGTTAAAAAAAATATAAGAAAAAGTTGAATAATTTTGAAGTCCAAAAAAAAATTTAGTTCAATAAAAAAAATAGTTTGTTTTTCATGAAAAAAAATTGAATGAGAACCATTAGTCCTCATCAATAGGAGTATGGGTATGCACAAGAATGTGTTTTAAAATTTAAATCAAAAGTGTCATTCTCTCTTTCTGATATGATTTAGAGATGTAAAAAAAAATTTGAAAAAAAAGTTGAATAATTTCGAAGTCCAAAAAAAAATTTAGTTAAAAAAATAGTTTGTTTTTCATGAAAAAATATTGAATGATAACCATCAGTCCTCATCGATAGGAGTATGGGTATGCACAAGAATATGTTTCAAAATTTAAATCAAAAGTGTCATTCTATTTTTCTGATATGATTTAGATATGTAAAAAAATTATATAATTTCGAAGTCCAAAAAAAAATTAGTTAAAAAAATAGTTTGTTTTTCATGAAAAAATATTGAATGAGAACCATCAGTCCTCATCAATAGGAGTATGTGTATGCACAAGAATATGTTTTAAAATTTAAATCAAAAGCGTCATTCTATTTTTCTGATATGATTTAGAGATGTAAAAAAAAGTTGAAAAATATATCATGTTAAAAAAAATAATAAAAAAGTTAAAAAAAAAACTTCAAAAAAAATTCAAAAAAAACGGGGTGGGGGCAAAAAGTTGGAGGGGAGGGGGCCCCTTGGAGGTATAGGGATCTTTGGGGGTTGAGGTCCTTGGTGGTTAGGGTCATTGCTGTTTATGATCCTTGACGGTTCATACTCATATATACCTCACCACTTGATTTGTAAGGATTTCTATGGATTGTTCTGAATTTCTTTATTAAAATTCTTTTCTTGCCATATGCATCTCTCTTAGTATCAACTTTTTAGTATACTATAACGTTAGACCCTATTTTAAATTGACAACACTGTTCGAACGCCACTTGTGTATTATACAGAACACATCGAAGAATTAAAGCTAGGTCAAGTCACAAGGTCATTCTATCATCGTTAACCATTTTCATAGATTGATGTTGTTCCAAATTTATAACAAATTGCCTGAGTTAACAAGCCCTTCGGGGTTACCTTAACTGATAATCAGTTTAGCCCTTTTTTTACCACCTTCATACGGTCCTATCACTGGTTAGTACCATTCACATCCCTCTTATTCAATCAACAATTAATATCGTTAATACAGTCCAATTCGCAAATGCTAAACCCATTTTCGCAAATAGAGTTATTTTTACGCAAATGGTACAATTTTCAAATTAAAATAACTCTAACAATAGCATCCCATTCCTCATTCTTTAATCACCTGTGAGGCATTCTTAACCAACGAAATACCTTTTCGCAAACATCTTTTCGCAAAAAATTCGCCAATAGAGTTATTTTTACGCAAATGGTACAATTTTCAACTTAAACCATTCTAACTATGGCATTCCATTCCTCATTCTTTAGTTACCCGTAACGCATTCTTAACCATCGGAAGTTTACTTTGGTTATTGAACTTAGAAGTAATTACCCTTTTCAAAAACATTAGTTGTTCTCTTAATGAACCCGTGAAACAAAACCAGTCTGATTGCATTATACAATCTCGTCCATAGTTCCAAAACGTGTTTTATCACTTTATAGGTCTATAATATAAAGGGATCGGTCGCTTTTTGCAATCTCGTCCCTAGTTCCAAATATAACATGTTTGATCACTTTATAGGTCCATAATATGGGAGGTTTTGGTCGCTTTATACGACCTGTCGTGAAACCTTATATACACTATCCCTACTACAATGGGCAAAGTTCATAACTTGCAGCCCTTCCCCTGGAAACTATGGGGGATTAAGTCATCCTCAAAGACAAATTCATTAGATTTTCAACTACGCTGAACAAAATGGCTATCTCAAAATTTTGATCAGATGACTTCGGGAAAAAATGAGCGTGGGAGGGGGCCAAGTTGCCCTCCAATTTTTTTTTGGTCACTTAATAAGGGCACTAGAACAGTTAATTTCCTTTCGAATGAGGCCTCTCACGGTATTCTAGGACTACTGGATTGATATGATCGCCCTTGGGGAAAAAAAACAAACAAAGAAACAAATAAACACGCATCCTTGATCTTTCTTCTGACAAAAAATACAAAATTCCACATTTTTGCAGATAGGAGCTTAAAACATTTACAGTAAGGTTATCTATTACGCTGAATCTGATAGTTTGATTTTCATTAAGATTCTATCACTTTTAGGGGGTGTTTCCCCCTTTTTTCAAAAATAAGGCAAATTTTTTCAGGCTTGTACTTTTGATTGGTAAAACTAACTTGATGAAACTTATATATTTGAAATCAGCAAAAAAAATCCGCTTCTTTTGATGCATCTACTGGTATCAAAATTCCGTTTTTTAGAGTTTGGTTACTATTGAGCCGGGTCACTTTTTACTTACAGTTCGTTACCACGAACTGTTTGAAAAGCCACAAGAATATATTCCGTTTCAAAATGAATTAGTAGATACATTCTTATCATAAGATCATTCGTTATTAAAAGCTATCAAACAACACTGAATACGCTGATTTAATGAAGCAACTTCAAGCAATTCCAAGTTTTTCAATTAAAATTTAATTTATTTCTAATATATTTTTCTTAGATAAAAATAATTGTAGTTAATTTTTTGTCGTCTTTTTTTACTGCAATTTTTTTTTTCAAGCACACAATATTTAATACTCAAAATATTGTGTGCTTGATATATTGAAAATATTTATACTCAAGAAAGGTTGTCACAAACTGTATGTTTATCTCAAGATCATAGAAGATTATGGGCTTACAAGTTCCCAGGAGTACCGCAGAACCTAATTACGAGGCCAAGATAGCATAGTGGCCTGCTATCTCATCTATGGAAACAGGTCAAGCCAAAATAACCTTCTGTTATTCGTAATAATCACACCCCAATAAACAGAGAAGAAAAGGAGGAAAAAATGTAAAAAAAATCAAGCATCACCTTAACGTCTAAGAACCTTTTATTTTGCCACATACGTTTCACTTTGGCAAATGGTTGTAGCTATTCTGATGGTTGCCTCCTTTGCACGATTTAAGTTAGGATCTTTCTTGAGTGCCCATTGGACTAATTGAGGCATCTTCACAATGTAATTAAATGCTATTCTTTTGTGACATTAAACAAAAAAATGTTTTTTTTTTAATAAAAGTAAGGAGCGGTGGAACTTCTAGCTAAAATAAACGCTGCTTAATTGACAGTTAATAAACTCTTATTGAGAAGTTTTATCGTTGAACTATTTCAATTCCCAAATTTATAAAAGTAAAAAAGAATTGATTTTCAAAACATATTTTCTAAATTTATTCTCTTTACAATGTATTGTATTCTATAATTTGATTTTAAATTACACCAAATCAGAATTTACGCTTTTTAAATGCGGAGGACTCTGTATCATTAGGATATTTTTTGTGGAAAGTTGGAACAGTTGGGACTTTGTCCCCCGAGAAAGGGGACTACAATGTGGAAGCAGCCATTTAAAGCAAAGACTCCGTCGGTGCATTTTGTAGAAAGACGGATTGGTTACAATCAGATTTTCCCCCTTGTAGACAAAGGTTGCAAAGGTCTGTTGCATAACATATACCAAGAATACAACCAGTATTTACAACCCATGGAAGATCAGAAAAAAGTTTTGTGCCTGGGTTTGTTCGCCTTTATAACTTAGATACCTAATTTTATATATAGATGTATGTTATTTTAATTTTAGTCTTTTTAATTTTGTTGACCGTGTAAGTGTTGTAAAAATTTTATTTGTTTTGACCGTGTCACTGAATGTGAAATTGGTTATTGGTTGACGAATAAAACCAAGAATCGGCCCGACAGTGTAAGCGTTTTGAAATAAAGGAGATTCTGATTTTGAGACTATAGGAATCGTTCCCTCTCAAATCTGTTCCTCTCTCTGCTACCCATTCATAACTTCGAACACACATATATGTTGTGTCTCTTTAAATAATGATTATTCAGGATATATTTAGGGGATTAATAATTATCAATCATTAAGATATTAGTTTGTCTATCCTAAATCTAAACGCACTAAGTCAAATTTTATGCATGGTACTTTACTTGCACCAAAAAGTGTTTAAAAATTTCAGAGCTTGATGGTTGCATACCTAATACTTGAATTTAGGAGCCTAAAATCAATGCACATTAAGAACACCCTCCATAAATAGTGTTTGATATAGGCAATCAAGGATTTTTCGGCGTCCTTGATTACTTATTTCAGGCTATTATTATAGTGCAGAAGCCTGAAGTAAAATCATAGGTACATTTTGGGGTTTGTGGTCCTCGTTGAACTACCCGACTCACCAGGTGGTGCATTTCTGCCATTCAGTTGACGTTCAGTCGTCTGAGTTTGTGCTCTCTTGTGTGACCTACATATCACTGCACCACCTAGCGCAGAGATCATGCAAGTTCTTCCACTTAGTAGGATTAATTCAGAAATTCTGGATTTTCTTTTTACTTTGGGTGGATATCCTTCACAATTCTTCAGTATCCATTTTTTAAAGGATTTCTTAACTTTCTCAGGATTTTTTCTGAATTCATCACTTACTTCGGTCAAAGTCGGGGATTTAGAGGACTAATAACTATAGCAGAAAATCCGTATTTGTATTAATATTCCTTGTGTCTGATGTCCGCTTCTTCTCGTAACATCGTACTGTTCAAACTTCCAAAGATCATCATGATTTTAAGTCAAAACATTGATTTATTACATTTTGCAGATTTTGACATAGTTAGAAAAAGAAATAGTGATAAGCTTATGCTAAGATCAGTTGCGGATCCAGAGGGGTGAGGGGGCGTGCGCCCGCCTCCCCTCGTAACGTAGTCAAAAGTAGTGTAATTTACTTAATTAACGCAAGTTTGCGTTAATTAAACTTTCTCCTAACACAAGTTTTTCAAATCAACCTATTGTGCAACCCCCCCCCCCCCCCTCAAAAAATCCTGGATCCGCCCCTGGCTAAGATATTGCAATACTTAATTTATTTATGTGCTGAGCCAGAGGTATGCCAGAGAGACCTCTCCATCAGACATGAATCAAGCATGCAAAGCAAAAGGCACAAATTTGCATCACGCACAAGATACAAAAACACTAGTACAGAAGATGCAAGTAGAAAATACTTGGAACAAAAGAGTGTTGATATTCACTTTTTATATTAAGTTATATTAAGTATTTTTATATTAATGTAACGCTGAAATCGAAGATAAACGTCAGTTGTTCATGAACCATTGGCTTTTTTATCGAAACCTTTTTTTTTCGAAATGCATGGCTATAATGTAACTTCGGCACAAAGTCTTTTGCTGTATTTTTGGCAATCTACCAAAAAAGTCGTAGTAAGTAGGTTTTATTTTTATGTATATATGTACCATTCAACCATGGAACAAATAAATATTCTTTCAAAGAGTTTAATCCAATTATTTTTGCTTCTTTGCAAATATATAAAAATGTATTTGCTGTGATATCGGCAATATAAACATGAAAAGTGTAAGGGACATGAAGCATCACGAGAAGAAAATTTTAAGATGGACTAGTCAACAATGGTAAGGAGATACTCAGAGAACCACATTGGATCTATTTCCAGCTGGGCGACAACCCTGGTAATAACGATACCGTCAGATAATCTGAAACAGAGTTTTTGATACGATTTTTAGACCTTCGGAACTGGATTTTTCGGCCTTTAAGAGTTTCAGGAAGGATTTTTGAGAAGAAGCGAGTAGAAGTACTGGATCCAGCTGATATTATATTTCCAGTTTTACAATAGACTTGGCTACATAAACATTAAGTTCTGTACACTTCCAATACACTTCTTAGTATGTAGTTAGGAAAGAGGAAACGGGTCTGTTGAGATGACCCTATGTAGGAGAAAAAGAGTATATCTAGGTAGACTTGATAGGGTTGTTTATTAGCTAAATATTAGACCCTTTCTGGCTGATAGGAAAGGAGGAAGAACTTTCCTTCAGGTTTAACGTCCCCTCTTATTTCCTTTAAAAAGCAAATATTGCGTATTATGAATGAGGATATTTTTGCAATTTAGAAGTCCAAAATCAGAACATATGTTAATAAATGTTTCCAAAAAAAGGATTTGATTTTCACCAAGATTGAGATTTGAGAATTTCTAACTTCGTTGAATGAAAATTATTGGCTAATATTATGATTTGAAATTCCGGTATCAAAACCAGCTGAGTAATTGAGTTTAGTAATTCCTTTTAGGGACATTCCTTCGTGTTTTGTCTTCATCCATGATAGTTTACACATAATATGGATTAAATACCTAGAAAAAGATTCACTGACTCCATAAACCGTATTTCCATCAATTGTTGCCGTTAGTTGGTTAAACTGACTTCTCGCTCCTAGTCTACATCCATGAGGAACGCCTGGAAAAGCACGTACAAAGTCCTGGCAAGTGACACCGTACTTTCCATAAAAATAATCGTCAGCAGGAATTTCGAGGTTCATGCAGTAGCGGCTTCTTGTATCAGACGGCCTATGACAGCAGTCTTCGAATTCATTTTTCGTATTTGGATCTAAAAAAAAATGGTTACCTATCCGTTATCCAGAATCGTTAAAAATCATCTATGAGCTGGATTTAAGCACACCAATTACAACTTATAATCAAACAGTTCGTGGTACCGAACTGTAAGTAAGGAGCGACCCGGCTCAATGGTAACCGAAACTCTAAAAAACGGAATTTTGATACCAATAAATACATCAAGAGAAACAGATTTTAATTCTGATTTCAAATATATAAGTTTCATCGAGTTTAATCTTACCTATCAAAAGTTACGCGCCTGAGAAAATTTGGCTGATTTTCGAAAAAAGGGGAAAGACCCCTTAAAAGTTATAGAACCTTAATGAAAATCACACCATCATATTCAGCGTATCAGAGAACCCTACTGTAGAGGTTTCAAGCTCCTATCTAGAAAAATGTGGAATTTTCCATTTTTTGCCAGAAGAAAGATCACGGATGCGTGTTTATTTGTTTTTTTTTTTTGTTTTTTTTTCCCAGGGGTGATCGTATCGACCCAGTGTTCCTAGAATTTCGTAGGAGGGCTCATTGGAACGGAAATTAAAGGTTCTAGTGCCCTTTTTATGTGACCAAAAAAAATTGAGGGCAACTAGGCCCCCTCCCGCGCTCATTTTTTTCCCAAAGTCACCCGATCAAAATTTAGAGATAGCCATTTTGTTCAGCATGGTCGAAAATATTAAACTATGTCTTTTAGGATGACTTAATCCCTCGAAGCCCCCAGGAGGAGGGCTGAAAGTTATGAACTTTACCCAATGTTAACATATAGTATTGGTTATTGAGACCCGGCTCAATGGTAACCGAAACTCTAGAATTGGTATTTTGATACAAATAGATACATCAAAAGAATTGGATTTTAATACTGATTTCAAATATATAAGTTTCATCAAGTTTAATCCTACCCATCAAAAGCTACGCGCCTGAGAAAATTTGGCTGATTTTCGAAAAAAGGGGGAAAGACCCCCTAAACGTTATAGAACCTTAATGAAAATCATACCATCATATTCCGCGTATCAGAGAACCCTACTGTAGAGGTTTCAAGCTCCTATCTAGAAAAATGTGGAATTTTGCATTTTTTGCTAGAAGAAAGATCACGGGTGCGTGTTTATTTGTTTTTTCCCCCAGGTGTGATCGTATCGACCCAGTGGTCCTAGAATATCGTCGGAGGGCTCATTGGAATGGAAATTAAAAGTTCTAGTGCCCTTTATAAGTGACCAAAAAATGGAGGGCAACAAGGCCTCCTCCCACGCTCATTTTTTCCCAAAGTCACCTGATCAAAATTTTGAGATAGCCATTTTTTCAGCATGTTCGAAAATATTATAAGTATGTCTTTTAGAATGACTTAATCCCCCGAAGTTCCCGGGAGGAGGGCTGAAAGTTATGAACTTTACCCAATGTTAACATACAGTATTGGTTATTGGGAAGTATATAGTACAGACGTTTTCAGGGGAGATTTTTCCTGGTAGTGGGGGGGGGGGTCGGGGGTTATGTAGGAGGATCTTTCCATGAAGGAAGTTTTCATGGGGAAAGGGACATTGCTATGAAGGGGACGCCGGACTTCCCAGTATTATTTAAAAAAAGATAAGAAATTAAATATAAAAAATCAAGTTTTTCAACTACAACAGCAGCAACATCAAAACTTTAAACGAACAGAAAATATTACATATATGATTGGGTTCACCCCCTAGTCAATACCTCACTCTTTAAGCCAGAGATTTTTTAGTACTTTCATAAGAGCTATTTATTCTAATTAACGGCCTTTGTGATTAAGCGGTCATTTTTAAAGAATTGGAACAAAATTCAAACTTTCGCTTAAAGAGCAAGGTATTGACTAGGGGGCGAACCCCCTAATATACGTATTAAAAATATATGAATATAGAAGTTCGTTACGTAAGTTAATTCGTAAGTTACGTATATATATTACTAATAAAAACGTTCGTAAATAAAATGAAACAGGTTTCGAGAAAGCCATTTAACCAAAAAAAAGTAAATTAATATGAAAATTTTGTTTTAATTATTCATGTACTGTGAGCCAAGATCAAAACCTGCATTTATTCAAAAACGTTCAAAAATTAAATAAAAAAACAATTTTTTTTAACTGAAAGTAAGGAGCGACATTAAAACTTAAAACGAACAGAAATTATTCCGTATATGAAAAGAGCTGTCCCCTCCTCAACGCCTTGCTCTTTACGCTAAAGTTTGACTTTCTCACAACTCTATTTTTTTTAAACAATAAAAAACTTTAGCGTAAAGAGCAAGGCGTTGAGGAGGGGACAGCCCCTTTCATATACGGAATAATTTCTGTTCGTTTTAAGTTTTAATGTCGCTCCTTACTTTCAGTTAAAAAAAACTTGTTTTTTTATTTAATGGCACAAAAAGACTACAACAAATATTTCTAATTCTTGTATAGTTTATCTATGAAATACTAAAAGTATAAATCACGTAGTTGGATGAGTTCATTGATACAAACAAAAGTTAGTATAGTGACTCATTTGCCCATGGTAAACCGGTACACCTAGCACCTAGTATGTTTGGCTAGGTTTGATTGAACAAAGAGTTAACTAAATAAAGAAAGATAAAAATATAGAGACATGTTGGAAGAGGGTGAGAGAGTGGCGAAATGCATTTAAGTGAAGCGATTTTTTAATGATAGATGATTCTTCCCGATAGGACCTGCAAATGTACTAAACAATAAAATAAAATATGCAATGTTAAAAATCTATATTTTTACGTTGAGATTTTGTATTTCTTGGGGTTTTTCTATGCTCGTAATTTGTGTGTATTCGTTTTTTATTGTCACTTTGCCTAAAAAGAAAAGAAAAATAACTGAAGAGCAGAATACAAATTTTGGAATTACAATGTTATCACTGCAGATCCAGAGTAAATTACATTTGCACTGGATTTTGACAGATAATTTTTCTGGGTTTTGTTTGTTTTGGTGGTTTTTTAGAGTTGGAAAAGACTCTTCCTAGATAGTCTTTCTATTATGGGCTGCTTCCCCATAGTCGTATAATTTATATGCCTGAATATAAGATGAGTCGGATGTTATAGGCTTGAGACTGCTTGTGCAAAATTTTGACTGTTGTTGATCAAAGAGCATCGCTCAAGTGTTGAAAACAACATCCCGACCAAAATGGGCTAAGGAATCAACAATGCTTTCATAATGAACGTTCCAGGGACTTCTAGTTGTCCAGTTCTGTGCCAACTCAAGCGCTTCGTGTAGACTTTAGAAGATTTAATAGCACCTGTTCTGCATTTGTTTTGTACCATTGCTTTTCCTGAGGCCATAATAATTCAATAATTTAAATGAAATGGAAATAACAGTTTCGAATGTTACATTGTTAAAAAACAGCTATCGTACTGACATTTTGTCTTACGGATTCAGACATTTCGAAATGCAATTGTTAGGAATTTCAGAAACTCATATCTGAAGGGTAGGAAACATGAAACTAGGTAATATAGATTTTGAGATATCGATTGAATATGAAACTGACGACTCTAAAGTTTGCCAATGTAGAAAATGAATGGAGCAATTTTAGGAAAATAGTTTGTGAAATAGCAGATAGTGTGTTTGGCAGAAAAGCTGGAAAGGCAGCTAGGAATATTAGTGAAAACACGTGAAGGTTGGTAGAAAAGAGGAAAGGTTTGCACAAGAAGAATTTGAGTGACAGATCATATGCGAATAAGTGGAATGTAAGGAAAATAGAGAAAGCATTCAAACATGAATAAGGCGCCGTCAAGCGAAGGCCTTTGACAAAATTGCCAAAGGTCTGGAAGATGTAGCCAGACGGCATAATAGTAAAATAGTAGGTTAGTATTTTAAGAATTAAATGATATTAAGAAAATTAAAACAGCTAAGTGGTTATGTTAAATTACAGCAAATTTTGCAAATGAATATGATTTTATCGTTATTATGATCATTTAAACTATGTACAAATGGTAATACTTTATGATACCGTGCACACCTACCCAGCGGTGTCCCTTGGAGGGTAAAATCGTGGTCCATAAACTGTCCCCAGGCTACAACCATCAAAGTTACTGCGTGATCATGGTATACCTCATCGTTGTGCACCAAAGCAGATACTTTTCTGGGATTAGGCAAGGGATAGCCACCGTAACCTAACCGAGGCTCACTAATGCCATCTCCATAGACCGGTGGCAACATCCTGAAAAAAAAAAGACTTTCTTTAAGTAACGCAACAAAAACATCTGTTATAAGTAAAAGGAACATCATTTGAACCTGCCTCTTGCAGAGTGTCAAGGCGAAACTGCCCCAAGACAATTTCTGAACACCTGATAGTATCGGCCCCTCAATCAGTTTTTTTAAATCATACGAATTTTTTAACAAGAATTGCTAGCAGTTGTTTGGCCCTAGGGGCTTAGCAAACAACAAAAGCACGAAGAACAATAGGGAAATCTTTTTGCAAGACAGTGAAGATAATTTGAATGAATATTCAAATATTCATAACAGTGGCTTAGCCTGTCAATGTTTGACAATTATCTATTTTTTATAGGTTTAAGTATATCAATAATTTACAGTTTTCAAATAAGCTGATCTCACAATCCCTCAAGAATTGACCTCCTAAATATCACTTTTGATGCTGGCATTAGGTGAATTTATTGAGAGTGCAACACAAATAACTGAATGAAAATGGAAATAAATAGCATAAATTAGTCGGCTCAACCACGAGCACCGTAAAATTGAATTCCTTGACGCAAAAGATTTCAAGTGAGGTGCCACCAGGGATTTATAATATAAAAGTGTTTATATCAGCAAAAAAAAAAAAAAGTTAAAATAATTAATCACATTAAACAAAAGGATAGGAGATACTGATGTAGATGAATAGATACATTCTGAAACGATTAAAATTTAAAATGAATAATCAAGTTAAACTTAAAACAGAAAGAAGCAACTACAAACAGCAGTAGTGTCCCCCGCCCTCTTATCTCAAAACTTTGTAAATGACATTGCATCATTTGTTTTTTCCTGAGAAATACATGTCTTTTGAACAATATTTTTTTAATTTGTCAATATATCAATACAAGTTATAACATCAAATAAAATCCCCATAATATTCAAGATGACTACGAAGAACTAATGAAAATCAACTGAATGTTTAATGCATATTATCAATAATTCATGACAATCTTAGCAATTCAAGATCTTTCTTAATAGATTTTTTTGGTTTTTTAGTGTCGTATCACAGGCAACGTAATAGCACTGCCAAATTAAAGAGCGATGTGGCCACAATGCATTATCATTTTTTTTGGTTTTAGATCAGGGCGCTTCGTATAGAAGGAGCTGTAGCAGAAACTTTGAAAAGGGCGCGTTCGATTGGAAATTGAAAGGGATAGTGCCCTTTTTAATAGTCAGAAGTGATTGGAGGGCAACCAGCCCTCCCCTCCGGGCCCATCATTTCCCCAAACATATCCAATCAAAATTTTGAGATAGCCATTTTGTTCAGCGTAGTTGAAAGCTCCGGAAATTATCTCTTTGAGGATAACATCCCCCTCCCGCTGCCCTTAGGGCAAGGGTTGTAATTTATGCCCTGGGGGCATATAAGGAATTTTTATAGAAAGGGTGGTCGTATAAACTTTGGAGGGGGCTCGTTCGAATGGAAATCAGAAGTTCTAGTGGTCTTTTTAATAGGCGAAAGTAATTGGTTGGGTAACCAGTCCCCCTCCAACAAATATTATTTCCCCAAACACATCCAATCAAAATTATGAGATATTTTTTCAGCGTAGTTGAAAGGCCAGAAAATTATGTCTTTGAGAATGACAGCCCCCCCCCCCCCGCCACAGTCCTCAGGGCAAGGGTTGTAAGTTATGCCCTGGGTATATATGGCTTTTACAAAAAGGGTGGTCGTATAAATCACAGAGGGGGGGGGGGTCATTGGATTATTACCCGGAGTTCTAGTACCCTTTTTAAGAGTAAAAGTGATAGTAGATACCTATCTTTACTCCTGTCGCTCACCCCTGCTGCCACCTACAACTTTTTTGCACCCCAAATATGGGCATAGAGTCCCTAGGGGAAATGGATTTCTGAGAAATTGATTGCGTAATCGATTTCGAATTTGGAACACCTGTGCTGTCAGTCATTAATCAAATTGTTTCCAGGCAAAGTTTAATAATGTCTGACAGGTACTGTCAACATTTCTCCAGGAATAGATCCAAGTCATTAATGTTTTTGCCTCGGAAACAACTCTTTCGGTCGAACTCCAAAAGATATTAATAACCAAACACCATGGAAACAATTCTCCAAGAAACATCTTAGCGATGAATTGTTTTAGCGCGGGAATCAGGTTTCTTAGTAATTTGAAATGCCTCAGCGCAGAGATGCCAAAACAAAAGGAACACGCTGAAATTACGTTTAGGGATTATTTGGGCGAAACCGTTTTAGAGAATTATTTCGGCGAAACAGTTAGAGACATTTTAAAAGATGATTTTAAAAGATGATTTTAGAAGAGGATTTGAGGGTGAAACTCTGTGGTCGCTATACTACACAAGTTCCATTTGAACAGTGTTGTGAGGTCCTCTACCCCAACCCCGAAGGGTTCCGATCCCCCTACCCCAGCCCAGAAGGAAGCCCCCGGTCCTCAAAGGTCCCCCGGGCTCCCAAAGGACCACCCGGCCCTCAAGGGTCCCCCAGACCCCCAAAGGACCCCCCGGGCCCCAAAGGGCCCCTCCCCCCTTGGCCCCCAAAGGGCCCCTCCCCTCCCTCCCTCTCCTCCCCCCTCCTCACCGCCCCTCCCCCCCTCCCCTCCCCCTCCTCCTCTCCCTCCCCCATTTTTTAATATTTTTTTTTGCATTGAGACACAGAAGGGTCCCCCCCCCCCGAGCCCCCCCAAAGGGCCCCCGGCACCCCAAAGGCTCCTGAGCCCCCATTTTAATACTGTTTTAAGGCATTATTATATCTTTTCAGAACAAATTATTATTTTAGGGAATTATTTCGGCGAAACGGTTAGAGACATTTTAAAAGATGATTTTTGAAGATGTTTTAGAAGAGGATTTGAGGGTGAAACTCTGTGGTCGTTATAATACACAAGTTCCATTTGATCAGTGTCGTAAGGTCCCATACCCCAACCCCAAAGGCCCCCGGTCCCCCTAATGCCCCTCGAGCCCCCAAAGACCACCGGGACCCCTCCCCCCCCCCCCATTTTTTTAAAAATAATTTTTGAAATTTTTTTAACATGGTGTTTTTTTTAACTTTTTTACGTATCTTAAAATGATATGAAATATGCTTACGGCACTACCAATCGTACTCTGTGCTTGTTCATAGACACGACGCGGCTTTCCCACTGGTACTCTATGGCAGGTTATCGACACTACCTAGTTTATTGTGTGCATTAAATTAGTTTTTTTTTCGCAGTGGAAGGATAAACACACAATTCATATCTGTAAAAAAGTGAAGATGAATTATTCGACGAAAGTATGTACACATGAAAAAATCATCGTCGCGTTGAATGCTGACAAGGAGAAATACCTGAACTATGAAACGAGTGCAAGTGGTAACACTATTGGAAATGTGTGCATGCGTTGTCATGACAGCGAGAAGTTAGATTTCTTTGGAGTACCCAAGAATTTCAATCGTGTAAACGGTGGATATGCGAGAGTAACATTACCAGAGAAATTAGTGCTCAAGGAGAATGCAAACTTAAAAATAATTGTCGATGATCGGGGACAACTCCTTGCTACTGTTGCTGGTAACACATTACCTGTTGATACATCCTATCCGCATCTTTCCGGTATTAGCATTTTAAAGAGAACAAGAAGAAGACAAGCATACTCCTGCAATAATGTAATTAATCATATCTTGTCAATATGTCAAAACTGCTATCTATGTAAAAATAATGTGACAATAGACAGTGAAATCGCAGGCAGAATAAAAAGGACATTAGCAAACAATATCATCAATGAATATAAAGATGAATTGACGGAAAGTGAAGCGAAAGTGTACTAATAATGTATAATAATGTATTTAACATATTTTTATATTAATATTCTACATGTCGTTATTTCATTAAAAATATCTTATGCATTATTTTGTTAAGTGTTCATTATTTTTAGGGTATGCTAGAACGTCAAACGTTCAGAATATCTATTAAAAAGGTCAGAGATGTAAGAAAAAGAATTTTTAGAGATAAAGATACTACTAGCAGGCTCAATTTTTCATAGAAGAGAGAAAAGTTCAAGGTCTCTTCTGAATTTTACCAAAGAACACAATTCAATTCTAATTTCTCCAGAGAAAATAAAAAGCTTACACTTCAGTTTTAAGTTCACCAAGACACAAAAAATTTAAAGTTCAGTTCTAAATTTTTCCGTAGAAGATAGGAAAAGTTATACTATGATTGTGATTATTTTCTATGAAGATAAAAAGTTTCACTTTAATCATAAATTTTCTTAAATTCAGTTCCGACTTTTCACATAGAGATGAAAAAAATTTAAAGTTCTGTTCCAAATTTTTCATAGAATATTGGAAAAGTTATACTTTGATCGTGAATATTCAAGTTCTCTTCTGAATTTTACCAAAGAACACAATTCAATTCTAATTTCTCCATAGAAAATAAAAAGCTTACACTTCAGTTTTAAGTTCACCAAGACATAAAAAATTTAAAGTTCAATTCTAAATTTTTCCGTAGAAGATAGGAAAAGTTATACTATGATTGTGATTATTTTCTATGAAGATTAAAAGTTTCACTTCAATTTTAAATTTTCTCAAAGAAGTCAAGAAAAGTTCAATTTCGATTTTGAATTTTCTCAATGAAAATGAAATAAGTTATTGATCATTTCTATTTTCCCAAAATAATATAAAAATTTTCCACTTCAGTTCAGATTTTTCTCAAACAGATGAAAAAATTTACAATACCGTTCCAAATTTTTCATAGAAGATAGAAAAGTTCAAGTTCTAATCTAAATTTTACCAAAGAACATAATTCATTTCTAATTTCTCCAGAGAAAATAAAAAGTTTCTATATCACTTTTAAGTTCACCAAGACATAAAAATTTAAAGTTCAGTTCTAAATTTTTCCATAGAAGATAGGAAAAGTTATACTCTGATTGTGATTATTTTCCATGAAGATAAAAAGTTTCACTTTAATTCTAAATTTTCTTAAATTCTGTTCCGACTTTTCTAAAAGAGATGAAAAAATTTGAAGTTCTGTTCCAAATTTTTCTTAGAAGATAGAAAAGTTCAAGTTCTCTTCTGAATTTTACCAAAGAACACAATTCAATTCTAATTTCACCAAAGAAAATAAAAATTTTCCACTTCAATTCAGATTTTTCTCAAAGAGATGACAAAATTTTAAATATTGTTCTAAATTTTTCGAAAATTTATTTTAAGAAAATTTAGAATTAAAGTGAAACTTTTTATCTTCATAGAAAATAATCACAATCATGGTATAACTTTTCCTATCTTCTACGGAAAAATTTAGAATTGAACTTTAAATTTTTTTATGTCTTGGTGAACTTAAAACTGAAGTGGAAGCTTTTTATTTTCTCTGGTGAAAATAGAATTGAAATGTATTCTTTGGTAAAATTCAGAAGAGAACTTGAACTTTTCTATCTTCTAAGAAATATTTGGAACAGTATTTTAAATTTTTTCATCTCTTTGAGAAAAATATGAACTGAAGTGGAAACTTTTTATATTATTTGGAAAAATAGAATTGATCAATAACTTATTTCATTTTCATTAAGAAAATTCAGAATCGAAGTTGAACTTTTCTTCTTCTGGGAAAATATTTGGAACAGAACTTTAAATTTTTTCATCTCTTTGAAAATAGCCGGAACTGAATTTAAGAAAATTTAGAATTAAAGTGAAACTTTTTATGTTCATAGAAAATAATCACAATCATGGTATAACTTTTCCTATCTTGTACGGAAAAATTTAGAACTGAACTTTAAATTTTTTATGTCTTGGTGAACTTAAAGCTGAAGTGGAAGCTTTTTCTTTTCTTTGGTGAAATTAGAATTGAATTGTGTTCTTTGGTAAAATTCAGAAGAGAACTTGAACTTTTCTATCTTCTAAGAAAAATTTGGATCAGAACTTTAAATTTTTTCATCTCTATGTGAAAAGTCAGAACAGAATTTAAGAAAATTTAGAATTAAAGTGAAACTTTTTATCTTCATAGAAAATAATCACAATCATGGTATAACTTTTCCTATCTTCTACGGAAAAATTTAGAATTGAACTTTAAATTTTTTTATGTCTTGGTGAACTTAAAACTGAAGTGGAAGCTTTTTATTTTCTCTGGTGAAATTAGAATTGAAATGTATTCTTTGGTAAAATTCAGAAGAGAACTTGAACTTTTCTATCTTCTAAGAAATATTTGGAACAGTATTTTAAATTTTTTCATCTCTTTGAGGAAAATATGAACTGAAGTGGAAACTTTTTATATTATTTGGAAAAATAGAATTGATCAATAACTTATTTCATTTTCATTAAGAAAATTCAGAATCGAAGTTGAACTTTTCTTCTTCCGGGAAAATATTTGGAACAGAACTTTAAATTTTTTCATCTCTTTGAGAAAAGCCGGAACTGAATTTAAGAAAATTTAGAATTAAAGTGAAACTTTTTATGTTCATAGAAAATAATCACAATCATGGTATAACTTTTCCTATCTTCTACGGAAAAATTTAGAACTGAACTTTAAATTTTTTATGTCTTGGTGAACTTAAAGCTGAAGTGGAAGCTTTTTATTTTCTTTGGTGAAATTAGTATTGAATTGTGTTCTTTGGTAGAATTCAGAAGAGAACTTGAACTTTTCTATCTTCTAAGAAAAATTTGGATCAGAACTTTAAATTTTTTCATCTCTATGTGAAAAGTCGGAACAGAATTTAAGAAAATTTAGAATTAAAGTGAAACTTTTTATCTTCATGGAAAATAGTCATAATCATAGCATAACTTTTCCTGTCTTCTATGTAAAAATTTAGACCTGAACTTTAAATTTTTTATGTCTTGGTGAACTTAAAACTGAAGTGGAAGCTTTTTATTTTTTCTGAAGAAATTAGAATTGAATTATGTTCTTTGGTAAAATTCAGATTAGAACTTGAACTTTTCTATCTTCTAAGAAATATTTGGAGCAGTATTTTAAATTTTTTCATCTCTTTGAGAAAAATATGAACTGAAGTGGAAAATTTTATAATATTTTGAGAAAAAAGAATTGATCAATAACTGATTTCATTTTCATTGAGAAAATTCAGAATCGAAGTTGAACTTTTCTTCTTCCGGGAAAATATTTGGAACAGAACTTTAAATTTGACTCTTTGAGAAAGGTCGGAACTGAATTTAAGAAAATTTAGAATTAAAGTGAAACTTTTTATCTTCATAAAAATAATCACAATCATGGTATAACTTTTCCTATCTTCTACGGAAAAATTTAGAACAATATTTAAAATTTTGTCATCTCTTTGAGAAAAATCTGAATTGAAGTGGAAAATTTTTATTTTCTTTGGTGAAATTAGAATTGAATTGTGTTCTTTGGTAAAATTCAGAAGAGAACTTGAACTTTTCTATCTTCTAAGAAAAATTTGGAACAGAACTTCAAATTTTTTCATCTCTTTGAGAAAAGTTGGAACAGAATTTAAGAAAATTTAGAATTAAAGTGAAACTTTTTATCTTCATGGAAAATAATCACAATCATAGTATAACTTTTCCTATCTTCTATGGAAAAATTTAGAACTGAACTTTAAATTTTTATGTCTTGGTGAACTTAAAAGTGATATGGAAACTTTTTATTTTCTCTGGAGAAATTAGAAATGAATTATGTTCTTTGGTAAAATTCAGATTAGAACTTGAACTTTTCTATCTTCTATGAAAAATTTGGAAGGGTATTTTAAATTTTTTCATCTGTTTGAGAAAAATCTGAACTGAAGTGGAAAATTTTTATATTATTTTGGGAAAATAGAAATGATCAATAACTTATTTCATTTTCATTGAGAAAATTCAGAATCGAAATTGAACTTTTCTTCACTTCTTTGAGAAAATTTAAAATTGAAGTGAAACTTTTAATCACAATCATAGTATAACTTTTCCTATCTTCTATGGAAAAATTTAGAATTGAACTTTAAATTTTTATGTCTTGGTGAACTTAAAACTGAAGTGTAAGCTTTTTATTTTCTATGGAGAAATTAGAATTGAATTGTGTTCTTTGGTAAAATTCAGAAGAGAACTTGAATATTCACGATCAAAGTATAACTTTTCCAATATTCTATGAAAAATTTGGAACAGAACTTTAAATTTTTTTCATCTCTATGTGAAAAGTCGGAACTGAATTTAAGAAAATTTAGAATTAAAGTGAAACTTTTTATCTTCATAGAAAATAATCACAATCATAGTATAACTTTTCCTATCTTCTACGGAAAAATTTAGAACTGAACTTTAAATTTTTTATGTCTTGGTGAACTTAAAACTGAAGTGTAAGCTTTTTATTTTCTCTGGAGAAATTAGAATTGAATTGTGTTCTTTGGTAAAATTAAGAAGAAACCTTGAACTTTTCTATCTTCTATGAAAAATTGAGCCTGCTAGTAGTATCTTTATCTCTAAAAATTCTTTTTCTTACATCTCTGCATTGATGATATCGTCTGCTAATGTCCTTTTTATTCTGCCTGCGATTTCACTGTCTATTATCACATTATTTTTACATAGATAGCAGTTTTGACATATTGACAAGATATGATTAATGACATTATTGCAGGAGTATGCTTGTCTTCTTCTTGTTCTCTTTAAAATGCTAATACCGGAAAGATGCTGATAGGATGTATCAACAGGTAATGTGTTACCAGCAACAGTAGCAAGGAGTTGTCCCCGATCATCGACAATTATTTTTAAGTTTGCATTCTCTTTGAGCACTAATTTCTCTCGTAATGTTACTCTCGCATATCCACCGTTTACACGATTGAAATTCTTGGGTACTCCAAAGAAATCTAACTTCTCGCTGTCATGACAACGCATGCACACATTTCCAATAGTGTTACCACTTGCACTCGTTTCATAGTTCAGGTATTTCTCCTTGTCAGCATTCAACGCGACGATGATTTTTTCATGTGTACATACTTTTGTCGAATAATTCATCTTCACTTTTTTACAGATATGAATTGTGTGTTTATCCTTCCACTGCGAAAAAAATACTGATTTAATGCACACAATAAACTAGGTAGTGTCGATAACCTGCCATAGAGTACCAGTGGGAAAGCCGTGTCTTGTCTATGAACAAGCACATAGTACGATTGGTAGTGCCGTAAGCATATTTCATATCATTTTAAGATACGTAAAAAAGTTAAAAAAAATACCATGTTAAAAAAAATTCAAAAATTATTTTTAAAAAAAGAGGGGGGGGAGGGGTCCCGGTGGTCTTTGGGGGCTCGAGGGGCATTAGGGGGACCGGGGGCCTTTGGGGTTGGGGTATGGGACCTTACGACACTGATCAAATGGAACTTGTGTATTATAACGACCACAGAGTTTCACCCTCAAATCCTCTTCTAAAACATCTTCAAAAATCATCTTTTAAAATGTCTCTAACCGTTTCGCCGAAATAATTCCCTAAAATAATAATTTGTTCTGAAAAGATATAATAATGCCTTAAAAAAGTATTAAAATGGGGGCTCAGGAGCCTTTGGGGCACCGGGGGCCCTTTGGGGGGTTCGGGGGGACCCTTCTGTGTCTCAATGCAAAAAAAATATTAAAAAATGGGGGAGGGGGAGGAGGAGGAGAGGGGGAGAGGGAGGGGGAGGGGCGGTGAGGAGGGAGGAGGGAGAGGGAGGGGAGGGGCCCTTTGGGGGCCAAGGGGGGAGGGGCCCTTTGGGGCCCGGGGGGTCCTTTGGGGGTCTGGGGGACCCTTGAGGGCCGGGTGGTCCTTTGGGAGCCCGGGGGACCTTTGAGGACCGGGGGCTTCCTTCGGGGCTGGGGTAGGGGGATCGGAACCCTTCGGGGTTGGGGTAGAGGACCTCACAACACTGTTCAAATGGAACTTGTGTAGTATAACGACCACAGAGTTTCACCCTCAAATCCTCTTCTAAAATCATCTTTTAAAATCATCTTTTAAAATGTCTCTAACTGTTTCGCCGAAATAATTCCCTAAAACAGTTTCGCCCAAATAATCCCTAAACGTAATTTCAGCGTGTTCCTTTTGTTTTTGGCATCTCTGCGCTGAGGCATTTCAAATTACTAAGAAACCTGATTCCCGCGCTAAAACAATTCATCGCTAAGATGTTTCTTGGAGAATTGTTTCCATGGTGTTTGGTTATTAATATCTTTTGGAGTTCGACCAAAAGAGTTGTTTCCGAGGCAAAGACATTAATGACTTGGATCTATTCCCGGAGAAATGTTGACAGTACCTGTCAGACATTATTAAACTTTGCCTGGAAACAATTTGATTAATGACTGACAGCACAGGTGTTCCAAATTCGAAATCGATTACGCAATCAATTTCTCAGAAATCCATTTCCCCTAGGGACTCTATGCCCATATTTGGGGTTCAAAAAAGTTGTAGGTGGCAGCAGGGGTGAGCGACAGGAGTATAAGATAGGTATCTACTAGTGATCAGGGAGCAGCTACCTCCCCTCACGTCGTAATTTCACGAAATGCATTTGATTTAAATTTTGAGGTAGCCCTTTGTCTATAAATAGTCCGAAAACCACAGGCAGCACAATTGCGCTGCCTTAGTAAAGAGCTATATGGGCATAAGGTATTATTATTTTTTTTGTTTTTTTAGACCAGGGCATTTCTTATAGAAAGAGTTATCGTAGAAACTTCGAAAGGGGCTGGTTCGATTGGAAATTGCAAGTCATATTGCCCCTTCTAATAGTCGAAAGTGATTAAAGGGTGACCAGCCCCCACCCACGCCCATTTTTTCCCCAAATATAGACAATCAAAATTTTGTGATATCTGTTTTGCTCAGCGTAGTTCAAAGGTTCAGTAAGTATGTCTTTGGAGATTAAAATGCCTCCAGAGCTCTCAGGACAAGGGTTGTAATTTATGCCCCGGGGGCATATAAGGTTCTTATGGAAAAGGTGGCTGCATGAACTTCGGATAGGGCTCATTGGATTGGAAATTGAAAGTTGTAATAGTCGGAAGTGATTAGAGAGCAGCCAGCCTCCCCTCCTCAACCACCATTTTCCCAAACACATCCAAACAAAATTTTGATATGTCCATTTTGTTAAGCATATTCAAAAATTCCAGTAATTAAGTCCTTGGGGATGACAACTCACCCCCTCCCCCCTAATGGCCCTCGGGGCAAGGGCTATCAGCTACATTAGTTGTCCATTGTTAACATTTAAGGTTTTTTATGGGAAGGGTAGTTGTAAAAACTTCAGATGTGGCTCATCCAATTTGAAATCAGAAGTCCTAGTGGCCTTTTTAAGAATCAAAAGTGATAGGACGGCATCAAGCCCCGCTCAACGTCTCCTTTTCCCCAAATGCATCCAATACAAATTTTGAGATAGCCATTTTGTTCAAAATAGTCTGATAAAAAGGCCTTCGGGGTTGAAATAGCCCCTCAGAACCTGGAGACAAGGGCTGTACGCTATGGCCCGAAGGTATATGAGGTTTTTATGGAATGGATGGTCCTATAAACTTTGGATAGGGCTTATTTAATTGGAAGTTATAGTGCTCTTTTTAAGAGTCAAAAGTGCATTGAGGGCAACCAGCCCCCCCCTCCCACGACGATCATTTTCCACAACAAACATCCAATCAAAATTTTGAGACGCCTACTTTCTTCAGCATTGTTGAAATATCCTGGAATTATACCTTTGGGGACGTCAATCCCCTCACAGCACCCTGTACAAGGACTGTAAGTTAGGCACTTCCTTCACTGTTTACATACCGGTATAGTAAATGTTATTGGGAAAGGTATGCATGTTTCGCCTTTACTTTCCAAAAGACAAAGGGCATTCAGGTGAATCTTCCAGAGAAGGTTGAGGTGAGTGTTGAACTAAATCAAAACACGTTATGTGTATACGGGCTGTCCAAAAAGCGTAACTCAGGAATGACTGAGCATATTAATTTGGAACTTTCAGGAAATAATAAGGGAGACGATGAATTGACAAAAAAGGTAATATTTGTAGGTTACTACTACTGCTTCAACTACCGCCACTACTGCTGCTTCCACTACTAATACTACTACTACAACTATATTGAGACACTACTACAACTACTACAATATTGAGAAGAAATTTTAACTAAATCAAGAGACATTATGTGTATGCGCATTGTCAAAAGAACGTACCTCAAAATGGATTTGAGCATGAAGTCGTAACTTTCAGAAAATTCTTAAAAGGTAAGATCAATTGACGAAAAGGCGATATGTGCATGCTACTACTATTGCTACTACCGATTCTGCATTTACTACTACTACTTCTATTACTTTTACTACTACCTCTATTGCAACTAATTTTAAGGCTAAGAGCAATAAGATGAAAATCGTAAAAGTATATAAATATACAGGTTATCAAAAGGATATATCAGCAGTGTCATAGCAAAGGTTAATTGTATTAAGTTGAAACTTCCAGGATTTGATGAGAATGATGTTCAAATCACCAAAAGACAATACAGATACTGTAACTAATGACGCTAAGGGATTTAGGGTGAAATCCTTAGGGAATGTTTTGGTGGAGTTTTGATTGAACGAAAAAACTATATGCATGCAGGTTTTTAAAAGAGCATATAAGCAATACCATAGGCAGAGCCGATCTACAATAGTTAGAGATATCATTGAAAGTTTTAAAGGAGCTAATTCGGTTAAAGATTAAAAGTTGTAGTTCTAGTGCACTATTTAAGAGTAAAAAGAGATTGGAGGGCAAGCAGCCCTCCTCCCAAGCCCATTCATTTTCCAAACACATCTAATCACAATTTGAGACAGCTGTTTTTTCAGCATAGTAGAAAAGTTCCGCAGCTATGCCTATGCCTCTAGGGATATTGGATATGTCGACCCCCCTACAATTATGCAATCGACCCATTATGCCTTAAAACTAAATTTTGCTTTAAAACTGTATCAAAAGGCACTGTGTGTATGGTTTCTAATAAGAAGCATCAACAATATATCGAGAACAACTGGGGGTATTAATTTGGAAATTTTGAGGCTTCTACTATTACTACTAGTTCCGCAAAAATAAGTTTTGCAAAGAAAAGTAAAGAGCTCCATTAAGCCAAAAATGAGCATAAATAAAGGCAAATAACCTTCCAAGCGTAAAACTACCACCAATCACCATTAATAAGTAAATAAAACTCAAAATAACCAGAAATTACAATAAATAATCGAGTCAAACTCCAAACGAGCAAAAATTAACATGAGTAGCGCTGACAACCCCCATGCCTTCTCAAGACCAGAACATAATTTGCACTTCACTGAAAACAAAATACATTTAAAAAGCTTTCATTTTTTTCACTTTATTAAGTAAAAACTATTAGAACTTTAAAGAATAAATATCAGTATCAAACAGCATAAAGTCGGATTTTATGCTGATTTCAAATACTTAAGTTTCATTAAATTTACTCTTACCCATCAAAGTTACTAGCCTGAGAAAATTTGCCTCAATTTCAAAAAAGGGGGAGAGAACCCCTAAAAGTCATAGAATCTTAATAAGAACAACACCATCAGATTCAGCGTATCAAAGAACCCCACTATAGAGGTTCAAGCTCCTATCTGCAAAAACGTGGAATTTTGTATTTTTTGCCAGAAGACAGATCACGGATTCGTGTTTTTTTTTTTTTTCCACGGGTGATCGTATCGACCCACTGGTCCTAAAATATTGTGAGAGGGCTCATTCGAAAGGAAATAAAAATTTCTAATGCTCTTTTTAGGTGACCAAAAAAACTGGAGGGCAGCTAGATCCCATCCCACGCTCATTTTTTTCCCAAAGCCACCCGATCAAAATTTTGTGATATCCAATTTGTTCAGCATCGAAAAACCTTTTGTTCAGTCGAGAAATCTAATAGCTATGTCTTTGAGAATTACTTAATCCCCCACAGTCCCCCGGAGGAAGGGCTACAAGCCATGAACTTTGCCCATTGTTTACAATTAATTAAAAAAACTTTCCGAAAAATAAGTTTTTCAAAGAAAAGTAAAGGCCATTATAAACTTAAGCTCAGGAGATACAAATACCTGTTAAAATTCCAACTCAAAACGACCAGAAATTACTATTAAAGAATAAAGGAAACCCAAAACGAAGAGAAATTAAATAAACAATCATAGCAAAAACATACAACAAGTAATAATATAAATGAATAATAGATCTTAAAGCGAGTAATGCTTAGATTGAATATGAAAATCAAGCTTAAAACGAAAACAAATATTTTGCTATTAAAGTATAAATGAAACTTAAAACGAACAGAAATTAAATAACAATCAATGCGAACAAACATACAATATATATTAATGTAAATGAATAAATAAATCTTAAAACGAGTGAAACTTAAATTGAATATGCAAATCAAGTTTGAATCGAATAAAAATAACTACAAACAAGAGTTTGGGATTATTATCAGATTATAATAGTTAGCTTCAGGATTTGTTCAGTATTTTAAAGTTTATTTATTAGGTAAGATTTAAATCTAATTGAATAGTTATAGTATAGGATTTTATGAATTTTTAGATTATAGATTTTAGATTTGGTTATTTTATTAATGTTTGTTTGGAATTTATTTTAAACTAGTGGAATGTATTTTATATGTTGAGGGGGATACGATTCACTTGGATTGTGAAGTATTTGATTTTTGGGAATTGTTTTGAGGATTATTGTAGCTACCTAACAACGCAAGGCCCAGCGAGAGTAGTGTGCTGAAATGTGATGTATTAAAAAAAAAAAATGGTGTTATATATTTAATTTTTTCTTTTATTTATGTAAATATAGTGGAAAGTGTTTTAATGTGTTATAAGAAAGGTGAACATATTTTATATAAAAAAAACGTACAAAAACGTTTTAAGCACAAAAACGTATATGCATTGTAAATTTGTATTTTAATGTAATATGTTATATGCCTAATGAATGGGAGCAGCCCCTTGCCGCCATGGGTAGCTAGAATGAGAATTTTGAAAATGTTGTATGGTAAATTAATGGATGGAGAATCGTATGAATGAAAAAAAAGGATTTTAGGAGAAAGGTAGATAAAATGTACTAGGAGAGAAAAAAATTATGTATGTGAGGAATTTTAAAATTGGAAAGCTATGGAACGTCGAGTAAGAGGTAAGATAGATAGGTAGTAAAGTGAAGGAATAATAGAGAAATAGGGACAAATTAGATTACAAATAAGCAAAGAGTCTTAGATAAAAAAAAGAAGAAAGAAACAGGATTGAATTTTTTTTTTTCAGGAGTACGAAAAGGAAACAAAAACCGGTTTGATTCTATCCATTACGTGATGTATCACCACTTATTACTGAGAACACAAAAAGAAGCGGAAGCGCAGAAAGGAGGACCAAATACCGCTGGATAAAAGAAAGAAAAGAAAAAGAATTTAAAATATGCATTAGGAAATAATTTTTTATCTTTTCAATATTATAGTCTATTTTTGATAAAAAAAAAACAAAAAAAAAAAACAAGAGTTTGGGTATCGTCTCACTGCAGAAGCCTAAAACCTACTGCGTCATTGGCGCTTTACTGAAAACAATTCTTTGAAATATTTTCACTTTTGTAACTTTAAGAAATCAAAAATTAATTAAGATTTTAGGGAATAAATATCAGCATATGTATATTAAATTGACAATACAAATTTTTTTTTCAGTAAACTCATTTGAATTTTTTTTCAGTAAAGTACAAATTATATTCTGGCTTTTAGAAAGCATAGGGGTTTTGAACCCTACTCACATTAATTTATGCTCGTTTCGAGTTTGACTCTAATATTTATTTTAATTTTTGTTCGTTTTGGGTTTCATTTATTTATTGATACTGATTTCGGGTAGTTGTATGCTTGGTAGATTATATGATAGTCCGGACGCCAGGTGTTGAAAATGTGAACCATACCACGCCGGAACGGGGCTGCTACGAGAATTATTCTACCCTCCACCCCCTAAATTGACCATGCGGATTCAAAAATACCAATGGCACTTGCTTGCGAGCGGTGGAACACTCCGAAACTTGACATTTTATTATATTTTGGTGTTTCATGCAAGAAAATGCATGTTCCACAAAGTTTGAGGTGCAGTTTTCCGCTCAAATAGAAATGCCTAAAAGCCATAGAATGTTTTCATAACAAACTAACACGATTAGTTAAAAAAATACCAAAACTATATGAGTCTTGAACAGTCTTGGAAAGTATAAACAAAATCAAATTGAATATTAGATATTTAATGATATTAATTTTTGACAGATCCGTCAGTTCAAGATTTTTTTTCACTGTAATTTTTATTTTCATTTTCAATGCTGTAAGAACAGGAATATAATAAATTTGTAATATACGAGTAATTCGTTTTCGGTGAAGCACCAATGACGCAGAAGGCTTTAGGTTTTTACAGTTAAAGAAGGGGGCAGTATCTAAATTTTGCTTGTAGTGAAACTATATTTGTCTTGACCAATCTTGAAAAGAACTAATAAATTAAACTGAATATTTGATGGATAATGATATTAATTGCTAAAGGCTCATCAGTTCAAAATTTTACTGTAATTTTAATATTTATTTTCAATATTAAGTACAAAAGAAAACATCTGTAATATAATTCGTTTTCAGTAAAGCGCCAATGACGCAGTAGGTTTTAGGCTTCTGCAGTGAGACGATACCCAAACTCTTGTTTGTAGTTATTTTTATTCGATTCAAACTTGATTTGCATATTCAATTTAAGTTTCACTCGTTTCAAGATTTATTTATTCAACTGTCTGTGCAGGATTTCGACGCTTGTTGATAGAAGAGCATCGCCAAGTGCTGAAAACCATGTTGTGACCAAGATGAGCCCAGGATTGCACAAAGCCTTCATTTATACTTGAGGTCCCAGGGACTTCTTGCTGTCCGGTTCTAAGCCGGCTTAAGCACTTCGGTGTAGACTTGAGAAGATATGTGATCCCCGTCCTGCACTGGTATCTGGGATCATTGCTTTTCCTGAGGCGAAAATAATTTCAATGATTTAAAGATCATGAAAATTGGAACTTGGAATGTTACGAAGTTAAAAAATGACCATCGTATCGACATTTTGACTGACGAATTCAGACGATTCGAACTGGATTTATTAGGAATTTCAGAAACTCATACCCCAGGGGTAGGAAGCATGAAATTAGGTGATATAGAATTTGTTTACTCAGGCAGGAAGGATGGGGTACATAGACAGGGAATAGGGCTCATGATGAATAAGGAAGCTGCTAAGTCTTGTTTAGGCTGGGAAGGTATTAATAATAGAATACTGATTGCTCATTTTATGACTAGAAAGTTCAGGGTATCAGTTATAGTAGTATACGCCCCTGTAGAACTGACTGACGGAGATACTAGTGACTCAGATGAATTTTACTTACAGTTACAGGAGCAAATAGACAGGGTCCCAGGTAGAAATATGATGTTATTACTGGGAGATTTTAACGCCCAGGTTGGTAGAAATAGGGATAGATGGTATCCCAGCCTAGGTAAATTTGGTGTAGGAAAAGAAAACAGTAATGGATACAGACTTTTGCAATTTTGTAGGTATAACAATCTAGTTATAACCAATACGGTGTTTGGTCATAAAATGGCTCATAAGTTAACATGGTATTCACGTGACGGTAAGACAGCAAACCTTATTGATTATGTTATAGTAAACCGAAGACTGGCAGGATCAATACAAGATACTAGGGTATATAGGAGTGCTGTTATTGATGTTAAAAGTAAAGATTACCATCTAGTAGTGTCAAGGGTTAATCTAAAGCTGAAATATCGGAAGGGTAACCACCTCCTGGGAAGTTATGATGTTGGTAGACTCCAGGATGAGAATTTGAGAGAAACTTTCTAGGAACAGTTGAATACTAAGCTTGAGAGTTTAAAATTTGATAATGTGGAAGATGGTTGGAATGATTTTAGAAAAATAATTTGTGAAGTTGCTGAAGGCGTATTAGGGAAGAAAGCTAGAACTGCAGCTAAGAATATTAGTGAAAAAGCTTTATGTTTAATAGAAAGGAGAAAGGACTTGTACAAGAATTATCTGAGTGATAGATCGTATGAAAACAAAAGAAATGTAAAGAAAGTGGAGAAAGCATTAAAATATGAACTAAGGAGGTGTGAAGTGGAGGCCATGGATAAAATTGCCGAGGATCTGGAAGATGCAGCTAGACGGCATAATAGTAAAATATTGTACTGGCACGTTAACAAATTGAGAGGTAGTAGTCAATCCGGACTTGGCCCAGTTAAAGATAGGAATGGGGTCACAATTAGCGATAAGGAAAAAACTAAAGAGAGATGGGCCGAACATTTTGAGAATTTGCTAAACCGAGATAGAGTTGCAAGAAAAAATATAGAGGAAACTGAAAAAGTTTGTGATACCTTGGATGTGAAGGAAGGTTTGTTTTGTGAGGAGGAATTAGCAACAGTACTAAAAGGATTAAAGAATAATAAGGCTCCAGGTGCTGATAGGGTGGTAAATGAGTTTCTTAAATATGGTGGCTCTGAGGTTAGAAATAAGTTACTGAAGATTATGAATATGATTTTCGAAAAAGGGGAAGTACCTAGCGATTTTAGGAAAACCTTAATTAAGCCACTTTATAAGAAAGGTGATAAAAGTGAGTGTGGTAATTATCGAGGCATTAGTCTGGTCTCTGTAGGTAGTAAATTACTTAGTAATATGATACTTTTTAGACTGAGAGATGCTGTAGACAAAGTTTTAAGAGAAGAGCAGTGCGGTTTTAGAAAAGGTAGAGGATGTGTCGACCAAATTTTCACTCTTAGGCTAATAATTGAGAAGTGCCTGAGTTGTCAAACACCTTTGGTCCTCATTTTTATAGATTATGAGCAAGCGTTCGATTCTGTTGATAGAAGAGCTTTAGTAAAGGTTTTATCCTTGTATGGTATACCAGACAAATACATTAAAGTGATTAGTGCTATGTACGAGAATAACACTGCTGCGGTTAAGGTAGGCAATGAGGTTAGCAGCTCGTTTTGTATTAAATCAGGAGTTTAGCAGGGTTGTGTTCTATCTCCCTTTGTATGGATTATTTTGATGGACTTTGTTTTAAGGAGCACTGGAAAGGCAATGGGAGACCACGGAATCAAATGGGGAGGAAAAAGTCTCTAGGACTTGGATTATGCTGATGATTTAAGCATCCTAGATGAAAGTGTGAGCAAAATGAATGAAGTTTTAGAGGTTTTGCGAGTTCAGGGTGCTAGAATTGGTTTGAAAATTAATGTTAGGAAGACTAAGTCACTAAGTCTAGGAATAAGTGAAGATGAAAAGGTGACGTTGGGTAATGAAAAGATTGATCAGGTGGGCAGATTCACTTACCTTGGTAGTATTATTAGTAAAGATGGTGGGAGCAGTGAAGATGTTAAATATAGAATAGCCAAGGCTCAGGGTGTTTTTTCACAATTAAAAAAAGTCTGGAAGAATAGGAAGATAAGTCTGCAAACCAAGAATAGAATATTAGAAGCTACAGTGATGACAGTGGTCAAATACGGCTCTGAAGCATGGACGCTCCGAAAAGCGGAAGAAGATTTGGTAGATGTTTTCCAGGGAAATTGCTTAAGGATTGTTCTGGGTACCAGGCTGACTGACCGTATTTCAAACAATAGACTATACGAAAAATGTGGTTTAATACCGCTTTCTAGGGCTATAATGAAAGAAAGGTTGAGGTGGCTAGGGTACGTTGTGCGGATGAAGGATGACAGATTGCCGAAGATTGTCCTTTTCGGCCAACCATCTAGGGCTAAACAGAAAGCAGGTCGTCCCCGTCTGGGGTGGGAGGACGTCATAAAGAAAGATTTAAAGGAAATGGGAACTTCGTGGGCGGGTGTGAAAAGGGAGGCTTTGAATAGATTGGGGCGGAGGAGGAGCGTGCGTAGCTGTGTTGGCCTCAGGCGGCTTGGTGCTGCGATGAGTTGTTAGTAGTAGTAGTAGTTACATTAATATATATTGTATGTTTGTTCGCATTGATTGTTTATTTAATTTCTGTTCGTTTTAAGTTTCATTTATACTTTAATAGCAAAATATTTGTTTTCGTTTTAAGCTTGATTTTCATATTCAATCCAAGCAATACTCGCTTTAAGATCTATTTATTCATTTATATTATTACTTGTTGTATGTTTTTTGCTATGATTGTTTATTTAATTTCTGTTCGTTTTGGGTTTCATTTATTCTTTAATAGTAATTTCTGGTCGTTTTGAGTAAAAAGTTTCAAGTCTTTATGGCATGAGGGGGGGGGGGTGCTTACTGTCCGAATATTCTTGACTTAAAAAAAACGGATCTAGAACTTTCAATTTAAATCGGATGAGGCTTTTTTCAAAGTCTATACGATTACCTCTTTGATAAAAACCTTATATATGAACAATAGACAGCTTGCATAACTTGTGGACAGCGATTGACAACAATGAATGGATTGAAAAAATAGCTCCAATAAGGGGGTTTAGACCATTTCACTTGCTGACACAAAGGGATCACGACTGTTTGGAATTGACCTTAATAGGAATTTGTGTGCCAAAACAATTTTGCATCTATCACAGAGTATGTATTTTAACCTTATAATTGGATAATTATAATAGATTTCCTATGTGTTCTTCCAATACAAAACCCCTTCTCATAAGTTATAAACCCCCCTTAATAAGTTATGCCCCAGGGCATTACTTACAACGCCTACCCCTGGGCCCTGGTGGGCTGTTTCGACACCGGAGTTTTTTGTTATCAGAACTTTGAACTATTTTAACAAAATATCTATCTCAAAATTTTTATCTGATGCATTTAAGGCGTGGAGGAGGGAGAGGGGCTAGTTGCCCTTCAATCTCTTTTGACTCTTAAAAGGTGAACAAGAACTTTCAATTTTCAATCAAATGAACCCTCTCTAAAGTTTATACGATCATCCCTTCCATAAGAAATAATATGAAGGATTCGGAGAATCCTTAAATTACAACCCTTGCCCTGAGGCTTTGGGGGAGTTGTAATCCTCAAAGACCTAATTTCCAGAACTTAAAACTACGTTCAGTAAAATGGCTTTCTCAAATTTTTTATTGGATGTGTTTGGGGGAAAGGTGGGCGTGAGAGGGGGGTTAGTTGCCCTCAAATCACTTTCGACAATTACAAAGGACACTAGCCCTCGGAATTTCCAATCGAATGAGCCTTTTTTGAAGTTTCTACGACACCGCCTTCTATTAAAACCTTATATGCCCCCAGGGCATAACTTAAAACCCTTGCCCTGAGGGTTGTGGGGGATTGTCCTCCTCAAAAACATATTTTCTATCTGGAAATCAACTAAGCTGAACAAAATGGCTATCTCAAAATTTTGATTGGATGTGTTTGGGGGAATGATGGGCGTGGAGGGGGCTAGTTGCCCTCCAATAACTTTCGACTATTAAAAAGGGCACTAGCCCTTTGAATTTCCGATTGAATGTGCCTGTTTTGAAGTTTCTACGACAACGCCTTTTATAAAAACCTTATATGCCCCCAGGGCATAACTTAAAACCCTTGCCCTGAGGGTTGTGGGGGAGTGTCCTCCTCAAAAACATATTTTCTATCTGGAAATCAACTACACTGAACAAAATGGCTATCTCAAAAGTTTGATTGGATGTGTTTGGGGAAATGATGGGCATGGAGGGGGGAGGGGGCTAGTTGCCCTCCAATCACTTTCGACTATTAAAAAGGGCACTAGCCCTTTAATTTCCAATCGAATGAGCCTGTTTTGAAGTTTCTACGACAACGCCTTCTATAAAAACTTTATATGCCCCCTGGGCATAACTTAAAACCCTTGCCCTGAGGGTTGCGGGGGAGTGTCCTCCTCAAAAATATATTTTCAATCTGGAAATCAACTACGCTGAACAAAAATGGCTGTCTCAAAATTTCGATTGGACGTGTTTGGGGGAATCATGGGCATAGGGGGGGGGGGGCTAGTTGCTCTCCAATCACTTTTGACTATTAAAAAGGGCACTATCCCTTTGAATTTCAATCGAATGAGCCTTTTTTGAAGTTTCTATGACAACACCTTCAATAAAAACCTTATATGCCCCCTGGGCATAACTTAAAACCCTTGCCCTGAGGGCTATGGGGGATTGTCCTCCTCACAAACATGTTTTCTATCTGAAAATTAATTACGCGGAACAAAATGGCTATCTCAAAATTTTGATTGGATGTGTTTGGGGGAATGATGGGCGTGGGGGAAGGGGGCTAGTTGCCCTCCAAGCACTTTCGACTATTAAAAAGGGCACTATCCCTTTGAATTTCAATCGAATGAGCCTTTTTTGAAGTTTCTATGACAACACCTTCAATAAAAACCTTATATGCCCCCAGGGCATATATTAAAACCCTTGTCCTGAAGGCTCTGGGGGAGTGTCCTCCTCAAAAACATATTTTCTATCTGGAAATCAACTATGCTGAACAAAATGGCTATCTCAAAATTTTGTTTGGATGTGTTTGGTGAAATGACGGGCGTGGGGAAATTAGTTGCTCTCCAATCACTTTCGACTATTAAAAAGGGCACTAGCCTTTTAATTTCCAGTCGAATGAGCCTGTTTTGAAGTTTCTACGATAACGCCTTCTATAAAAACCTTATATGCCCCTAGGGCCTAACTTAAAACCCTTGCCCTGAGGGTTGTGGGGGAGTGTCCTCCTCAAAATATATTTTCTCTCTGGAAATCAACAACGCTGAACAAAATGGCTATATGAAAATTTTGATTGGATGTGTTTGGGAAAATGATGGGCGTGGGGGGAAGGGGGTTAGTTACACTCCAATCACTTTCGACTATTAAAAAGGGCACTAGCCCTTTAATTTTCAATCGAATGAGCATGTTTTGAAGTTTCTACGACAACGCCTCCTATAAAAAAACTTATATGCCCCCAGGGCATAACTTAAAACCCTTGCCCTGAGGATTGTGGGGGAGTATCCTCCTCAAAAATATATTTTCTGTCTGGAAATCAACTACGCTGAACAAAATGGTTATCTCAAAATTTTGATTGGATGTGTTTGGGGGAATGATGGGCGTGGGGGCCTAGTTTCCCTCCAATCACTTTCGACTATTAAAAAGGGCACTAGCCCTTTAATTTCCAATCGAATGAGCCTGTTTTGAAGTTTCTACGACAACGCCTTCTATAAAAACCTTATATGCCCCCAGGACATAACTTAAAACCCTTGCCCTGAGGGTTGTGGGGGACTGTCCTCCTCAAAAATATATTTTCTATCTGAAAATCAACTACGCTCAACAAAATAGCTATCTGAAAATTTTGATTGGATGTGTTTGGGGAAATGATGGGCGTGGGGGGGAGGCGAGGGGGGCTAGTTATAATCCAATCACTTTTGACTATTAAAAAGGGCACTAGGTCTTTAATTTCCAATCGAATGAGCCTGTTTTGAAGTTTTTACGACAACGCCTTCTATAAAAACCTTATATGCCCCCAGGGCATAACTTAAAACCCTTGCCCTGAGGGTTGTGGGGGAGTATCCTCCTCAAAAACATATTTTCTATCTGGAAATCAACTACGCTGAACAAAATGGCTATCTCAAAATTTTGATTGGATGTGTTTGGGGAAATGATGGGCGTGGGAGGGGGGAGGGGGCTAGTTACACTCCAATCACTTTCGACTATTAAAAAGGGCACTAGCCCTTTAATTTCCAATCGATTGAGCCTGTTTTGAAGTTTCTACGACAACGCCTTCTATTAAAACCTTATATGCCCCCAGGGCATAACTTAAAACCCATGCCCTGAGGGTTGTGGGGGAGTGTCCCCCTCAAATATATATTCTATTTGGAAATCAACTACGCTGAACAAAATGGCTATCTCAGAATTTTGATTGGATGTGTTTGGGGGAATGATGGGCGTGGGGGGGGGCTAGTTACACTCCAATCACTTTCGACTATTAAAAAGGGCACTAGCCCTTTAATTTCCAATCGAATGAGCCTGTTTTGAAGTTTCTACGACAACGCCTTCTATAAAAACCTTATATGCCCCCAGGACATAACTTAAAACCCTTGCCCTGAGGGTTGTGGGGGACTGTCCTCCTCAAAAATATATTTTCTATCTGAAAATCAACTACGCTCAACAAAATAGCTATCTGAAAATTTTGATTGGATGTGTTTGGGGAAATGATGGGCGTGGGGGGGAGGCGAGGGGGGCTAGTTACAATCCAATCACTTTTGACTATTAAAAAGGGCACTAGCTCTTTAATTTCCAATCGAATGAGCCTGTTTTGAAGTTTTTACAACAACGCCTTCTATAAAAACCTTATATGCCCCCAGGGCATAACTTAAAACCCTTGCCCTGAGGGTTGTGGGGGAGTATCCTCCTCAAAAACATATTTTCTATCTGGAAATCAACTACGCTGAACAAAATGGCTATCTCAAAATTTTGATTGGATGTGTTTGGGGAAATGATGGGCGTGGGAGGGGGGAGGGGGCTAGTTACACTCCAATCACTTTCGACTATTAAAAAGGGCACTAGCCCTTTAATTTCCAATCAATTGAGCCTGTTTTGAAGTTTCTACGACAACGCCTTCTATTAAAACCTTATATGCCCCCAGGGCATAACTTAAAACCCGTGCCCTGAGGGTTGTGGGGGAGTTTCCCCCTCAAATATATATTTTATCTGGAAATCAACTACGCTGAACAAAATGGCTATCTCAGAATTTTGATTGGATGTGTTTGGGGGAATGATGGGCGTGGGGGGGGGGGGGGGCTAGTTGCCCTCTAATCATTTTCGACTATTAAAAAGGGCACTAGACATCTCGATTTCCAATCGAATGAGCCCCCTTTGAAGTTTCTACGACGACCCCTTCCGTATGAAGTGCCTCTGGGGAAAAAAAATAATAATAATAAAACATTGGAGCCGTATGGCCTTTACTATAGGCAACGCTATAGCGTTGCCTCTGATTGTATTGGTGATTGGGAAGTATACAGACATTCTCGGGAGGGATTTTTTCTGGTTGGGGGAAGGGTCGGGGGAGGGGGTTACGTGGGAGGACCTTTCCATGAAGGAATTTTTCACGGGGAAAGGGAATATTCCTAGAACGGGGCGCCGGATTTCCTAGTATTATTTAAAAAAACGATCAGAAACTAAATAAAAAAAAAAGTTTTTTCAACTCAAAGTAAGGAGCAACATTAAACCTGAAAACGAACAGAAATTATTACGTATATGAAGGGGTTCACCCCCTCACCAATACCTCACTCTTTGCGCTAAAGTTTTTTAGTGCTTTCAAAAGAGCTATTTATTTTAAGTAAACGGCCATTGTGATTCAGGGGTCATTCATGAAGAATTGGAACAAGCTTCAAACTTTCGAATTCAAATATTTCTCCTCGTCTTAGATGTTCATTTTGCTCAATATTTTATATGTAACGTTTTTTGGAATTTTTATTTTATTTTACTTAACTTCTGTTTGTTTTTTATTCCTACATTTTTTACTATTGGATTTTGTTATGAGTATTTTTCCATCTTATGGCCATTTTGACAGCCTGAATGCACAAAATGTCTTTTAATTTAGTTCAACATCTTCATCCGCATTTCCTAAAAGTTTAAACTTAATATCTTTAGCCGTTCCTTAGATATTGCAGATAAACCATTTTGACAAAACGGATGCGCATAGCGTCTTTTGAATAAGCTAAACATTTCTATCAAAATCCATAAAAATTTAATATTAATAATCCTACCCTTAACCATTCCTAATATTTTGCAGATATACCCATTTGACGGCCTGGATGCACAAAGTGTCTTTCGATTTATTTAAACATCCTCAGCAGCTCCCTTATTCATCATGAGCTCTACTCCCTGTCTATGTAACTCATCCTTCCTGCCTGAGTAAACAAATTCTGTATTACCTAATTTCATGCTTCCTACCCCTGGGATATGAGTTTCTGAAACTCCTAATAAATCCAGTTCGAATCGTCTGAATTCGTCAGTCAAAATGTCGATACGATAGTCACTTTTTATCGTCGTAGCATTACAAGTTCCAATTCTCATGTTCTTTAAATTATTGAAGTTATTTCCGCCTCAGGAAAAGCAATGATCCCGGATACCAGTGCAGGACGGGGATCACATATCTTCTCAAGTCTACACCGAAGTGCTTAAGCCGGCTTAGAGCTGGACAGCAAGAAGTCCCTGGGACCTTTATGAATGGAGGCTTTGTGCAATCCTGGGCCCATCTTGGTCACAACATGGTTTTCAGCACTTGGCGATGCTCTTCTATCAACAAGAGTCGAAATCCTCAAGCCTATTATCTCCAACTCATTATATATTCATGCCTACAAATATTATGCAACTACGGAGAGGCAGCCCATAATAGATAAATTAGCTAGGAAGAGGTTTTTCAGCCCGAAGACGCCCGTCAAAACATACCAAGCCCAGAAGAATTGTCCATTAGTCAGAAGCCCATGCAAATGCTGTGTCGTTTACTAGGCTATAATTTCCTCGAGGGGTGCCACTCCTCAAGTAAGAATAGAGTTGACCGCAAGGTCCCCAGTCTTGCAGGTACCCCGAAAGGGTTGAGGCAGCCCTTTGCAGAGGCCGTTGTCCATACTGGATCTTACGCCCTGCCGAAGTTGTCCTCCTATAGAGGATCCTCCTGCGATGGTGTTCTGCATCACCATGCAATTTAGCCCATTACTGGGAGAAGGTTTGTAACTCATGGGACTTGTGGACAAACCAGTGGGCCCTTTTGAATGTATATTTGAGGGGCCCTCTTCCTCCTCCGCCTGTATTTATGACCCCGGGCCAGGGTGCCCCAGTTTCTATTATGGACCCCCAGGGACAAGGTCTCCTCTTGGTTCATACCTCCTATGGAGGTACCCTACATATCTGTAGGGCGTTCCCCTATCACCACCTGGGGACACGCTGAATGGCCTGGGGGAGGCCAGGAACATACAAATGAAATTAATTAAAAATATTATGTTTCCTTTAACCAATGGAGAATGATATAGTCTTCTGTATGACTTTTTAAACATCAAATTATTATAGAGAAGTATGAGAAAAGTTATACAGAAGACTTTTTGGTTTTCTTATTTAATATAACTCAACATTATCTTTTAAAACTAATGTCTAGCCGAATTTATTGATTTACTTCAACATTAGCTTGTAAAACTAATGTAAAAACTAATGTAAAACTAATGTGTAGCCTGTTTTATTGATTTACTTAAACATTAGCTTGTAAAACTAATGTAAAAAATTAATGTAAAACTAATATAAAACTAATATCTAGCCTAATTTATTGATTTACTTCAACATTAGCTTGCAAAACTAATGTAAAACCTTTGAAATCATTGAGAAGGAGCACTACTAACAATTTAATAAGTTTGTTACTTACTTTAATTGCTACTTTGCTGGTAAAAAAAATAGTAAAAAAAAACAATTTAGTAAGATTTAGTCAAAATAAACAACTTACTACGTTGAGTCAGGCAAGGACTCAAAAAGTATTAATTCTTTGCTATACCAAGGTGTCTTGAAATAGAGAAGTCCTTAAATCTCAAGTTCCTACCTGGAATTTTATATGGTGTCTGTTCAAAAGACAATTGTCTATTCAATGGACGTGCTACAAGAACTAGCGCTGAGTAAAAACTCAGTAAAAGCACTGAGTAAAAGCATAAGGAATTCTTTCAAACTACGTATTTGTGTGTGCACTTGTTTGTCTAATTTCAAAACTACACTTAATCTCTAAGCAGGAAAAATCAAAATACTTAACCACACAAGAAAAGCAACACATATAAAAAGAATTTTGTATAAAAATTCTGGCAAATTCCCCCAATGTATAATTTCCCCTGACAAGTTCACTCCCTTGAAACTTCCCCCGTGGAAAAAACCCCAGCAGGAAATTTGCCCCCCCCCCCACAGGAAAATGTATGCATCCATCCCAATAACAAATACTATGCGTAAACAATGGGCAAAGTTTATAACTTACAGACCTTTCCCCTGGGGCTGTGTGTGGGGGGGGGGGGTCATGTTATACCCAAAGACATAGTTATTAGGCCTTTCAACTATGATGAACAAAATAGCTATCCCAAATTTTGATTGGACGATTTTGGGAAAAAGGGAAGGGGGAGGGGCCTATTTGCCCTCCAATTTTTTGGTCACTTATAAAGGGCATTAGAGCTTTTTTAATTTCTTTCGAATGAGCCCTCTTCACATATTATAAGACCACTGGGTCGATACGATCACCTCTGGAAAAAAAAAAAAAAAAAAAAAAAAAAAACACGCATCTGCAATCTCTCCTCTGACAAAAATACAAAATCCCACATTTTTGCAGATAGGAGCTTGAAACCTACATAATAGGGTTCTCTGATACGCTGGGTCTGATGGTGTGATTTTCATTAAGATCACTTAACTTTTAGGGTATGTTTCCCCTTTTTTTCGAAAATCAGGAAAATTTTCTCAGGCTCGTAACCTTTGATGGGTAAGACTAAACTTAATAAAAGTTATACATTTGAAATGAGCATAAAAATTTGATTCTTTTGATATATCTATTGGTATCGAAATTCTGTTTTAGAGTTTCGGTTACTATTGAGCCGGGTTGCTCCTTACTTACAATTCATTAACACGAACTGTTTGACAATATTTTGAACAGGAAATGTTACTTTATAAACATCAAACAAGTGGCGGATCCAGGGGGTGCGAGGGGGGCACCCCCCCCCCCTAGCGTAGTCTAAAGTAGTGTAATTTACTTTATTAACTCAAGTTTGCCTTAATCAAACTTGCTCCTAACGCAAGCTTATTGGATCAACCTATTTTGCACCCCCCCCCCCTAAATTTTTTTATTGGATCAACCTATTTTGCCCCCCCCCCCCCCCCTAAAAATTCCTGGATCCGCCCCTGCATCAAACCAATGCAATGAAAAGTTCACTGTAAGTGAAAAAAATGGGGTTTGAATCTCACCTATTTCAAACAATTTAATTTATTATGAAAAGCAAATATACCTCTCCTTGAAACTTTGTTACAGAAAAGTCAAACTTCAGTGTGAGAAGCAGTTGATTGAGTTGGTGGATTTCCCGTCAGGACAAAAATTCGCTTCTTGGACAATATCCTCTTTAATATCTAATACAGCTTATATTTGTTGAACTTTACTGTAAAGAGCAGAGATTTGATGGGTGGAGGCCTCCCTCATATGGGGGAAATTCTCTGTTTGTTCAAAGTGTTAATGTTGTTCTTTGCTTTAATTAAAAAATGATTTATTCTTTTATTAATTTTCCATGGGACAAGGAATAAAATAAAAGAATATAAGCATTCTTAATGAAAGAGTAGCATCAACGCATGAAAAACACAAAAATAATTAGTATTCACAATTAAGGATATCATCATTCAATTGCTTTGAAAAAAGCTGGCGAATTAGAGATTTATCGAAAGTGAAAAACACCACTAAGCCAAATTGGCAAGACAGTCTTATTAAATGAGCTAATTCAAAAAGAAAAAAAAACAATCTGTGTTCAGCAAAGTTCTAACTCTTTGTGCTGTAAGCTATTGTGCTGGTTAAGCTGTAATTTTTTAGATGACAACTTTTAGGGTAGAATGTTTGTCCATGTCATCGGGCAAGAATACTAGGTAGTCTTATATTTCAGTTAAGTCTTCATCATCCTTATATTTTTTTTGAAGGTGGGGAGGGGGTCGACAAATGCATAAGGAATAATGAACCATGTGTCCCCTTCCCCTAGGATGCCCAAATTATATTAGAAGGGGTATATACAAATATGTTTCTGTTTTATTACAAAAGGAACTTAAACTCCTACCAACCAGATAATGTTCAACCTTGCCCTCTCCCCAGAAAACAGTTGCGTGGACAAACGGGAGATTCATACTAAGGTCATCTGGGTATTAGTAAAACGACTAAAAAGTTTGACAAAACACAAAAACAAGCATTATTATTTTTAACGTTTAGCTTAAAAATAGGATTTACGTCCAAAGTCTGATCACGCATAATATAATTTATGTCTGTAACATCATTTCTTGACGTTTAAAATGTACAATTTGGGTCCTAACCAGGGGTGTAATTTGCTTTGGGGCAGGGTTGGGGGAGACAAATGCTCCATCCAGACCTTATTTTGCCCCCCCTCCCCTTCCCAGACCTCAGTTTACCTCCAGCTGAAATTTTAGTTTTTGCAAAACACCTTGTCAAAAGTAAGATAAGCCTGCATAATTCAAGCATCCAGAGAAACAGGTCAGTTTTCTTTAGTATATATTTGCCCTTATGGCACTATTTGACTCATTTTTCATTTGTCACGGTCATTTTCACTTGATTTGGGAAAATTGGCTCCAACTTTCTTACCCCCCCCCCCTCTATATTTTGGCGAAATTACGCCACTAGTTTTAATGTAATATAATTGATGGAGTCGGTCATCCTTGCTCAAAAACTTGTCCTCAAGCAATCGATCCACCCTGAATATTTCATTGAAATTGTTTTACACCTCTAATAATTACTAAGTTTTTTTCATCTTCAGGAGGTTTAGCAGAAGCAAGAGACCAGTCTTCAACTAACTTGAACGATGACAAGTGTAAAAACAATAGAAAATGAAAATAAGCCGAAAAGGGTAGCATTTTCCCACCCCAAAAATAGAAGAGAAGGTGTATTCGTAAGGTATTTTGTAATATAAGAAAAGTGTGCAAAATTCAAGGGAGTCGTCGACTCGACTCACAACCTACCTGTTAAAAGAAGTGAGTCGTGCTCCCCATGTGGGATGTTCTAGGTTATTACAAAGGCCATCATGACGACGATATCTTCCAGGATAACAGTTTATAGGCGATAGATAGTCTGGGCAAAAATGAATCAAATCGGTGTGTGATGTGTCTAGCAGCGGCAAATTCTCAATAATCTGATAAGGATTGAGCCCATAGCTGGAAAAGTAAAAAACTATTATCCTTTCTTTATTTCTTTTGACATTCTGGTAGAAAACAGGATACAGGAAGTGTGAAGAGCCATAATCTTCTTATTGCTTTCTAATTCTAAACTACATCTGTTATTAAAGTAAATGAATTTAATTCGCAAGAACAGCCATAGTTAGGATATTGAAAGTTATTACTGCTGTAGCAATTAATTAGATGCATAAACTGATGTTTCGAGATTTTATTAACAATAATAATGATGATTTATTTTTAACCCACTATATTGTAACTGAATAGAGCATCATCAAAAGAACACAATCTTTGATTAAACAATAAATAAAAAAAAGTTTTTGAAATGAAAGCAATGAGCAACATTAAAAACTAAAAACAAAATTAAAATATTCTGTACATAAGGGGGGAGGTTGCCCCTTCCTCAAACCCCCACTCCTTACTTTAAAGTTAGACTTTTCGTCCTAATTCTTAAGGAAAGACTTGTCCGATACAAGGATCGTTGAATCTGAATTAACTTTATTTTTAGTAACACTATAAAACTTTAGAATAGAGAGTGGGAGCTGAGAAGATGGCAGCGCCCCTCGTACACGGATTAATTTCTGTTCGTTGAGCAAATGGTATAATTTAAAGCCCTTTCCCGAGGACTTTAGTGGGTCATATCATCCCAAGAGGCATAATTATTGGACCTTTCAGTTATGCCGAATCTAATGGCGATCTCAAAACCTTGATTACATTTCTTTGGAGAAAAAGGGGGCGTGGCAAGGGGTTCTAGCTATCCTCTAATCGTGATAAAGAACTGTAAGTAAGGAGCGATACGGCTCAATAGTATAGTAACCTAAACTCCAAGAAACAGAGTCTTGATAACAATTAAATAAAAAAAAAACATGTTTTTTAAACTGAAAGTAAGGAGCGACATTAAAACTTAAAACGAACAGAAATTATTCCGTATATGAAAGGGGCTGTCCCCTCCTCAACGCCTCGCTCTTTACGCTAAAGTTTTTTACTGTTTTAAAAAATAAAGTTGTGAGACAGAGTCAAACTTTAGCGTAAAGAGCGAGGCGTTGAGGAGGGGACAGCCCCTTTCATATACGGAATAATTTCGGTTCGTTTTAAATTGTAATGTCGCTCCTTACTTTCAGTTTAAAAAACTTGTTTTTTTTTATTTAATTTCTGATCGTTTTTTAGTTAATGCAGCTTTTATTTTGGCTCACCGTCATTGAATAAGTAAACAAAATTTGCATAAAAATTTTACTTTTCTTTTGCTAAATGGCTGTCTCTAAATTTGGTTCTGACGTAATTTACAAATTAACTTACGTAACGAACTTCTATATTCGTATATTCTTCTTCTGGCAAAAAATACAAAGTTGCAGATTTTTGCAGATATGAGCTTGAAACCTATGTTATGGGGTTTTCTGATACGCTCAATCTGACGTTGTGATTTTCATTAAAATTCTTTCACTTGTAGGGGATGTTTCCCCCCTCTTTAAAAAATCAGGTAAATTTTCTCAGGCTCGTAGCCTTTGATGGGCAATACTAAACTTAATGAAATTTATATATTTAGAATCAGCATTATAAGCCCATTCTTTTGATACATTTATTATTATCAAAATTCCGTTTTTAAAAGTTTCGATTACTATTGAGCCGTATCGCTTGTTTTTTTTATTGTGTTTTTTTTTATTACGTATATGTTATTACGTATATGAGGGGGTTCTCCCATTAGTCAATACCACTCTCTTTACGTTAAAAGTTTAAAAAAAATTAATTCACAAACCCCTGAATCACAAAGGCCGTTTAATTAGAATAGATAGCTCTTTTGAAAGCACTAAAAAAAAAACTATAGCGTAAAGAGCGAGGTATTGACTTGGGGGAGAACTCCCTCACATACGTTAAGTTCTAATGTTGCTTCTTAATTTCAGTTGAAAAAACTTGTTTTTTTTTCTAATTTAATTTCTAATCGTTTTTTAAATAATGCTTGGAAATCTGGCGCCCCCTTCATAGAAATGTCCCTTACCCCAGAGAAACATCCTCCACGGAAAGATTCTCCCGAATAACCCCCTCCTCCAGCCCCCCCCCCACCAGAAAAAATCCTTCCTGAAAATGTCTGTAAGCTTCCCAATAACCAACACAATATGTAGGCAATGGGCAAAGTTCATAACTTGAAGCCCTTCCCCTGGGAACTGTGGGGGATTAAGTCATCCTAAAAGGCATATTTATTAGGTTTTCGACGATGCTGAACAAAATGGCTATCTCAAAATTTTAATTGGGTGACTTTGAGAAAAAAATAAGCGTGGGAGGGGGCCTAGTTGCCCTCCATTTTTTTGGTCACTTAAAAATGGCACTAGAACTTTTAATTTCCGTTCCAATGAGCCCTCCTACAATATTCTAGGACAACTGGGTCAATACGATTACCCCTGGGGAAAGGAAAAAAAAAACAAAAAAAAAACAAATAAACACGCATCCGTGATATTTCTTCTAGCAAAAAATGGAAAATTCCACATTTTTGTAGATAGGAGCTTGAAACCTCTACAGTAGAGTTCTCTGATACGCTAAATATGATGGTATGATTTTCATTAAGGTTCTATAACTTTTAGGAGGTCTTTCCCCCTTTTTTTCGAAAATCAGCCAAATTTCCTCAGGCGCGTAACTTTTGATGGGTATAATTAATCTTGATGGAGCTTATATATTTGAAATCAAAATTAAAATCTGATTCTTTTGATGTATTTATTGGTATCAAAATTCCGGTTTTTAGAGTTTCGGTTACCATTGAACCGGGTCGCTCAAATATATATATATATATATATATATATATATATATATATATATATATATATATATATATATATATATATATATATGTATATGTATATGTATATATATATATATATATATATATATATATATATATATATATATATATATATATATATATATATATATATATATATATATACTTATATATATATATATATATATATATATATATATATATATATATATATATATATATATATCTATATATATATATATATATATATATATATATATATATATATATATATATATATATATACAATTCATCAAGCTTAACACTACCCATAAATAGTTAGGAGCCTGAGAAAATGTGCCCAATTTTTGAAAACCTAAGTCCCCCTCCGACGTCTCTTGTTTCCCTAAGTCATCCGACCGAAATTCCGCAATAGCCATTTTGTCCAGCATAGTCGAAAAATCTAATAGCTATGTTTAAGAGGATAGCTTGACCCCCGTCCCACCCCCTTGGGAACGGCTACAAGTTATGGACTTTGCCCATTGTTTATATATAGCATTGGGTATAAAAAAGTATACAGATATTTTTGGGGGTAGGGAGGTTCTTTTCTTGGAGGAACTTTTCGTGGGGGAAGGGAATTTTTCATGCAGGTGGAGCTGGATCTCCCGGCATTATCTAAAGAACGATCAGAAATTAAATAAAAAAACAATTTTTTCAACTGAGTGTAAGCAGTATCATTAAATAGAAATACAGAACGAACAGAAACGAACAGAAATTGTTACGTATGTGAGAAGGGTTATCCCCTCCTCAATACCTCGCTATTTTACGCTATTTTTTTTAAACTTTAAGAAAAACTTATTATTCAAATTAAACGGCCCTTATGTCTCAGGAAGCTTTCTTAAATAATTGAAACAAAAAGTCAAACTTTAGCTTATAAAAGCAAAGTATTGAGAAGGAGACAACCCCCCTCATATACGTAATAATTTCTGTTCTTTTTAAGTTTTAATGTTGCTGAATACTTTCACTTGACAAAAACTTGTTTTCTTTATTTAGTCACTCAAAAAGGACACTATAATCTTGGATTTCCTTTCGAATGAGCCCTCTTCCGATCTTTTGGGACTTATTTTTTTCGACAAGATCACCTCTGGGAAAATAAGAAAGAATAAGAAACACTTATCCGTGATAGTCCTTCTGGCATAAAATACAAAATTTCTCATTTTTGTGCATAGGAGCTTGAAACCTCATCAATAGGGTTCTCTGAATGTAATTAAATAAAAAAACAAGTTTTTTTCCACTGAAAGTAAGGGGCAGCATTAAAACTTAAAACGAACAAAAATAATTACGTATATGAGGGGGGTTCATTCCCTAGTCAATACCTCTCTCTTTACGCTAAAGTTCGAATTTTGTTCAAACCACAAACCCCTGAATCACAAAGGCTGTAAACTAGAATTGATAGCTCTTTTGAAAGTATTAAAAAAAAACTTTAGCATGAAGAGCGAAGTATTGAATAGGGGGCGACCCCCTAATATGCGTCATAATTTCTGTTTGTTTTAAGTTTTAATTTTGCTCCTTACTTTCAGTTGAGAAAAGTCGTTTTTTTATTTAATTTCTGATCGCTTTTTAAATAATGCTGGGAAATCCGTAGCCCCCTTCATAGAAAAGTCCCTTCCCCCATGAAAAAATCCTTCATGGCAATATCCTCCTACGTAACCCCTACTCCGACTCCCCCCCACGAGAAAAAATCCCTCATGAAAACGTCTGTATGCTTCCCAATAACCAATACTATATCATAGGCAGCGCAATAGCGCTGCCTAAGTAAAGGATGATGTTGGCACAATATATTATTTATTATTTATTATTATTTTTTTTTGGTTTTAGACCAGGGCACTTCGCATCGAAGGAGTTGTCATAGAAACTTAGATAAGGGTTTGTTCGATTGGAAATTGGGGTTGCTTGTGCCCTTTTTAATAGTCGGAAGTGATTGGAAGACAACTAACACCCCTTCCACGCCCACCATTTCCCCAAACACATCCAATCAAAATTTTGAGATAGCCATTTTGTTCAACGTAGTTGATTTTCAGATGGAAATTATGGTTTTGAGGAAGAACCCCCACAGCCCTCAGGGCAAGGGTTGTAAGTTATACCCTGGGGGCATATAAGATTTTTATGGAAAGCTTTGTCGTAGAAACTTCAAAAAGGGCTCATTAATAGTCGAAAGTGATTGAAGGTCAACTAACCCCCCTCTCACAACCACCTTTTCCACAAACACATCCAATGAAAATTTTGAGATAGCCATTTTGTTCAACGTACTTGAAAGATCTGGAAATTAGGTCTTTGAGGATGACAACCCTCCATATGCCCTGGGGGCATATAAGGTTTCTTATAGAAAGCTTTGTCGTAGAAACTTCAAAAAGGGCGCATTCGATTGGAATTGAAATGGCTAGTGCCCTTTTAATAGCCAAAAATGGTTGGAAGGTAACTGACACCCCTTCTACGCCCACCCCTTCCCCAAACACATCCAATCAAAATTTTTAGATAGCCATTTTGTTGAAAGCAGCTGAAAATTCTGGAAATTATATCTTTGAGCAGGACAATCCCCCACAGTCTTCAGGGCAAGGGTTATAAGTTATTCCCTGTGCCATATAAGGTTTTTACTGAATGGGCTAGCGCTCTTTTTAATAGTCGAAAGTGATTGGAGGGCAACTAACCCCATCTTTCACGCCCACCTTTTCCCAAAAGGGTTGTCGTAGAAACTTCAAAAAGGGCTCATTCGATTGGAAATTGAAATGGCTAGTGCCCTTTTTAATAGTTGAAAATGATTTGAGGGCAACTAACCCCCTCTCACGCCCAACATTTCCCCAAACACATCCAATCAAAATTTGGATATATCTACTTTGTTCAGCGTAGTTGAAAGTTCTGGAAATTAGGTCTTTGAGGATGACAACCCCCCCCCCCCACATCTCTCAAGGCAAGGGTTGTAAGTTATGCCCTGAGGCATATAAGGTTTTTATGGAAAGCGTTGTCGTAGAAACTTCAAAAAGTTTGGAAATTGAAAGGGCTAGTGCCCTTTTTAATAGTCGAAAGTGCATGGAGAGTAACTAACCCCCCTCTCTCGGCCACCGTTTCTTCAAACAGATTCAATCAAAGCTTAGAGATAGCAATTTTGTTTACAGTAGTTGAAAGTTCTGGAAATTATGTATTTTAGGATGACAAACCCCCCAGAGCCCTCAGGGCAAAGGTTGTAAGCTATGCCTTGGAGGCATATAAGGCTTTTATAGATAGCGTTGTCATAGAAACTTCAAAAGGGGCTCATTCAATTGGAAATTGAGAAGGCTAGTGTCCTTTTTAATAGTCGAAAGTGATTGGAGGGTAAATAACCCCCCTTCTCAAGCCCACTATTTCCCCAAAAATATCCAATCAAAATTTTCAGATAGCCATTTTGTTCAACGTAGTTGAAAATTCCGGAAATTTGGTCTTTGAGGATGACACTCCCCCCAAAGCCCTAAAGGTTAAGGTTATAAGTTACGCCCTCGGGGCATATATGGTTTCTATTGAAAGCTTTTTCATAGAAACTTGAAAAGGGGCCCATCCGTTTGGAAATTAAAAGGGCTAGTTCCCTTTTTAATAGTCTAAAGTGATTGGAGGGCAACTAACCCCCCTCTCATGCCCACCTTTTTCCCAAACACATCCAATCCAAATTTTGAGATAGCCATTGTGTTCAACGTAGTTGAAAGTTCTGGAAATTAGGTCTTTGAGGATGACATCCCCCCCCACATATCTCAGGGCAAGGGTTGCAATTTATGCCCTGGGGGCATTTAAGGTTTTTTTTTTAAAAAGTGTTGTCGTAGAAATTTCAAAAAGACCTCATTCGATTGGAAATTGAAATGGCTAGTGTCCTTTTTAATAGTCGACAGTGATTGAAAGGCAACTAACACCGCTTCCAAGCCCACCATTTCCCCAAACACATCGAATCAAAATTTTGAGATAGCCGTTTTGTTCAACGCATTTGAAAGTTCTGCAAATTATGTCTTTGAGAAGGACACTCCCCCCACAGTCTTCAGGCCAAGGGTTATAAGTTATACCCTAGGGGCATAAAAGTTTTTTATTGAAATCTTTGTCGTAGAATCTTGAAAAAGAGCTCATTCGATTGGAAATTCGAAGGGCTAGTGCCCTTTTTAATAGTAGAAAGTGATTGGAGGGCAGCTAACCCCCCTCTTCAGCCCACCTTTCCCCAAACGCATCCAATCAAAATCTTTAGATAGCCATTTTGTTAAAGGTAGTTGAATTTTTGGAAATTAGGTCTTTGAGGATGACAACCCCCCAAAACCCTCAGGGCAAGGGTTGTAAGTTATGCCCTGGGGGCATATAAGGTTTTTATAGAAAGCGTTGTCGTAGAAACTTCAAAAATGGCTCATTCGATTGGAAATTGAAATGGCTAGTGCCATTTTTAATAGTCGAAAGTGATTGGAGGGCCACGTGGAAGAACATAGTGTCATTTGATTTATCATGTTACTTAACTGTAAATAGATTATAGGTCATATAGGGGCTTAGAGCGCAAAAAAATTAAGGTCGATCAGTGAAAAACATCTTTAACTTCTTCCTTCTCTGCTTTCCCCCCTCAGCTCAAAACGTGAGGTATATTTGTCCTCCCTAACCCTCCCTTAAAATTTCAACTTGATACCCCGTGCAAATACGTTTAAGTGGATCGGAGACGTAACTTTTTAACCACCTCCTGTCCTCCCCCCACATAATTTGAAGTTCCATAGCCTGGCAGCCCACAGTGTGTTTTTACTGACCTCGCTACTTAAATCAGCATAGATATAAGTTCCATTGGGGCTTATAGTGGATAAAAATTTTTTGTGGATGGATTTCAATAATTATTCAATTATTTAGACTTCCCCCAACACAACATTTGGGACCTTTTAACACCAATCTTCCCCCATTCCTCTCCCTAACAACAACTGAAACCGCAAACCATTCTCGTGATCCTGTTTTGTCCTGTTTTGGGGGGAGGAACTAATATCTTTTCCCTGGTTTTCCTTCTGCGTTTGGATTCTTTTAGCCAGCAGGTCCAATATTATTCTTTTGTACATTAGGCTCCTCCTGGCCCAACAACTTGCGGCTGCAAGTTTTAGACTGATTAGAGGCGTCAATTTCTTACCCTGCTTGCACCCCTATCCCCGATAAAAAAAAATGTGATAATTTTGCCAGAGAAAACGATACAGGAAAGGTTTGACCTACTTGACTCCCAGGTTCAAACATACCCCAGACCTTTTCAAACAGGTCGTGGTAACGAACTGTAAGTAAGGAGCGACCCGGCTCAATGGTAACCGAAACTCTAGAAAACGGGTTTTTGATACCAATAGATACATCAAAAGAATCAGATTTCAATGTTGATTTCAAATATATAACTTTCATCAAGTTTAGTGCTACCCATCAAAAGTTACGCGCCTGAGAAAATTTGGCTGATTTTCAAAAAAGGGGGAAAGAACCCCTAAAAGTTATAGAACCCTAATGAAAATCACACCATCATATTCAGCGTATCAGAGAACCCTACTGTAGAGGTTTCAAGCTCCTATCTACAAAAATGTGGAATTTTGCATTTTTTGCCAGAAGAAAGATCACGGATGCGTGTTTATTTGTTTTTTTGTTTTTTTTTTTCCCAGGGGTGATCGTATCGACCCAGTGGTCCTAGAATATCGTGGGAGGGCTCATTGGAACGAAAATTAAAAGTTCTAGTGCCCTTTTTAAGTGACCAAAAAAATGGAGGGCAACTAGGACCCCTCCCACGCTTATTCTTTTCCCAAAGTCACCGGATCAAAATTTTTAGATAGCCATTATGTTCAGCATGGTCGAAAATATGATAAATATGTCTTTTAGGATGACTTAATCCCCCAAAGTCCCCAGGAGGAGGGCTAAAAGCAATGAACTTTACCCAATGTTAACATATAGTATTGGTTATTGGGAAGTATACAGAAGTTTTCAGGAGGTTTTTTTTTTATGGTAGTGGGAGGGAAGGGTGGGTCGGGGTTTATGTTGGAGGATCTGTCCATGAAGGAAGTTTTCATGGGGGAAGGAAAATTGCCATGAAGGGGGTGCCGGACTTGCCAGCATTATTTTTTTGGTTATTGGGAAGTATACAGACATTTTCAGGAAGGATTTTTTTCTGGAGGGGGGGGGGCTAGATGAAGGGGTTACTATGGAGAATATTTCTGTGGAGGATGTTTCTTTGGGGTAAGGGATATTTCTATGAAGGGGGCGCCGGATTTCCAAGCATTATTTAAAAAACGATCAGATATCAAATAAAAAAAACAAGTTTTTTCAACTGAAAGTAAGAAGCAACATTAGAACTTAAAACGAACAGAAATTATAAAGTATGTGAGGGGGTTCTCCCCCAAGTCAATACCTAGCTCTTTACGCTACAGTTTTTTTTTTATTGCTTTCAAAAGAGCTATCTATTCTAATTAAACGACCTTTGTGATTCAGGGGTTTGTGAATCAAATTTTTTTTTAACTTTTAACGTAAAGAGCGTGGTATTGACTAAGGGGAGAACCCCCTCATACACGTAATAACATATACGGAATAAAAAAAAAAACAATAAAAAAACAAGCGATACGGCCCAATAGTAATCGAAACTTTTAAAAACGGAATTTTGATGTCAATAAATGTATCAAAAGAATGTGTTTATAATGCTGATTCTAAATATATAAATTTTATTAAGTTTAGTATTACTCATCAAAGGCTACGAGCCTGAGAAAATTTACCCGATTTTATAAAGAGGGGGGAATCATCCCCTGCAAGTGAAAGAATTTTAATGAAAATCACACCGTCAGATTCAGCGTATCAGAAAACCCTATCACATAGGTTTCAAGCTCATATCTGCAAAAATCTGCAACTTTGTATTTTTTGCCAGAAGAAAAATATACGAATATAGAAGTTAGTTACGTAAGTTAATTTGTAAAGACATCCATTTAGCAAAAGAAAAGTAAAATTTTTATGCAAATTTTGTTTACTTATTCAATAACGGTTAGCCAAAATAAAAGCTGCATTAACTAAAAAACGATCAGAAAATAAATAAAAAAAAACAAGTTTTTTAAACTGAAAGTAAGGAGCGACATTAAAACTTAAAACGAACAGAAATTATTCCGTATATGAAAGGGGCTGTCCCCTCCTCAACGCATCGCTCTTTACGCTAAAGTTTGACTCTGTCTCACAACTTTATTTTTTAAAACAATAAAAAACTTTAGCGTAAAGAGCGAGGCGTTGAGGAGGGGACAGCCCCTTTCATATACGGAATAATTTCTGTTCGTTTTAAGTTTTAATGTCGCTCCTTACTTTCAGTTTAAAAAACTTGTTTTTTTTTATTTAATCCACTACAAAGCCTACCTGTAAGCAATTGGCAACATGCAAAGTCTACGCCACTTGCCTGAGAGGCTAAGAGGGACATGCCATCCCCGTAGTCATATTCATTGGACCTTGATAATTTTGGAGACCACACTGCCTTTCCATGACGATAAATAAAAGCTCAAATAGCGATAAAATCCTTTTTTACTACTGATGACGGTCAACGCAAAAGTGACCGAAATATCTGGTATTTTTGTGAATTTCTATCACTGTTATCATCATCACTGTCTATTTAAGGGATTTTATTCCTATTCGAACTTTTATTTATCATTGGACTTCTAGACTATTATAAACAAAATTCTTCTCTCAAAATTTGGATATATTGTCATGGGGGATCGCAGGGGATCTAATAGCAAAAAAAGGTATAAGAAGAAGTCGTTTATCTCCCTGAGGAAGAGTGCTAGAAATTTCAGTTTCCCATCAAATGAGCCCGCTGCTAGGTTCGTACGATCAACCCTTCCATACGAAGCGGCGGGGGATAAGAACGAAAAGAAAAAAAATAGTGTCTTTTCAGATGCGAATAAGCACAACGGATACAATAATATATTTCAAATTACTAAAACAATTGACGTCCTTGAGACACAGAACAATTTTATAGACCAAAGAATATAATTAACTCAGTGAGTAAAAACAAAAGGAAGAAAAGATCGTAAAGATTCAGAATTCTACAAAACAAAAACCAAAAAAAACAAAAAATAGAAGGTTGGAAGATTGACGAGACCTTCGTTACTACTTCCTTGATTGATTCAACAATTTTTAACTCCCACTTCTTGTGACCGCTATAAAAGTGTTCCAGACGGACTCAATAAAATAAAAACCTTAAAGAATAGCCTATACTAGAAAATAAACAAAATTTACTTACTATTTTGCCAGTATCCTTGAAACCTCTAAAAATAATTCACCAACTGTAGCTAGCTCATCTTGTGACCATTCGGTGTTAGGTCTTCTTAATGCTAAAACATTTTTTTTTTTATCAAGTAGTTTAATCATACCTTTACACACAGGATTAGAAGGACCTACACCTTAAGAAGTGTCCAAGGACCCTTCTCCTGCAAAGTTTCATGAGAAATGGTTTTATGTAGGTTAACAAGTGATGTTCAGACACTGTGAAGATATTTGAGACTGAACTAAACGTCCTACAGGTAGAACCAACGGTCCATGGGCGCCCATAAGAGGGGCAGAGGGGTGTGCCAGCCCCCCTGGATGAATGAAGCTGCCTCATATTTTATATTTTTGTTTTGAAATTTCTATTATACAGCATTGGAAGTGCCGATTACACCAGGTAAGCCCCCCCCTAAAATTCAGCTTATGGGTGCCCATGCAACGGTCCCATGAAATTCTGATTATTTCTGGTAAATAAACAAAATTTTCTCTTCAAGTTCTTTATAGTTAGTGGGTTTTCAGGTGTTAGATAGAACCAAAGTTTGGCTTTTCATATAGATACTAGTTTTGACTATAAGTTTTGCCATTTCTCTGGGACCAAGGCCCAAGAAGGTATATTTACACACAAGCTCAAACCACATGCTTTTTCTTACTTTCTATCTGTAAAAGCTTGCTTTTTAAATTGACTTTTTATGGCATTATGGACCAACTGAATAAATAATAGAAAATTTCATGTTAGCAATTCCTGTTCACTGGAAGATCAATAATACGCAAATATCTGAACCCATAGTTAAAACTTGTATATCTATGAAAAGTAATGCTTTCATCCTATCTGAAACCTACAACTCTAATGAAAACTAAAAATATTAATTGAAGAAAAAAGGGAAAATTTTTTTTTATCACTATATGTCAATATACCTGTTTGTTCTTGGGGCATGTCAGAGGCAACTCTACAGCGTTGCCTATAGTAAAGGCCATAAGGCTTTAACGTTTTATTATTTTTTTCCCCAGAGGCACTTCATATGGAAGGGTTGGTCGTATAAGCTTTGAAGGGGGCTCATTTGATTGGAAATGGGAAGTTCTAGTGCCTTTTTTTAGAGTCAGGAGGAATCGGAGGGTAACTACCCCCACCCACCCACCCAACGCTCTTTTTTCTCCAAATGTATCTGGTAAATGTTTTGACATAGCCATTTTGTTGAAAATAGTTCAAAGGTCAGATAACAAAACTTCTGGATCGGCATAACCCCCCAGAACTTGGGGAAAGGTGTTGTAAGTTATATCCCATGGACATATATGGTTTTTATAGAAGGGCGCTCGTATAAACTACAGATGGGGTTCATTCGATTGGAAATCGAAAGTTCAAGTTCACTTTATAAGAGTCAAAATAGATTGGCGGGCAACTAGTCCCCCCACGCCTTTTTTCCCCAAATTGCATCAGATAAAAATTTTGAGATAACAATTTTCTTTAAAATAGTTCAAACATCAGATAACAAAAACTTTGGGGTTAACACACCCCCCAGAGCCCAGTGGAAGGTGTTTTAAGTTATGCCCTGGGGGCATATAAGATTTTTGTGGAAGGGACAATCGTATAAACTTCAGAGAGGACATTTGACTTGAAATTGACAGTTCTAGTTCGCTTTTTAAGAGTCAAAAGAGATCGAAGGGTAACTAGAAGTAGATTGCACATATGGAATTCCGATGCCCCTATAGCAAGGAATTCTAACAGCCATATGGAATTCCGATGCCCCTCTACACCTATTCAAAGAGATTCAGAACTCCCTCACATGGTATTATACTTCTGGTTTGGTGGGTATAGTCTGGTTTGGTGGGTATAGTCTGGTTTTGTGGGTATAGTCTGGTTTGGTGGGTATAATCTGGTTTGGTGGGTATAATCTGGTTTGGTGGGTATAGTCTGGTTTGGTGAGTATAGTCTGGTTTGATGGGTATAGTCTGGTTCGGTTTTTCAAAGAGAGTGAGTATTACACTTTACTTTTTTGTTTTTGTTTGTTTTTGTTTTTTTTTTTTAATCGAAAACTAGAGATTGTCAAATTGCGTATTTAGGAATTGTTTTGATTGACATTTTTGCAAAAAGGGATAAGGAATTCGCAAATTGGACACTATGAACGATATTAATTAATGTTTTGAATAATAGGAGTGTGAATGATTCTAATTAGTGATTGGATTGTATGAAGGTGGAGAAAAAAAGGATTAAATTGATTAGCAGTTAAGGTAACCCCGAAGGGGTTGTTAACTCAGGTAATTTGTTATAAATTTGAAACAACATCAGTCTATGAAAATGGCTAACGACGACAGAATGATATTGTGAGTTTACCTAGCTTTACCTCTCCGATGTGGTCTGTATAATACACAAGTGATGTTTGAACAGTATTGTCAATTTAAAATAGGGTCTAACGTTTTAGTATACTAAAAAGTTGATACTAAGAGAGATGTAGATGGTAAGAAAAGAATTTTAATAATGAAATTCAGATCAAACCTTAGAAATCCTTGCAAATCAAGCAGTAAGGTGTATGTGAGTACGAACCATCAAGGATCATAAGCACCAACGACTCTAACCAGCAGGACATCAACTCCCCAAAGGTCCCTTATCCCCAAACTCGAAGGGCGCCCCCTCCCTCCAACTTTTTGGCCCACCCCCCCCCCCTTTTTTTTAACATGATATATTTTTTTCAACTTTTATTTTACATGTCTTCGAATCAGATGAAACAAACTTAAATTACTATTCTAGTTTTTCTAAACCAGTATTGCCTATAACTTAATATATTCAAATATTTTTTGATAACTTGATTGGTGAGAACTATTTCCGTAAAATCTGAGCTAATAAGGGTTTTTGACCGTAAACTCTAGTTTCTTGTAAGAAAATTATGGAAAATACAATTCTCTGCTTCAAATGTGAAACTTAAGTCCAGTTATGGATCGAAAAATAAACTATTTCTGTAAAATCTGAGCTAATAAGGGTTTTTGACCATAAACTCTAGTTTTTTTGTAAGAAAATTATTGAAAATACAATTCTCTGATTCAAATGTGAATTTTAAGTCTATTTTTGGATCAAAAATAAAACTATTTCCGTAAAATCTGAGCTAATAAGGGTTTTTGACCGTAAACTCTAGTTTCTTGTATGAAAATTATGGAAAATACAATTATCTAGTTCAAATGTGAAACTTAAGTCCAGTTTTGGATACTTATAATGATGAGGACTGATGGTTCTAATTCAATATTTTTTTCATAAAAACAAACTATTTTTTTGAAAACTTCGAAATTATTCAACTTTATTTATTTTTTTATTTTTTTTGTACGTATCTTAAAATGACAAAATATGCTTACGGCTCTGACAATTGTGCTCTATGATTGGTCAGAGACACGATGTGGCTTTCCCACTGGTATTCTATGTCCGGTTATCGACACTACCTAGTCTATTGCATGTATTAAATCAGTATTTTTTTACGCAGTGGAACGATAAACACATAAGTCATATCTTAAAAAAAAGTGAAGATGGAGCATTATAATAAAGTGTGTTCACATAACAAGGTTATTGTAGCATTAAATGCCGACAAGGAGAAGTATTTGAACTATGAAACAAGTACAAGTGGTAGCACTATTGGAAATGTATGCATGCATTGTCATGACAGTAAGGAATTAAATTTCTTTGGAATACCGAAAAAATTCAACTCTTATGTTGGTGGTTATGCGAGATTGAGATCTCCAGAGATGATTGTACTCAAAGAGAATGCCAACATAAAATAATCGTTGATGATAGAGGACAACTCCTTGCTACTGTTGCAGGTAACACATTACCTACTGATATATCCAATCGTCAGCTTTCGGGTATTAGCATTCAACGGAAGGTCAATAAAAGAAAGGCCTACTCTTCTACTAACATCGTAAACCATATCTTGTCTACGTGCCGAAACTGTTACCTGTGTAAAAATAATGTGATAATAGACAGTGAAATTGCCAGAAAAATAAAAAGGGCATTGTCAGAAAATATCACTATGGAATATAAACATGAATCGATGAAAAACAAAGCACCAGCAAACATTACTGTCATTGATCAAACAGTCAATGAACCAAACAGTATCAAAGACGAAAAGCATATTGAGCCTGTTGATGAGACACCAGTAAAAACTGTGTATGACTCAAAATGGAATAATGATTATTCTACTGATTACGAACTAAGAGAAGACAATAGCTACAATATCAAGAGAGAACATGGTGAACTATTTTATGGAACAGATTCAAAATGTCCAAAGTTAATCATTGATATTAATAATGTATCATAATATATTTTTGTATTAATATTCTACATAGCATTATTTCATTAAAAATATTACATTGTTATGTGTTCATTATTTTTAGAGTAAGCTAAGCTAGCATATTAAACGTTTAGAATCTCTATTAAAACATTGGACATGTAAGAAAAGGAATTTGCATACATCTATTGTCAGACACATGGGATAACATTGACAAAATCTAGGTATCAGAATGAATAAATTCATTATCAACATCTTTTATCGGATGTGTCGGATAAAATAGAAGTGTCAGAGTGAATAATTTTTTTTTATCAACATCCTTTGTCAGATACATCAAATAAAATTGACAAAATCTAAATTTCAGAATAAATAAATGCTTTAACAACATCCTTTATCGGATATGTCGGATAAAATTGACACAATCTAAGTATCAGAGTGACTAAATTCTATATCAACATCCTTTTCTCAGATACATAGGATAAAATTGACAAATTCTAAGTGTTAAAGTGAATAATTTTTTTTTATCAACATCCTTTGGCAGATACATCGGATAAAATTGACAAAATCTAAATTTCAGAATGAATAAATTCATTATCAACATCCTTTGTCGGATATGTCGGATAAAATTGACAAAATCTAAGTATCAGAGTGAATATTTTTTTTTAACAACATCCTTTGTCAGATACATCGAATAAAATTGATAAAATATAAGTGCCAGAGTGAATAATTTTTTTTTACTATCAACATCCTTTGTCAGATACATCAAATAAAATTGACAAAATCTAAATTTCAGAATAAATAAATGCTTTAACAACATCCTTTATCGGATATGTCGGATAAAATTGACAAAATATAAGTGTCAGAGTGAATAATTTTTTTTTATCAACATCCTTTGTCAGATACATCAAATAAAATTGACAAAATCTAAATTTCAGAATAAATAAATGCTTTAACAACATCCTTTATCGGATATGTCGGATAAAATTGACACAATCTAAGTATCAGAGTGACTAAATTCTCTATCAACATCCTTTTCTCAGATACATAGGATAAAATTGACAAATTCTAAGTGTTAGAGTGAATAAATTTTTTTTATCAACATCCTTTGGCAGATACATCGGATAAAATTGACAAAATCTAAATTTCAGAATGAATAAATTCATTATCGACATCCTTTGTCGGATATGTCGGATAAAATTGACAAAATCTAAGTATCAGAGTGAATATTTTTTTTTAACAACATCCTTTGTCAGATACATCGAATAAAATTGATAAAATATAAGTGCCAGAGTGAATAATTTTTTTTTACTATCAACATCCTTTGTCAGATACATCAAATAAAAATGACAAAATCTAAATTTCAGAATAAATAAATGCTTTAACAACATCCTTTATCGGATATGTCGGATAAAATTGACAAAATCTAAGTGTCAAAGTGAATAATTTTTTTTATCATCATCCTTTTCTCGGATACATAGGATAAAATTGACAAATTCTAAGTGTTAGAGTGAATAAATTTTTTTTAACAACATCCTTTGTCAGATAAATCAAATAAAATTGACAAAATCTAAATTTCAGAATGAATAACTGCTTTAACAACATCCTTTATCGGATATGTCGGATAAAATTGACATAATCTAAATTTCAGAATAAATAAATGCTTTAACAACATCCTTTATCGGATATGTCAGATAAAATTGACAAAATCTAAGTGTCAGAGTGAATAAATTTTTTTTATCAACATCCTTTGGCAGATACATCGGATAAAATTGACAAAATCTAAATTTCAGAATGAATAAATTCATTATCAACATCCTTTGTCGGATATGTCGGATAAAATTGACAAAATCTAAATTTCAGAATGAATAAATGCTATAACAATATCCTTTATCGGATATGTCGGATAAAATTGACAAAATCTAAGTATCAGTGTGACTAAATTCTATATCAACATCCTTTTCTCGGATACATAGGATAAAATTGACAAATTCTAAGTGTTAGAGTGAATAAATTTTTTTTCAACATCCTTTGCCAGATACATCGGATAAAACTGACAAAATCTAAGTATCAGAGTGAATAAATTCATTATCAACGTCCTTTGTCGGATATGTCGGATAAAATTGACAAACTCTAATTTTCAGAATGAATAAATGCTATAACAATATCCTTTATCGAATATGTCGGATAAAATTGACAAAATCTAAGTATCAGAGTGACTAAATTCTATATCAACATCCTTTTCTCGGATACATAGGACAAAATTGACAAATACTAAGTGTTAGAATGAATAATTTTTTTTATCAACATCCTTTGCCAGATACATCGGATAAAATTGACAAAATCTAAGTATCAGATTGAATAAATTCATTATCAACATCCTTTGTCGGATGTATCGGATAAAATTGACAAAATCTAAGCATCAGAGGGAATAATTTTTTTATCAACATCCTTTGCCAGATACATCGAATAAAATTGACAGAATCTAAGTGTCAGAGTGAATAAATTTTTTTATCAACATCCTTTGTCAGATACATCGAATAAAAATTGACAAAATTTAAATATCAGAATGAATAAATGCTTTAACAACATCCTTCATCGGATTTGTCGGATAAAATTGACAAAATCTAACTATCAGAGTGACTAAATTCTATATCAACATCCTTTTCTCGGATACATAGGATAAAATTGACAGAATCTAAGTGTCAGAGTGAATAAATTTTTTTTTATCAACATCCTTTTCTCGGATACACAGGATAAAATTGACAAAATCTGAATTTCAGAATGAATAAATTCATTATCAACATCCTTTTTCGGATATGTCGGATAAAATAGACAAAATCTAAATTTCAGAATGAATAAATACTATAATAATATCCTATATCGGATATGTCGGATAAAATTGACAAAATCTAAGCATCAGAGTGACTAAATTCTATATCAACATCCTTTTCTCGGATACATAGGATAAAATTGACAAATTCTAAGTGTTAGAGTGAATAAATTTTTTTATCAACATCCTTTGCCAGATACATAGGATAAAATTGACAAAATCTAAGTATCAGATTGAATAAATTCATTATCAACAACCTTTGTCGAATATGTCGGATAAACTTGACAAAATCTAAGCATCAGAGTGAATAATTTTTTTTTATCAACATCCTTTGCCAGATACATCGAAAAAAATAGACAGAATCTAAGTGTCAGGGTGAATAAATTTTTTTTTATCAACATCCTTTGTCAGATGAATCGAATTAAAATTGACAAAATTTAAATAGCAGAATGAATAAATGCTTTAACAACATCCTTCATCGGATTTGTCGGATAAAATTGACAAAATCTAACTATCAGAGTGACTAAATTCTATATCAACATCCTTTTCTTGGATACATAGATTAAAATTAACACAATATAAGTGTTAGAGTGAATATTTTTTTTTATCAACATCCTTTGCTAGTTACATCGGTTAAAATTGACAAAATTTAAGTGTCAGAATGAATAAATTCATTATCAACATCCTTTGTCGGATATGTCGGATAAAATTGATAAAATCTAAGTATCAGAGTGATTAACTTCTATATCAATATCATTTTCTTGGATACATGGGATAAAATTGACAAAATCTAAGTATCAGAGTGAATAAATGCTTTATCAACATCCTTTAAATGCATTATCAACATCATTTGTCGGCTATATCGGGTAAAATTGACAAGAAAGACATGGAGTGTACACCGCGACGGCGCATACATAGTGAGAGAGACATGCAAAGTCGACATAGCTTTATTTCATTTTTTAAGGTTTAATTTAGACGAAGTTACGTGCGCGCACGTAACCTCATCTGAAATTTAGATTTTGTCAATTTTATTTGATGTATCTGACAAAGGATGTTGATAAAAAAAATATATTCACACTGACACTTGAATTTGTCAATTTTATCCTATGTGTCTGAGAAAAGGATGTTGATATAGAATTTAGTCACTCTGATACTTAGATTTTAGATTTTGTCAATTTTATCCGACATATCCGATTAAGGATATTGTTATAGCATTTATTCATTCTGAAATTTAGATTTTGTCAATTTTATCCGAGGTATCCGACAAAGGATGTTGATAATGAATTTATTCATTCTGAAATTTAGATTTTGTCAATTTTATCCTATGTATCCGAGAAAAGGATATTGATAAAAAAATTATTCACTCTGACACTTAGATTTTGTCAATTTTATCCGACATATCCGATAAAGGATGTTGTTAAAGCATTTATTTATTCTGAAATTTAGATTTTGTCAATTTTATTTGATGTATCTTACAAAGGATGTTGATAGTAAAAAAAAATTATTCACTCTGGCACTTATATTCTATAAATTTTATTCGATGTATCTGACAAAGAATGTTGTTAAAAAAAAATATTCACTCTGATACTTAGATTTTGTCAATTTTATCTGACATATCCGATAAAGGATGTTGTTAAAGCATTTATTTATTCTGAAATTTAGATTTTGTCAATTTTATTTGATGTATCTGACAAAGGATGTTGATAGTAAAAAAAAATTATTCACTCTGGCACTTATATTTTATCAATTTTATTCGATGTATCTGACAAAGGATGTTGTTAAAAAAAATATTCACTCTGATACTTAGATTTTGTCAATTTTATCCGACATATCCGACAAAGGATGCTGATAATGAATTTATTCATTCTGAAATTTAGATTTTGTCAATTTTATCCAATGTATCTGCCAAAGGATGTTGATAAAAAAATTTATTCACTTTAACACTTAGAATTTGTCAATTTTATCCTATGTATCTGAGAAAAGGATGTTGATATAGAATTTAGTCACTCTGATACTTAGATTATGTCAATTTTATCCGTCATATCCGATAAAGGATGTTGTTAAAGCATTTATTCATTCTGAAATTTAGATTTTGTCAATTTTATTTGATGTATCTGACAAAGGATGTTGATAAAAAAAAAATATTCACTCTGACACTTAGATTTTATCAATTTTATCCGACATATCCGACAAAGGATGTTGATAATGAATTTATTCATTCTGATACCTAGATTTTGTCAATGTTATCCCATGTGTCTGACAATAGATGTATGCAAATTCCTTTTCTTACATCTCCAATGTTTTAATAGAGATTCTAAACGTTTGATATGCTAGCTTAGCTTACTCTAAAAATAATGAACACATAACAATGTAATATTTTTAATGAAATAATGCTATGTAGAATATTAATACAAAAATATATTATGATACATTATTAATATCAATGATTAACTTTGGACATTTTGAATCTGTTCCATAAAATAGTTCACCATGTTCTCTCTTGATATTGTAACTATTGTCTTCTCTTAGTTCGTAATCAGTAGAATAATCATTATTCCATTTTGAGTCATACACAGTTTTTACTGGTGTCTCATCAACAGGCTCAATATGCTTTTCGTCTTTGATATTATTTGGTTCATTGACTGTTTGATCGATGGCAGTAACGTTTGCTGGTGCTTTGTTTTTCATCGATTCATGTTTATATTCCATAGTGATATTTTCTGACAATACCCTTTTTATTTTTCTGGCAATTTCACTGTCTATTATCACATTGTTTTTACACAGGTAACAGTTTCGGCACGTAGACAAGATATGGTTTACGATATTAGTAGAAGAGTAGGCCTTTCTTTTATTGACCTTCCGTTGAATGCTAATACCCGAAAGCTGACGATTGGATATATCAGTAGGTAATGTGTTACCTGCAACAGTAGCAAGGAGTTGTCCTCTATCATCAACGATTATTTTTATGTTGGCATTCTCTTTGAGTACAATCATCTCTGGAGATCTCAATCTCGCATAACCACCGGCATAAGAGTTGAATTTTTTCGGTAGTCCAAAGAAATTTAATTCCTTACTGTCATGACAATTCATGCATACATTTCCAATAGCGCTACCACTTGTACTTGTTTCATAGTTCAAATACTTCTCCTTGTCGGCATTCAATGCTATAATAACCTTGTTATGTGAACACACTTTATTAAAATGCTCCATCTTCACTTTTTTTTAAGATATGACTTATGTGTTTATCGTTCCACTACGTAAAAAATACTGATTTAATACATGCAATAGACTGGGTAGTGTCGATAACCGGACATAGAATACTAGTGGAAAGCCACATCGTGTCTCTGACCAATCATAGAGCACAATTGTTAGAGCCGTAAGCATATTTTGTCATTTTAAGATACGTACAAAAAAAAATAAATAAATAAAGTTGAATAATTTCGAAGTTTTAAAAAAATACTTTGATTTTATGAAAACAATATTGAATTAGAACCATCAGTCCTCATCATTATAAGTTATCCAAAACTGGACTTAAGTTTCACATTTGAACTAGATAATTGTATTTTCCATAATTTTCATACAAGAAACTAGAGTTTACGGTCAAAAACCCTTATTAGCTCAGATTTTACGGGAATAGTTTTATTTTTCAATCCAAAAATAGACTTAAGTTTCACATTTGAATCAGAGAATTGTATTTTCCATAATTTTCTTACAAAAAAACTAGAGTTTACGGTCAAAAACCCTTATTAGCTCAGATTTTACAGAAATAGTTTATTTTTCGATCCATAACTGGACTTAAGTTTCACATTTGAAGCAGATAATTGTATTTTCCATAATTTTCTTACAAGAAACTAGAGTTTACGGTCAAAAACCCTTATTAGCTCAGATTTTACCGAAATAGTTCTCACCAATCAAGTTATCAAAAAATATTTGAATATATTAAGTTATAGGCAATACTGGTTTAGAAAAACTAGAATAGTAATTTAAGTTTGTTTCATCTGATTCGAAGACATGTAAAAAAAAAGTTGAAAATAATATATCATGTTAAAAAAAAAAAAAAAAAAAGGGGGGGGGGGGCAAAAAGTTGGAGGGAGGGGGCGCCTTTCGAGTTTGGGGATAAGGGACCTTTGGGGAGTTGATGTCCTGCTGGTTAGAGTCGTTGGTGCTTATGATCCTTGATGGTTCGTACTCACATACACCTTACTGCTTGATTTGCAAGGATTTCTAAGGTTTGATCTGAATTTCATTATTAAAATTCTTTTCTTACCATCTACATCTCTCTTAGTATCAACTTTTTAGTATACTAAAACGTTAGACCCTATTTTAAATTGACAATACTGTTCAAACATCACTTGTGTATTATACAGACCACATCGGAGAGGTAAAGCTAGGTCAACTCACAATGTCATTCTATCGTCGTTAGCCATTTTCATAGACTGATGTTGTTTCAAATTTATAACAAATTACCTGAGTTAACAACCCCTTCGGGGTTACCTTAACTGCTAATCAATTTAATCCTTTTTTTCTCCACCTTCATACAATCCAATCACTAATTAGAATCATTCACACTCCTATTATTCAAAACATTAATTAATATCGTTCATAGTGTCCAATTTGCGAATTCCTTATCCCTTTTTGCAAAAATGTCAATCAAAACAATTCCTAAATACGCAATTTGACAATCTCTAGTTTTCGATTTAAAAAAAAAACAAAAACAAACAAAAACAAAAAAGTAAAGTGTAATACTCACTCTCTTTGAAAAACCGAACCAGACTATACCCATCAAACCAGACTATACTCACCAAACCAGACTATGCCCACCAAACCAGATTATACCCACCAAACCAGATTATACCCACCAAACCAGACTATACCCACAAAACCAGACTATACCCACCAAACCAGACTATACCCACCAAACCAGAAGTATAATACCATGTGAGGGAGTTCTGAATCTCTTTGAATAGGTGTAGACGGGCATCGGAATTCCATATGGCTGTTAGAATTCCTTGCTATAGGGGCATCGGAATTCCATATGTACAATCTACTACTAGACCCCCCCTACACCCTCTTTTCCCCAAGTGCATCCGATCAAAATTGTTCAAAATAGTTCAAAGATCAGATAAAAAACACTTCTGGGTCGACACAACCTCCCATAGCCTGAGGGCAAGTGTTGTAATGTATGCTCTGGGGTCTATAAGGCTACTATGGAAGGGATACTCGAAACTTCGGAGGGGGTTCAAATGATTAGAAATTGAAAGTTCTAGTTCTCCTTTAAAGAGTCAAAAGTGATCGGAGGGCAACTAGCCCTCCATACCCTCTTTTCCCCAAATGCATCTGATCGAATTTTAACATAGCCATGTTTCTCAAAATATGCCAAAGATCATATAACAAAAACGCCGGGGCTAACACAGCCCTTAGATCCCGGAGGCAAGTGTTTTAAGTTATGCCCCGGGGGCATATAAGTATGGAAGGGGTGGTCGTATAAACTATGGAGGGTGCTCATTCGGTTGGGAATTGAAAGTTCTAGTTCCCTTTGTAAGAGTCAAAAGTGACAGGAGGGCAACTAGCCCTCTCCCTCACGCTCTCTTTTCCCAAAATTTGTCCGATCGAATTTTTTAGACAGCTATTTTGTTCAAAATAGATCAAAGATAGAAAAACTCCAGGTTTTCAAACACAACCCCAAAAAATAACTTATTAACGATGTTTTATTCCAAATATCATGGGAGCTGACCCCTGGCCCTCCCTCCATAGCCCTATCCCCCCCCCAAAAAAAAACAACAGCTTATTAACGACTTTTTTCCCAAAAATTATAGGAGCTTGCCCCTGGCCCTCCCACTATGCCCCCCCCCCGCAAAACTTTTAACATAGTTTTGTGTGGGATGAAAGACAAAAGTTTCAAGACATTTCGAGGGGATGTTAAAATACATAAAAAAAACACACTAATTAGAACTAGCCAAGGAATTAGCTTTTCAGATTAGTCCCAGAAATTTTCTCACATTTAAAATGCCATAAATGCCAAAAAGCCACGCTTGAAATGAAATTAAAATACTTACTTTGTGATAGATGCTAAATTATTTCAGCATAAAAAAAATCCAATAATGCTCAAATCAAGCTGATCCTGTCCCTTCTGAGTCGACAATTGAAATATTCTAATGATTGTCTTTTTCGAAGCTTTTTTTTGTCGTTTCATTCAATGTCTTTAAATGTTTATATTTGTCCTTTTTTAACAAGTGTGATTTATCAGAGGCATGTATTCACGTTGCCGATAGCAAAGGCCACAAAGGCTTTAAAGTTTTGTAATTGTTAATTAAAAAAAAAAATTGCATAAAAAGAAGCTCTTCAAAGAAAAGTAAAGAGGCGTGTTGAACTCTGGACCAGCAGAAATTAATGCCTATTATAGTTAAAACTCAAAACGACCAGAAATTACTATTAAAGAATAAAATTAAAATTAAGAATCATCTCAAACATAAATATAACAGATGCAAATATAAATGAATGAGTAATCTTAAATAGCTTTAATATTTTATTATGATTTTCCCCCCAGAGGTACTTCACATGCAAGCGGGGGTGTTATAAGCTTCGGAGGGGGATCATTCAATTGGAAATCATAAGTTCTAATGCTCTTTTTAAAAGCCAAATGTGAATGGAGGGTAACAAGCCCTCCCCCTCGCACCTTCTTTTCCCCAAATCCATCTGATCCAAATTTTGAGACAGCCATTATGTCAAAATAGTCCACTGGTAAAATAATTACAATAATCATAACTCTGGGGTTGACAAAAGTGCCCCCAAGGCAAGGGATGTAAGTTATGCACGCTCTCCATTGTTAATACATAACGTTTTTATCGAAGGGATAATCGTATAGACTTCGAAAAAAGCTCTTTCGATTCAAATCGAAAGTCCTAGCTCTATTTTTAAAAGTAAAGAGTAATCGGATAGTAAGCAATCCTCCCCCCAACGCCCTTTTTTCCTAAATGCTTCCAATCAAAATTAAGAGTTAGTCATTTTGTTCAAAATCGTCCAAGTGTCAAATAACTAAGGTTCCAGGTTTGACCCCCCAGCCCTGGGGAAAGGGATGTAAGTCATTTTAGCAGCCCATCGTTAACCTATAAGGCTTTTATGGAAGGCGTGGTCGTATAAGTGAAGGAATTCCATTCGATCGGAAATCAAAATTGATTGTGCCCTTTTTAAGAGTCAAAAGTGATCAAAGGGTAAGAAGCCCCCCCCCTCCATGTGCCTTTTTCTCCGAATGTATCTTATCAAATTTTGTAACAGTCATTTTGTTCAAAACAGTCCAAAAAACAAGTAACTGTAACTTAGAGGTTGAAAAATGTTCCCCATAGTCCCCCGAGGCAAGGGTTGTAACTTATGCAAGTTGCCCATTATTAACGTATGGTTATTGTGGAGGTAGTGGTCGTATTAACTTTAGAGGGGGCTCATTCGACCGGAAATTTAAACTTCTAATTCTTTTATAAGGGTAAAAGGTGATCTAAGGGCAATTAACCTACCTCCCCCCCCGCCACCACTTTCCCCAAAGGCATCCGGTCAAAATTTTTAGATAGCCATTTTGTTCAAAATAGTTCAAAGGTCAAATAACTTTGCTTCCGGGATTGAATCCCCCCGCCCCAGGGGAACTGGCTCTGAGTAACGCAACTTCCTTATTATTGCTTTGATACTGTGTTTGCTTTGATACTTGGATTTGGTGATTTACGGGGCAAGGGCTGTAAGTTGTGCAAGCTTCTTACTGTCACTTTGATACATTGTTTACTTTGACACCTTGTTTACTTTGATACTTTCTTTAATTTGATACTTTGTTACTTTGATATTGTTATTTTGATACTAGTTTTGATGTTTTGATTAAAGTTTGACGTTGAAAAAAAAATTGATTTTGAAATAAGGAATTTTCAAAAAATGAAACTTTTTGCTATCAAAAACGAACAAAGATTAATTAAATAGCTTTCCGAAAAGAAGTTTTTCAAAAAAAAGTACAGCCCATATAAATATTCCCCCTCTACATTCCATGAAAGTTTCGACCTGATACCCTTAGCCGTCCTAGAGATACCGCGGACACACTATTTTGACAACCTTCAGGCAAATAGTTTCTTTTGGTTTTGAAATCGGCATAATTAGTATCAATTATTATTCTTGTGAAAAGATATAGGATAATTATAAGAGAACCCATCTTCATTTTGCTTTAACGATTGTAAGGAGCGACTAGGCCAAATAACAACCAAAACTGTAGAAAAACGGATAAACTTTAATCAAAAAGAAATTATGATTCGATAACAATCGATGCATCAAAAGAATTGACTTTTTATGCTGGTTCTAAAATGCATTAAATTTAATGTTACCCATAAAAAACTATAAGCCTGAGAAGGTTTGACTGATTTTTGTAAAAGGGATAAAACAACCCCAAACAATCAATTGATCTCGATGAAAGTCCTTACCATCAGCTTCAGGATATCAAAGAACCATGTTGTGGAGGTTTCAAGCTCCTATCGATAAAAATGTGGAATTTTGTATTTTTTTGCCAGAAGAAAGATCATCGATGCTTGTTTATTTATTGCTTTTTCCCCAGGGGAGATCGTATCGAACCAATGGTTCTAGAAGATCGGAGGAGAGCTCATTCAAAGGGAAATCAAACATTCTAGTGTCCTTTTAACCTGACCAAAAAGATTTGAGGCAGCTATCCTCCCTCCCATACCTCTTTATCCCTCAAAGACATCGATCAAAATTTAGAGATAGCCATTCGATTCAGCATAGTTGAAAAGTCAATAAGTATACCTTTGGGGATGACATAACCCCCCATAGTCCCTTTGTAAAGGTCTGTATGTTACGCAATTTGCACATTGTTCATATGTAGTATTTGTAATTGGCGGGGGATTCTGCAGGGAGTAAAGTTTCAGGAAGGAATTTTCCAGGGAAAATTTTACGCTGGGGAAGCGGGGATTCCCTGGTATTATTGAAAAAACTGTCGGAAATTAATAAAAAAAAAAGTGTTTTCTTTAATGCTGCTCCTTACTGTCAGATGAAAAAAACTTATTTTTTTTTTATTTAATTAAACTTTGAAACGTAAAATCTGTCTTTTGTCAGATAAATTAATACTACCACTTACATGAATAGGGATGATGATGATAAGAAAGAAGACTATAAGGAATATCTTTGCGCATTATTTTTGAACTGTAATATTTTCAATTTAAAGGGACTATGTAAACATATACACAAACATTCTTACGTGTGTATTCAATTGCAATCTTCAAAGCTTTATTAACGGCTCCATATGTTATGCAGGTTCCAGGGCCATGAAAATTCAACCTAAAAAAAAAAATTAAGGGATATAAATCTAAGCCATGGGCTTCTGAAGCATAATAATTTTTTACGGGATCCTCAGCGTTGCCCTAACCACTGACATAGGTTAAAAAATTAAACTAATAATTAATTAAAAAGAAATGAACAAAAACTATCTTTGGAAAAAAAACAATCATATCAGACCCAATAACCATAAAGCAAAAGCAGATGAAAAATGAGGAAAAACCTATGTTGCTTTGTTTTAAGATTATATTTGGAGTTTTTTTTTTGCGGGGGACGAATGGACTTCCTTGTGCAAGAGCTACCTGAGTAGAAGACAGATATTTTTTTTTAATGTCTAAACACGAATGTTATATGTATTTGACTTATTTTTCTAAATGAAAAAGTCGTTGCCCCAACATTGAAATGTTTTCAGAGTTACAACACAGATTATCTATTAGGTTTAACCAGATATCTCATTCCTAGCAAAATACATGCAAAATACAAAATACGTGTTCCTCAATTACATTGATTATCTTACAAAACTAGCCCGCCCGTGCAATCTCACGCAATGTCATGGGATTTGATACAATAAAGCTTCGCCCACGCTTGGATTAGATTGGATAACGCACAGTTTATAGACAGTAAGCTTATCGCAGATCATTTCTGGTCTTCGTTCTCGGTGCGAACAAAAAGCTCCTCCCACTTATTTCTGCATTAGCGGGAATGCGGGTTAGTCTGTTTCCGATTGTTTCCGGCAAAGTGCATTATTCGTAATAGCGGGTTTCCACTTGTTTCCGATTAGATCACAGTCTGACTTGTCTACCCGTGAAAAGATCTGACTTCGCTTATGTTTATATCTGCAAAAACGTTCTCCGGAGCACTCGCACCCCGGTCCGGGTTTTTATAATGGATGAGATAGAGAATGATCATACTGGATAATTCTATAAACTGTGGAATAACGCTTCGCTCGCTCAATGTCATTGGACATCGTTAAACTTTGGGAAGCCAAGTCATCTTATCGGATGGCTTTTGAGGTTTTCAAAACTATTGAAGTGAGAAATATGTGCAAGGATCAATAATCCGTGGTTGCAATGATCTTCTAAAAATGAAACGAAGCCGTCAGGAAATATAATCATACTTTTAGTTGATAACTTGCTCTTAAAGAACGAAAACCAAGACAGACATTTTGTTCAAATTCAAATCTGTTTCGGCAAACGAAGGGAACTAAAGAGCAGACAAATAGGAAGAGTATGACTAAAAACATTCAAGACTGAATTTATAGTAAATCTACACTTTAAGCTTGATATAGCTTTTTAAATAAAATTCTACGCGATTATCATACCCAGGCGTACAAGACAAATTTTTGTTTTAGGTAGGCCATAGAAAAATGGTAAAAATCCTCCTGCCCATCTGATTTACACCACTCTCCCACTTGCGTATAAGCCTGATCCAGCCTACTTACTCTTCACCTAGTAGTGTCAAGTCGGAATAATCTACCAGACTTGACTTCCCATCATTGTCCAAATGTATGGCGCATGTATCTGCGTAAGCACTCCGGATTATTTTTTTGGATTCTGGCTTTTTCACGATGTCAAATGTAGCAACTCCAATAAAATAAAAGACCACAGTAAAGATGAATACGGACCTGAAATGGATTGAATGCATCAGGGATTTAATATTAAAATGAACCAAAATGAAGGAGATTAATTAAAAAAAAGTTTTTTCTGAGGGAAGTAATGATCGAAGTTGAAACTTGAAACGATAAAAAAAAATTTACTTCACAGCCTATCTAATATATAGGCCAATCGACAAAACTAGTGCAAATGAACCAACTCCTCAAATTAATATTTGCCCGTTTTTAATTCAAATTTAATGTACAAGCAACAACGGCCATGATGTTTTTTTTATTTTTTGACGGGAAGGGGCAGCCACCTTCAGTATCTGCGTATGCACTTCGGTTTTTTTTTTTTTTTTTTTTTTTTTTTTATTCTTGCTTTTTTACCAGGTCAAATGTAGCAGCTCCAACAAAATAAAAGATCACAGTAAAGATGACTACGGACCTGAAATGGATTTAATGCATCAGGTATCAAACAGTTCATGGTAACGAACTGTAAGTAAGGAGCGACCCGGCTCAATAGTAACCGAAACTCTAAAAAACGGAATTTTGATACCAATAAATATATCAGAAGAATTGTATTTTTATGCTGATTTCAAATATATAAGTTTCATCAAGTTTAGTCTTACGCATTAAAAGTTATGCGCCTGAGAAAATTTGACCTATTTTCGAAAAAAGAGGGAAACACTCCTTAAAAGTCATAGAACTTTAATGAAAATCACACCATCAGATTCAGCGTATCAGAGAAACCTACTGTAGAATTTTCAAGCTCCTATCTGCAAAAATGTAGAATTTTGTGTTTTTTGTCAGAAGAAAGATCACGGATGCGTGTTTATTTTTTTTTTATTTTTTATTATTTATTTTTTTTTTAATTTCCCAAGGGGTGATCGTATCAATCCAGTAGTCCTAGAATACCGTAAGAGGGCTCATTTGAACGGAAATTAAAAGTTCTAGTGCCCTTTTTAAGTGACCAAAAAATTGGAGGGCAACTTGGCCCCCTCCCACGCTATTTTTTCCCAAAGTCATCCAATTAAAATTTTGAGATAGCCATTTTGTTCATCACAGTCGAAAATCTAATAAATATGTCTTTTAGGATGACTAAATCCTCCACAGTTCCCAGGGGAAGGGCTGCAAGTTATGACCTTTGCCCATTGTTTACATATTGTATTGGTTATTGGGAAGTATACAGACATTTTCAGGAAGGATTTTCTTCTGGTGGGGGGGCTGGAGGAGGGGGTTACTCGGAAGAATCTTTCCGTGGAGGATGTTTCCTTGGGGTAAGGGACATTTCTATGAAGGGGGCGCCGGATTTCCCAGCATTATTTAAAAAACGATCAGAAATTAAATTAAAAAAAACAAGTTTTTTCAACTGAAAGTAAGAAGCAACATTAGAACTTAAAAGAACGGAAATTATTACGTATATGAGGGGGTTCGCCCCCAAGTCAATACCTCGCTCTTTACGCTACAGTTTTTTTTTGTGCTTTCAAAACAGCTATCTATTCTAATTAAACGGCCTTGGTGATTCAGGGGTTTGTGATTTAAACAAAATTTTAACTTTAGCGTAAAGAGCGTAGTATTGACTAAGGGAAGAACCCCCTAATATACGTAATAACATACGTAATAAAAAAAACAACAACAAAAAAAAGCGATATAGCTCAATAATAATCGAAACTTTTAAAAACGGAATTTTGATGTCAATAAATGTATCAAAAGAATGGGATTATAATGCTGATTCTAAATAGATAAATTTTATTAAGTTTAGTATTACTCATCAAAAGCTACGAGCCTGAGAAAATTTACCTGATTTTTGAAAGAGGGGGGAAACATCCCCTACAAGTGAAAGAATTTTAATGAAAATCACACCGTCAGATTCAGCGTATCAGAAACCCTATTACATAGGTTTCAAGCTCATCAAACAGTTCGTGGTAACGAACTGTAAGTAAGGAGCGACCCGGCTCAATAGTAACCGAAACTCTAAAAAACGGAATTTGATACCAATAGATACATCAGAAGAATCAGATTTTTATGCTGATTTCAAATATATAGGTTTCATCAAGTTTAGTCTTACCCATCAAAAGTTACGCGCTTGAGAAAATTTGCCTTATTTTCGAAAAAATGGGGAAACAACCCCTAAAAATCGCAGAGCTCTAATGAAAATCACACCATCAGATCCAGCGCAGCAGAGAACCCTACTATAGAAATTTCAGGATCCTATGTGCAAAAATGTGGAATTTTGTATTTTTTTTCCCAGAAGAAAGATCACGGATGCGTGTTTATTTATTTATTTATTTTTTTTCCCAGGGGTGATCGTATCGATCCAGTAGTCCTAGAATATCGTGAGAGGGCTCATTCGAACGGAAATTAAAAGTTCTATTGCCCTTTTTAAGTGACCAAAAATATTGGAGGGCAACTTGGATTCCTCCTATGCTCATTTTTTTCCCGAAGTCACCCAGTCAAAATTTTGAGTTAGCCATTTTGTTCAGCATAGTCGAAAATCTAATTAATATGTCTTTGAGGATGACTTAATCCCCCACAGTTTCCGGGGGAAGGGCTGCAACTTATAAACTTTGCCCATTGTTTACATATAGTATTGGTTATTGGGAAGTATACAGGTGCTTTCAGGAGGAATTTTTGTCCAGTGGGGGGTCGGGGTCGGACTAGGGGTTACGGGAGGATCTTTCCATGGAGGATTTTTCCTTGGGGGAAGGAACATTTCCATGAAGGGGGCGGCAGATTTCCCAGCATTATTTAAAAACGATCAGAAATTAAATAAAAACAGGTTTTTTTCAACTGAAAATAAGGAGCAACATTAAAACTTAAAACGAACATAAATTATTACGTATATGAGAGGGTTCGCCCCCTAGTCAATACATCGCTGTTTACGCTGAAGTTTTTTTTAGTACTTTCAAAATAGCTATCTATTCTAATTGACCGTCCTTTGTGATTCAGGGGTTCGTGATTTGAACAAAATTCGAACTTTAGCGTAGAGAGCGAGGTATTGACTAGGGAGCGAACTCCCTAATACACGTAATAAAAACATACGAATATAGAAATTCGTCCCGTAAGTTAATTCGTAAGTTACGTCAGAACAAAATTTCGAGAAAGCCAATTAGCCAAAAACAGGAAATCTAATATGCGAATTTCGTTTTCATTGTTCGTGTACGGTGAGCCAAAATCAAAGCTGCATTAATTCAAAAACATTCAGAAATTAACTAAAAAACAAGTTTTTTAACTGAAAGTAAGGAGAGACATTAAAACTTACAACGAACAGAAATTATTCCGTATATGAAAGGGGCTGTCCCCTCATCAACGCCTCGCTCTTTACGCTAAAGTTTGACTCTGTCTCAGAACTTTACTTTTTTAAACAATAAAAAACTTTAGCGTAAAGAGCGAGGCGCTGAGGAGGGGACAGCTCCTTTCATATACGGAATAATTTCTGTTCGTTTTAAGTTTTAATGTCGCTGTCGCTCCTTACTTTCAGTTAAAAAAATTGTTTTTTTTTAGTTAATTTAATATTAAAACGAGCCAACTATGAGGGAGATCAATTTAAAGAAAAGTTTTTCTGAGGGGAGTAATGAGCGAAGTTGAAACTTGAAATGAACAAAAAAATTTTCTTCACAGACTATCAAGGAGGCACACTTGTGCCTCTTTAAAGAGGCGACCCACCACAATGTTAAGCGATTTCTGGTCCTTGAGGTCGCAGAGAGACGGCGGTGATCGCATTTTGTAGCCCAAGCTCAAACTAAGAAACGTGCAAAATTTCATCCTCCTCCGACTTTATCTTCATGGGGTAAACTGGGCCGGAAGTTTTGACCCTCCCACCACAGCCCCCCTTTAACGTTGTCCGATCGGGCTGAAATTTAGAAGTTAAGCTTTCCTAGGGCCCGGAAGCTTAGCCTCGAAGTTTCAGCTCAATCCGATCACTCTTTCCCTGTTTTCCAAAAACCAGATATAGCCACTTAATGTTCATTTCTCTTTTTTTTATTAACCACGCCTACAGGCCACAGTTGGCAACGGATCCGGGTGAATGAGGACTCATTCGAAGCGGAATTCGACCTGTTAGGGCCTTTTGATATTTTCAGACCGAAAAAATTATCCCCCGAATTTACATTTACGAAACTCGTTTTCCTATAAGAGCCCATGTTAAATTTTCCCACCACAGCCCCCCTTTAACGTTGTCCGATCGGGCTGAAATTTAGAGGACAAGTTTTCCTGGGGCCTGGGAGCTAATCCTCGAAATTTCAGCTCAATCCGATCACTCCTACCCTGTTTTCAAAAAACCAAATATCAAGTTTTGTGGGGATTTGCTTGCGTCAAAAATAGATTGCAAAGACTAAAAATAAAATAACAAGTGTCTCTGTGGTACAGTGGTCGCTACTCCTGACAGTCAGGCGGAAGACCCGGGTTCTATTCCCCGTCAGAGGAAATTTTTTATATATTGAATTTAATGTTTAAAAAAGAAACTCAGTTTCTTTTTTAAACCCAATCTATTAAATCCTTCGGCTCAACAGGCGTCTCCAGAAGAATATCACAGTCGGCCTTCAGGTTATAGGTAAGTCTCCACTGCTTTGATAACATGCCTTATACCCGCATGCTCGAAGACAAGTTGAAAAAAGAAAATCCTACTGTGCATAACTCCTGACACGATCAGCTAACAGTTAGTCAAGCAATAATAAGTAATAAACTGTACAAAAATGTGCAGAAATTATTTGAAAAAAAACTACGTTTTCTAAAGAGTTAAAGAGGCTGAGTCACAAGTTCGAACCTTAAAACGTACAGGGATTAGGAGGTAAAGTTGGGGGGCTGCCACCCCCAAACCCCCCACTTTCACAGCCTTTAAATAAAAAAAAAGTTTTTTAAACTGAAAGTAAGGAGCGACATTGAAACTTAAAACGAACAGAAATTATTCCGTATATGAAAGGGGCTGTGCCCTCCTCAACGCCTCGCTCTTTACGCTAAAGTTTTTATTGTTTAAAAAAAAAGAGTTTCAACTTCGCTCATTACTCCCCTCAGAAAACTTTTCTTTAAATTGATCGCCCTCATAGTTGGCTCGTTTTAATGTTAAATTAACTAAAAAAAACAATTTTTTTAACTGAAAGTAAGGATCGACATTAAAACTTAAAACGAACAGAAATTATTCCGTATATGAAAGGGGCTGTCCCCTCCTCAGCACCTCGCTCTTTACGCTAAAGCTTTTTATTGTTTAAAAAAATAAAGTTGTGAGACAGAGTCAAACTTTAGCGTAAAGAGCGAGGCGTTCGTTTCAAGTTTTAATGTCGCTCCTTACTTTCAGTTTAAAAAACTTTTTTCTTATTTAAAGGCTGTGAAAGCGGGGGGTTTGGGGGGCGGCAGCCCCCCAACTGTACCTCCTAATCCCTGTACGTTTTAAGGTTCGAACTTGTGACTCAGCCTCTTTAACTCTTTAAAAAACGTAGTTTTTTTCAAATAATCTAACACATAGGCCTATCGATAAAACTAGTGCAAATGAATCAACATCTCAAGTTAATATTTGCCCGTTTTCCATCCAAATTTAATGTAGAAGCAACACTGCCATGATCTTTTTTATTTTTTAATTGGAAGGGGCAGCCACCTTCATATACGGAATAATTTCTATTCGAATTAAGTATGTTGCTCCTTACTTCCAGTTGGATTTTCTTCTTGTTTAATTTGTGACGGCTTTTTAAATAGTGCCATATAATCACCCTCCCTCCTCGTGGAAATTTTCTCCTGAATAGTTCTCCCAGAAATTTTTTTTCCCATGGAAAACTAACCCGTGGAAAATCCCCCTCCCTGCAAAACTCCCATCTTAAAAAATTATCTAACATATACGCCTACCGACAAAAATAGTGCAAATGAACCAGCTCCTAAAATTAATATTTGCCCGTTTTTAATTCAAATTTAATGTACAAGCAAATCGGCCATTCCCAATAACAAATACTGGGCTAAATGTGAACAATAGGCAAATTGAGTAACTTACAATCCTTTCTTTGGAGACTATGGGAACCAAAAGAAACAATGAATTTGTTTTTTGGAATTTTTAAAATAGCTTCTTATTGTTCTAATAAAATGACCCTTTTGTTTAGGAAGGCGTTATTAAAGAATTGGGACAACATTCAAATTGTAGCGTAAGGAGCGAGGTGTTGAGGAGGGGGCAACCCCCTTCATTTAAGTAATAATTTCGTTTGTTTTAAGTTTGTTTTTTAGTCTTGATTTAGTATTCAGAGTGAAAATACCTTTTTGGATCAATTGAATTTTAAAGCTTGCTTTGAAATTGCATTAATTCAGAACTTTGAACTTGAATTAATTCAGTGACCATATTTAATTCTGTGATTGTTATGTCACAACATTTTGCTTTGGGTTAATGTGACCTAGATTCAGGATATTCATTTAGGATTTGCATAATGTTTACATTCAACAACCAATTGTGACTGGTGGGTGGCTTTTAACCCCCACCCCCTCCGTGAAAAATACCCCCGAGGCAAGACCTATTTTCATTTCACACGTGCTGTGACCTAATAATCGAGTGAATACCTGTTTTGGTGAATACCTTAGCTGGCTGGTGCTGGACTTTTTTAGTATTTATTTAGAATATTTTGCTTGGATCACTAGGCCCTGTGCGTTGGAATCCATTCGAATTTTCTCGTGAGGCTCAGCCCTCACTTAAAGATAAGTCTTTTGCTATTTTTATCTTGCTATTAATAATCATGGCTTTCAAACAGTTTGATCTTGCTCTTACGAAGTCCCCTCTGGCCAGTAAGAATAACCAAAGCTGGTAAAGATACACGAGGCAAGTTAGTTTATACGGCATTTTGCTATGGATCGCATGATGATTTTTGCCTCTGGATGCAAATCTCCAAGTTTATGATCCTACCACTGATAATTTATCTGCTCCTGCTGCAAAAAAGCTTATGAAGAGCTTGCTACTGCGCCTGATATTTACAAGAGACTGTCAAAAACATACCTTGCGCTGAGAGGTAATGATAAAAGCAAAGCAAATGGCCCAGCATTAGCATTATCTAATAGTATTAGCCCGATACAACAGCAGTTTGTAGCTACCCAAGCTGAACTGGATAAAACCAAAAATGACCTGATGGACAGCATAACTCAAAAAGTTTCGGAAAAACTGGCCAGCTCAAACTCTCTTAAGGAATCGACTGAGCTTATTGTTAGTCAAATTTATGATGATGTCCCGCTTGAATTTAATCCCAAATTTCAGCTAATCGAAAATTCGCTAAAGGGACTGAGTAACAAACTTAAAAATTTAGAGGACAGACTGAACAGGCTTGAGATTAAGATGGATAGTTATGAACAAGAATCACTACTAGACAGTCTGGTTTTTCATGGTGTTAGGCAGCAAACTGGAGTTGACACTCGTTCTGCTGTATTGCTAACTATTAATGAGAAGATGTCTTTGCCTGAGATTGGTACAGCTGAGGTCGTGAACGTGCACAGACTTAGACTGGATAATGCTGCTACAACTGATTCAACTCAGGTGGATCCACCTGCTCCAAGGGTCGCTCCGATAATTGTGAAGATTCCAAGCAAAGGCGTTGCTTATAAAGGGTTTAAGGCCAAAGCCAAGTTGGCCTCTATTGGAATTTTCGTTGCAGAGTCTTGACCAAGCAGAGACGAGATAATCTGAATGCGACGAAAGACAAATTCGGTTAGCAAAATGCTTGGTCTGATCGGGGTCAAATTGTGGCGAAGCCTAGCGACGGGCCTCCAATAAAAAATATACGGTCTCTCCCTGACTGTATCTAGTTTTTTTTTTTTTTTTTTTTTTTTTTTTTTTTTTTTTTTTTTTTTTTTTTTTTTTTTTTTTTTTTTTTTTTTCAGGATGATTGTATCCAAGAGTTACTTTCTCATGGATTGTTTGTTTATTTTCCCTTTTCTTGTTTTTTTTTCTCTACAAAATGAGTCGCTAGCTTTCGGTTAATTTTTTCTTCGCTGTTTTTTAATCTTTTTTGTATTATTTTTCTCAAAAATGTTGTTTGTTTCTATTTATTTTTGGGTGCATTTTTCGGTATTTTTCTCTTTTTATTACGTCGGTTGTGTCGTTTTTTGATGGTGCTGTCTGAATTACGGCAGTTTGGCCTGAAAAATTATTTATCGAGAGAAGTTGCTAGTGATGATGATTGTCCAATAACAAATCTGAAGCCTGTGAGAAGTAGTACATTTATCCGGTCGCCGCAAAGTTTTCTGGCACAACAAAGCGACTAGTGCCTTCGACTAGGTTCGTCAAAAGTACATATTACTACGGGTTATCAGGATATCCTCCAGCTATTAGATGATTTTTCGTCGAAGTTTGATATAATTGGAGTTTGTGTATCATTTCTAAGTGCAGATCATTCTCTTTCGCTTTATTCATTTCCAGGGTACAATGTCCGTGTGAAGAACCGAGCTTCGATGAGCCGTGATGGGATTGCATTTTTGGTACGAGAGAGAACTGGGTATGGTGTACGGGATGACCTTATTGTTTGGAATGAAGGTAAGGAAGAAATTTTTTCAATAGAGGTTGATTTAAATGGTAAAAATAATATTATTATTATGGTGTATAGGCTGCCCAGGGCTCACTTGGATGATTTTATTGAAGGATTTAATAAGCTGCTTGTCAAACTAACCCCAGACTGTATCCATACTGTGATGGGCGATATCAATTTTAACCTTCTTGATTTGTCTGGAATGAACTTTTTTTTTGAATTTCATGATTTCGAGTGATTTCTATCCCCTAGTGTCTTTACGAACCAGAATAACTTCACAAAGTGAATGATTAATCGACAATATTTTTTCCGATCGAATTATCTTTACAAGAGCTTTGCTGATGTGATAGTTTTCCAAGGATCTGACCATCTTCCGGTCATAGTTACAATTAATCACCCTGTGAAAAAAATGCGGAATAAGAAGGTCGTAACTAGATTGATGAAAAAAGAAAATCTCCAAAAATTTGTAGAAGAGATTAGTATTGTTGAATGGAGCCCAGTTCTTGAAGAAAAAGAATTCCCTTCTAGAGCATTAGATAGCCTTATTTCAACCATTTTACCTATTTATGAAAGAACAGGCCCTTTAAAGGCTTTAAAGTCGAAAAAACTTATTCCACGAAAGCCCCGGATATCGATCGAAATAATTGATGAAATAGAACTGAGAAAAAGGCTATTTGAGAAATATTTGGATACTCGGAGCGATGAATCGTTTGATCTATTTAAAACACAGAGGAATTTAGTGAATAAGCTCCAACGAAAAGCAATCCCTGAATTTTATAGCCGCGAATTTGAGAACAGTAAAGGAAACATGAAAGATACATGGAGGGCAATTAATGATCTTGTTAGTGGCAAGGGAGATAAGAATAGTGAAGAAGTATGTTTAAGCGGATGCGACAGTGATGATAAAAGTGCAATAGTAAACAAATTCGGTGAATTTTTATCTAACATTGAACCTGAAGTGCAAACTAGTGTTTATAATAACTACGTAGAAATGCAGTGTAATCATATTCGTGATGTAAGAGGTGAACCTTTGGAAATGAGTTTTAGTTTATGTACCAGTGAAGAAATGACTAAGATTGTAAAGTCACTGAAGTCTAACTCAGCTGGAGTTGGTGGTTTGTTCCTTTGAGGGCTAAAAGTGATTCTAGGTTACATAGTATCCTATCTGGCTTATATTATAAACCTTTCTCTAGAAAAATGGTATGTTCCCTGAACAGCTTAAAGTCGCAAAGGTCATACCCCTCCATCAAGGTGGCTGCAAAAGTGATAGGCCTATTGAAACTGGAGACCGATAACGATTTTACCTCTTTTTTCAAAAATATTAGAAAAAGTCGTCCACAAACGCCTCTATGATTTTCTCCAGGTGAATAGTTTACTCAGTGAGTCTCAATTTGGATTCCGTAAGGGGCACTCCACACCACATGCCTTGCAGCCTTTGGAGGAGTGCGTAAGTGGTGCGTTGGATATAGGCTATTTGCCTTTGTCGATTTTCGTTGATGAAAGCAGATTTCCAAAATGATTATAGAAATTATGGTACTTAGGCTACATGTTATACAAACCACACTAAAGAACCGAAGTTAGTCACAGTGAAATTAGGCACAGTTAAGTTAGTCACAGTGACCTATCTTCTTCATGTCTTCCGAATACCAGGAGACCATCTTCCGAATGCTGTCTACGAGTGGCAACCCGAGTATGGGCAAAAAAGAGGGCGACCAAAATACACCCTTCGACGACAGTATGACCGAGACCTGTGGAGTGCTGTGCTGTCGTTACGACCACAGTGGGAGGACCTCATGGCTGCTATACCACTCCAAGACGTCTATTGAGGCTTTGTTGATGCCCTCTGTGCCACATCTGGCCCTGGAGGAACTAAGGTCTAAGGCAAGTAAGATTTGATATTTCTTCTGGCAAAAATACAACAATTCCACATTTTTGTCGATAGTAGCTTGAAGCCTGTCCACTACGGTTCTCTGATATGCTGAATCTGATGGTGTTATTTGTATTAAGATATTTTGATTTTTGGAGGTATTTCTTCTTTTTGTTGGAAATCAAATTTTTTCAGGCTCGTAGCTTTTGATGTGTGACAGTAAACTTAATGAATTTTATATATATGGAATCAACAGCAAAAGCCAATTCTTTTGATGTATCCATTGTTATCAAAATTCCATTTTTTATAGTTGAGGATGTTAACGGGCCGAGTCACTCCTTACCTACAGTTGGTTATCACAAACTGTTTGATTTTAAATATGTAAAATTCAATATTCTTAAAGTTGAAAATTAAAAATAATGAGCCTGAGAAAACTTGCCGAATTTTGAGGAAGGGGGAAACATTCCCAACAGATGAGTGACCTTGAGGAGAACAAACCACTAAACCCAGCCTATCAGAGAATCCTATTGCAGAGGTTTTAAGTTTACAAGTGTAACATTGCAAAATTTTGTATTTTTTGCGTGTCTATTTGTTTATCTTTTCTATAGGAGTGATCATAACGAACCAATAATGCTTAGAATACCGGGAGAGGTCTTACTCGAACAGATATTCAAAGTTCTAGTGGCATTTTTAAGTACCAAATGATTGTGCCAGAGCGAACTAGTCTTTTTTGCCATCTTGTGGTGCAAAACAACTATTTCAGCCCAAATTGCGCTAAAATGCTATCAAGTTAAAGTTCTACGATTGATGATTAACTTAATGTTATCGAAGTATATATATTCAGCTTCCCAGTTTTGAAGGTCATAATACCACGTTGTGGGGCCAATAATTCCTAAAGATATACGTAATCCGTACAGGCTGATCCATCTATATGGACAATTATTTGAAAACTTTATTCTACTGAATAGATTAAATCAAAAACAATTTTTTTTTTAGCTGAAAGTAAGCAACATTAAAACTGAAAAAAAAATTATTCCGTATATGAAGGGGTTGTCCCCTCCTCAATACCTTACTCTTCACGCTAAAGTTCTTAGCACTTAAAAAAAAAACCTCCTAATTAAATGGCCCTCGTGCTTCAGGAGTCACTCTGAAACGTGGACAAACAGTCAAACTTTAGCCTAAAGAGGAAGAAGGTATTGAGGAGGGGTGACTCCTTCATATATAAGATAATTTCTATTCGCTTTCGGTTTTAATGTTACTCCTTACTTTCAGTTGAAAACCTTGTTTTTTTTTATTTAATTTCTAATTGTTTTTCAAATAGTGCCGTTAAATCTGGCTTACCATCCTTGATAATTCCCTCCCATCTTGGGACACTCCTCCATGGGAAGTTACTCCCGCATAAAATTCACCCCTCCCCTAAAATTCTATCCTCGCACCCCCCCCCGTAATTTTTTTTTGAGAAAATTCAGCCTGAAGAATTTTCCTTAGCATACTTTGGTTTGAAAAAGACCAAGTTCTAATCGTTTTTCCAAAAATTCCTCCTTCCGGGGAAATTATTTCCCGGAAATCTAAACACACTAAAAATTTCCCCTTGACATTTTCCCCGGAATATCTCCACGTGCAAAATTGAGTAGGCAAATGGAAAGTAAGACAAATAAGAAAAATTTCATATAAGAATTCTGTCAAATCCCCCCAGTGTAAAATTTCGCCTGGAAAGGTCACCCGGAAATTTCCCTTCACAAGGGAAATTATACCCGAGGAAATGCACTTCAAGTACAAAATCCCCCCATCAACGAAAAATGTCTGTATACTTCCCAATAACAAAGACTATGCGTAAACAATGGGCAAATTTTATAACTTAAGAACCTATCCCCAGGGGCTGATGGGGGTATGTTATCTCAAAAGGCTTAGTTTTTGGACTTTTCAACTATGCTGAACAAAATGGCTATCTTAAAGTTTTAATCAGACGATTTTGAGGAAATGGGGCGTGGGACAGGGGTTAGTTGCCCTCCAATATTTTTAGTCACTTAAAAGGGCACTAGAACTTTTAATTGTGTATTGTTGTGTGTACTTCGCATCAGCTATTATGGAGGAAGGCAAATGGATCTTTGTATGTGTGTGTCATAGATTTTTTTCAAGATCATTGCATGATCTCAGTGTGTTCAGGAATTGGATGGCTGTGGTAACCGTATTCTTTCTTCCTCTGAGCAGGGTTTGAGTGAAGCTCCTCAGGGAAGTGTTTTCTGTACTACAATATTTAATATCATTATCGATGATGCTCCTTCTACTATTAGCAGTAGATTATCACTCTACGCTGACGGCTCGAAGCTTCTCGGACCAGCCTTGTCATGTGAAGGTCACACCCTTCTACATAACAATCTAGGACTGCTTGGTCGATAAGCTGAGGCTTGGCCTCTTGAATTCAATGTTGTCCAGTGCCATGTTATTACCTTCAGCAAAATGAATCCTTAGTTGTGTTTTCAGGCATCGGGTTTGAAGCGTATTCTGAGCGGGTTCGACAAAAATCATTTTTAGGTTCTCAGTGTTCAACCCAGCAAAACCTTTAAAGCGATTTCATCTTCAGGGTTCCAAGCGTGTTGGACACGGGTTCCTGAAAATTATAACACCCCGCAATAGAATGGTTGAACACGGGTTTGAGAAGACTTTCGCCCGTATTGAACACGACACTCAAAACGATGTGCATAACCCGTGTTGAACTCCATGCTGGATATGGGTGACCTGAAAACAAGGCTCTTGTCGCTCTTATTCTCTTTCAGGCCACCCAATGTCCTCTGCAAATGATGAGCGAGATCTTGGAGTTACGATTGCGAATTAAAATTCAATACCCATGCCAAGAAGTGTGCTGTTGGTGCTAGTTCAACTCTGAGGCTGATTGAGCGTAACCTTTTCACTCGTTCACAAAAGTCATTAGTCTTCTTTATAAGAGTCTAGTTGAACCCAAACTTGAAGTTGGAATATCTATAGCCTCCGCGTATTTTAAAAAGATTTTAAAGTCTTGGAAGACGTGCAGAGATGTACCACTAAATTAATATCCGGTATGCGGGAGCTTTCTTACCCTGTAGGACTATCTAAGCTGAAACTCCCAACACTTGTATAAAGGAGAAATAGAGGTGATGCCATTCTAACCAACAATTTAATGGAGGCAACACTCTCCCAGAATTATTTCCTATTGTTGGTCCTAATTCAAGAACCAGAGCTCATCGGCTGAAACTTGTTAAGCAGTTTACCCTGACCAGAGTCCACACTCAATTCTTTTTCTCAAGAATTGTCAACAGTTGGAATAAAGTCTCTGAAGACACAGTTACTACTGAATCCGTTGGCATTTTCAAAAGAATGCTGGATGCTGAGTGACTGTAAACTCGAAAGGGAAGCTACTGATCATCCAGCGGCACCTGGTCACTAAATAACACAGAAAACAGCTTCAATCATCAACTCTGGTGCTTCACAAGGAGATATCCTTAGATTGCTCCAAGCTGAAATTTAAGTTAATTTAAGATATCACCCCACAGCCCCCTTATTCAGGCTTGATCTAAATGAAGGGAGATGATAGATTTATTCCTACCCCCTCCTACAACCCTTCCTATATCTATTTGAATTATATTAGAGTTAGAAATTTTGGGCATTGAGGCACCTGTGCCCACCCTACATAATGACCAGTACCTCTCCTGTACGATTGTGCAACTATTTCGCAATGTGCAGTTATATATCACTAAACGTAGTTCCATGAAAAATAAAGTGATTCTTCTTAGCTAAATCAAGCATTAAGATAAATAACCATACTAAGCAATTATCCTGTATGGACTATGCGACTTTTCACGAACGAACGCGCCACCGTGCAGCATTACTTTCTCTGCAGCTGGGATTCTCTATATGTATTTTTTAAGCCTTTTAATCAATTGGCTATTTCAGAATTTGTGTTCGATGGTAACTTGATCCTCTTTGGGGGAAAATCGTAGTTTGGTGCCACAAAATGGGAAAAAACACAACTTTCCCGTGGCATAATCCTTTTGGCCACTTTAAACTGGCCCTGGAACTGTTAATTTCAGTTCCAATGAACCATTTCTCAATCTCTTAGGTTCTTTAGTTGAATACGATCACCCCTAGTAAAAGAATTATATAAAAAAAAAAAAAAAAAAAAAAAAAAAAAAAAAAAAAAAAAAAAAAAAAAAAAAAACCGTTGTGTTAATTCTGAGAAAAAAGAGCGAAATCTCACGTTTCTGTAGATAAGAGCTTGAAACCTGTATTGTATGGTTCTTGGGTATGCTATCTCTAATGGTGTGATTTTCACTAAGATACTTAGACTTTTTGGGAGTGTTTTATTCCTTTTCAAAAATCTGGCAAATTTTCTCAGGCTCTCAGCTGTTGATGTATAATATTAAACTTGGTGAATATTAAATATTTGAAATTGGTACAAAAAAAACAAATCTCTTTATATATTAATTGTTATTAAAATTCCTGTTTTAGAGATTTCGGCTGCTATTTGCCCACGTCGCTCCTTATTTACAGCTTGTTACCATAAACTATTTGATGGATAAGTTACCATAAACTATTTGATGGATAAGTAGATTTTTTTAATAAACAGCAAGAAGTGGTTCTTTAATTCTGCACTAACGTGTTGATTCTAAACAGAGTCCCTTGATTTTTTTTTTACTCATATATCCCTATACCAGTTTAGCCATTGGTGACTTAATCTATTACCGATAACAGGGTTGCAGTCGCCCCTTGAACCCTTCCTGCATCCGCCATTATCCTTATTTTCCCACTAAGTGTGGATACGAGAAATAATGTGAATCCCTGTTTGCAAATGTACTGAAGAAACATCTGCAATGTTTACAAGACGTAAGAAAACTATCAAGCAAGGGTAAAGAAAGTAAGAGTTTGAACCTTTTCACAGGTAAATAATCCATATTCAATTAAACTTTTTTGACTGTCGCTGTTTTCTAAGAACCAACTGAATACAAGAAAGTGAAACCTGACCCTGGTGGGTGTAAATTGTTATGCAACGCCAGCCAATTCATTCTTGGTATTGTTTTCTTTCTTTTGTTTAAAAAGTGTAAAGCAATATTGTGGCTTTTGAAGTTATTCATGTTGAACCGTAAAGGTCAAAAGGCAATGCCAATCTAGCAGAATGGCTGTTGCAAATTTGAAAAGAAAAACCCAGACTGGTAAATCATCGAAAGTGCATAAGCTTTGAAAGCTAGCGTAAACATACCTGTAAGCCCTATATGAATCTCTCGTCCACAATCAAAACCCATTAAATACAAACATATTTTGAGTAAATCCAGATTGAATTTAGGTATTTCGTCTGGACAATAACGGTACGTGTTGTATAGTCGGCTTTAAAATGTTTACTTAGTTAAAGTGATGTCTTTCAGATTTGTTTTGTTCTTTTTTCCCGATCTAACCATAAAATTTAAATTGGATAGTCATAAGAATTCAATAGGAGAAATATATATATATATATATATATATATATATATATATATATATATATATATAATATATATATATATATATATATATATATATATATATATATATATATATATATATATATTATATATATATATATATATATATATATATATATATATATATATATATATATATATATATATATATATATATATATATATATATATATATATATATATATATATTATATATATATATATATATATATATATATATATATATATATATATATATATATATATATATATATATATATATATATATACATAATAGAAGTCATAGAAGAAAGGTCATTCGATCTTGCCTTAAAAGTCGTAGACCCGTTTTTGAGGGCTGAACCGATAAGAGGGCAATCAATTAATATCTGTGTCCTCGATGGTCTTTATAACATCGGACCAAAATAACTGAATACTCATTTTTATCAAGATGGTCAAAATTTTCAAAAGAATCTGCCTCTCAAGGCAAAACGATCCATGTAGCCCTAAATTATTTAAATGATTCTATTAAGAAAGGGGGGCTGCGCATACGTCTTAGTAGTAAAATGGACATGTTTCAACAGTCATGGTTGTAGCGGCAGCTGCAACTTGGTAAAGAGCAAACCACGGCCATAGGGATAATACTCTTTTCCATTAATAGGCGGTAATCCATGCTTACCAGCCATTCCAATCAAGAAATAGCACCAAACTGCCGTTTTTCGCTTACAGATGGCATTGAAGTTTTGGCACCATAAACCACTGTGGGACTAGTCTATTCCCGCTGAATTATAGTAACATAAATTGAGACACTTAACTTTTCCCATATTTTCAAATAGTACATCTGCGAGATCTCGGGAACTGCTTGGGAATCGAGTTTAAACTTCCAAAGGTGCTGGGAGGCAAGCCAACTTCAAATTTGGTTTATGAATGGGGGGGGGGGGGAATAGACCTTCCTTGTCTGCAGACCATCTAAGTTTTGATTCTTCTGAAAATGTGCCAACATTCTTTATTCGGAACTCGCAGAAATCTGATATTTTGTTCAGGTCAGACCAAAATAGTTGTTTTGGAATATCTTTGGTCATTCCAGTACAGACTAAATCATCCATGACGCCAAGAAGCAATGCAATGTTTACAAGATGTAAGAAAACTATCAAGCAAGGGTAAAGAAAGTAAGAGTTTGAATCAATATCCCTTCAATCCTTGACGTATGAAACGAAGAGAGCAAAGGATATAATAAATGAAAATAAAATCAAATAGATGAGAAAACGAAGATTTTTTTCAGCCAGTGGTAAAATGTGTGGCGAGATCCTTGTCGAAATACTTGCTTTTTCTTCGTCTTCATATTTTGCCACTGGGTGAAAAAATCCTCGTTTCCTCACCTATCTGATTTTATATTTCATTTATTATATCCTTCCCTCTCTTGGTTTCATACGTCATATATAGCCAGTGTGGTCTTAGAATGTATTTACCCTTAAATCCTTATTTACAGCATCCTCCCACCGTCTTCAGAGACGGCCTGCTTTTCACTTGGCAATAGATGAATGGCCAAAAAAGACAATCTTTAGCAATCTGTCATCTTTCATCCAAAAACGGGGCCCTATCTTTTCCTATTGAGATGAATCCACCTACCCCCCTCCCCCCCCCCAAAAAAAAAATAACAGGACCACCTTAGAAATAGTTCCAATATCCCCTCCCCCTCTTCGCATCCCTGTGAACAAATATAAAACAGCTTCTTTAAGTTCTATACAATGTTTATAGTACTAGTTACACACTGGTCAAAAATGATACAAATTATTAAAGCGTTTCCTAACACTTCAAAATATAAGCTCTAGAAAGAGATTTTTTAGTGCAATAACTAGTGTTCGACAATTTTCCTATTGTCGCAGAACCAAATGTTTAAATGTTATAAAACATGGATAAACAAGTTTTTATTCTAAATGGTTCAGATTCATGATAATCAAGCCGTTTAATGGTTGTTTCTTTGCGTGAAATAATTGTTTAGACTGTTATTACTACTACTAATAACTCATTACAGCACCAAGCCACCTAAGGCCAATACAGCTGCGCACGCTCATTCTCCAGCCTATCTTATTCAAGCTCTACTTAGTATCTTCACCTATATACTCCAGTTTCAAAGTGCATAATCCTCAGCAATTTTTCTTCATCCAGAAAACGTTGCCCAGACATCTTAAAATATGTTATACCCCTGGAAAATAGGATAGAAACACAATGTTCATGCATCTGTTTGATATATGATCAGTCAACCGAGCACCTAAAACTGTCATGAAACTATTCTTCTAGAAAAAAAAAATCCTCAGCTTCTAGGAATCCCCACGTTTCAGCACCAAACATAATCACTGTCATTACCAATACTTCCTTTTTTCTGTTTCTAGATACAAGAACTGATCACCATTTTCTTCCTAACTTTTTCCAACTATGAAAACAAGAACCTGCGTCCTAGCAATTCTAATTTTTACGGCTTCATTACCTCTACATCTTTACTGATAATTAATTAAAAAAATTCACAAAAAATAAGTTTTTCAAAGAAAAGTAAAGAACTCCCTTAAACCAAAAATGAGTAAAACTAAAATCAAATAATTTACCAAGCGTGAAACTACCCCAAATCAGCATCGATAAATAAATGAAACCCAAAACGAGCAGAAATTAACATGAGTAGGGCTGAAAGCCCCTATGCCTTCCCAAGGCCAGAACATAATTTGCACTTTACTGAAAAAATATAAATGATTTTACTTTTATAACTTTAATAAATCAAGTAATATTACAGTCTGATTACTAGATATCAGTATATGTATATAAACTGACAATGCACATTCATTTGTATTTTTTTTTATTTAGTAAAGTGCAAATTATGTTCTGGCCTTGTGAAGGCATGGGAGTTTTGAGGGCTTTGGGGGGAGTGTCAAAACAAAATTTCTGGACTTTTTAACAACTTCGAACAAAATGGCTATCTAAAAATTTTTATTGGATGTGTTTTGGGAAATGGTGGGGGTGAGAGGGGTGATAGTTATCCTCCAATCACTTTCGACTATTAAAAAGGGCACAAGCCCTTCTAATTTCCGATCGAATGAGCCCTTTTTAAAGTTTCTACAATATCACTTTCTATAAAAAACCTTTTATGCCCCCAGGGCATAACTTACAACCCTTAACCTGAGGGCTCTGAGGGGGCTATCATCCTCAAAGACCTAATTTCTAAAACTTTTAACTGCGTTGAACAAAATGGCTATCTAAAAATTTTGATTTGGGAAAAAGCTCGGCGTGAGAGGGGGGTTAGTTGCACTCCAATCACTTTCGAGGGCTGTGGGGAAGTGTCCTCTTCAAAAACATAATTTCTATCTGGAAATCAACTATGCTGAACAAAATGGCTATCTCAAAATTTGGTTTGGATGTGTTTGGGGAAATGGTGGGTGTGGAAGGGGTGTTAGCTGCCTTCCAATCACTTTCGACTATTAAAAAGGGCACTAGCCCTTTGAATTTTCAATCGAATGAGCCCTTTTTGAAGTTTCTACGACAAATCTTTCTATAAGAACCGTATATGCCCCCAGGGCATAACTTACAACCCTTGCCCTGAGGGCTCTGAGGGGGGTATCATTCTCAAAGACCTAATTTCTAAAACTTTTAACTACGTTGAATAAAATGGCTATCTAAAATTTTGCCTGGATGTGTTTGGGGGAAAGGTCTGCGTAAGAGGGGGGTTAGTTCCCCTCCAATCACTTTCGACTATTAAAAAGGGCAATAGCCCTTTGAATTTCCACAAGAATGAGCCCATTTTGAAGTTTTTACGACAAAGCTTTCAATAAAAACCTTATATGCCCCCAGGCCATAACTTACAACTCTTGCCCTGAGGGCTGTGGGGGGGGGAGGGGTGTCGTGCTCAAAGATACAATTTCCGGACCATTCAACAACTTTGAACAAAAAAGCTATATCAAAATTTTGATTGGATGTATCTGGATAAACGGTGGGCGTGGAAGGGGTGTTATTTGCCTTCCAATCACTTTTGACTATTAAAAAGGAAAGTAGCCATTTCAATTTCCAATCAAATGAGCCGTTTTTGAAGTTTCTACAACAACGCTTTCTATAAAAACCTTATATGCCCCTAGGGCGTAACTTACAACCCTTGCCCTGAGGACTGTGGTGGGGTGGGGGGGTTGTCATCCTCAAAGACCTAATTTCCAGAACTTTCAACTACGTTGAACAAAACAGCTATGTCAAAATTTTGATTGTATTTTTTTGGGGAAAAGGTGGGCGTGAGAGGGGGGTTAGTTGCCCTTCAAAGACTTTCGACTATTAAAAAGGGCACTGGCCCTTTGAATTTCCAATTGAATGAGCCCTTTTTGAAGTTTATACGACAAAGCTTTCTATAAAGACTTTATATCCCCCCACGGCATAACATACAACCCTTGCCCTGAGGGCTGTGGGGGAGTGTCCTCCTCAAAAACATTATTTCTATCTGGAAATCAACTACGCTGAACAAAATGGCTATCTCTAAATTTTTATTGGATGTGTTTGGGGGAATGGTGGACGTGGAAGGGGTGTTAGGTGCCTTCAAATCACATTCGACTATTAAAAAGGGCACTAGCCATTCCAATTTCCAATCGAATGAGCCATTTTCGAAGTTTCTACGACAACTCGTTCCATACGAAATGCCCTGGTCTAAGACCAAAAAAAAATAATACATTGTGCCCACATCGTTCTTTGCTTAGGCAGCGCTATTGCGCTGTCTATGATATTACCCAGGCAAGTGAATTTTTCCACTTGATCATCTTATTGTTATCTATTAATACATCTTCACCCTCATTTATTCGTAGTCAAAGAGACCTCATCTTCTTACATTAATTTTCAAACATATTCTAGTACACGAACGTTTAAAACCTCCAAAAATTCATTCATTTCGGTACGATTTTTAGGTCCCTTGAAATCTGCTTAATCTAAGCCTAGCAGTTTCATCTTCCTCTTTGATACCGTGATCTACCATAGACAATCCATCGCCGGTGATATTTTATATAGAAAATGCCATCATTGTTTTTCTGACAATCAACAGTCAATGCCAAATAGCAATAGTAATACACAGCACAGTTCACTCAAACCCAAGACTTGTTTTGATTTGAATGGCTTTGTAGCTACGCGAAGAAAATAGAAACACAGTTCATTCTATTTACATTCATTTAATATTTGACCAAACTCTGAAACTTTGGCGGCTAAATCAGTTTATTTATGTACATTACGAATGTTTACTACGTTACAAAACTTAAGCACTATAAATTGAAATGTCACTCTCCACGTTTTGCCATTTCTTTGACATGATATGAAGGTTCTCGGGAAATATTTGCGTTTGATTTATCTGTAGGATCGAATTCGGTTAAATGAGATTGAAACTTGTCTGTTTTTAGTCCAGATTGAATTGGTGCATCAACTAGTGGTTCATGAGACATGCGCTCATATATTACAACTTTATCCTCGGGATTATCGGGATTAAACATTAAAGTTCCACCATCAGACAGCAATACCATGCTACATTTCCCTTCCTCAATGGCTTTTGATCTTTTTCGTGCTGCAGAAAGTGAGGCCCAGCATTCTACATTTTCTAAGGCTAGATTTTTTAATGAATCCTGAAAGAAAAAAAAAATGAGTTTTTTCCTAGGAATTGTAACAGCTAGAAAATGTGGTTATCTAGAAATTGTAACATCTAAAATGTGGTTAATGTATATTTGAATTCAAGTCTAAGATTACCAATCAAGAGCTATTACCATAAAAAAATTAATTGTACAAGAAGGGAGGGGGGGCAGAACACCTAAAAGCCCAAAAAGAGGAAATCTTGCAGAAAATGACTATCAAATTTAGAATGTCTAAGAGCCCTATACTAGAAGTTCCAGGATCCTATATACAAAAACATGAGATTTAACATATTTCTGGAATAGTTTAGTCAGGATTTGTGGTGCAAAACAAAGTTTTTGGCCCAACTACGGCCAAAATACTATTGAACGAAAATCCCGAGTTTTAGAATTATCGAAAGCTATTGTTTCATAGCTTCCCTGTTTCAGAGGCCCTCCTGTCACCCGCTAGTAAATCCGTCCATATTGGCAAGCATATGTCACCCGTACACAATGAACAGTTATTATACCTAACACACATGCGGCATAGTTTACGGTTATAAAACGTTGCATAGTTGCTAAAAAACTGGGAGCAGGAGATTTAGTTGATGCTTTTCGTGAGGAGAGGAGGTAGCCTCAAACTTCCTTTTTAGGGTAATATTTTTAAATTTTTATAATTTATAATTTATGGGGGCTACCCCCTAAGAATCCTTTGTTTTGAAGAAATATATTTGAACTAAGCATACAATAGCAAAAATATTTTTAAGTTTGAAATAAAAGACCGAATCTTTTGCTTAACAGCACAGAGACGGATAAGACAGGAGGCATCGCCCGATTGCAGCATATTTTCAAAGCTCCCCTCCCCCGAATTGATTAATAGACATAACAAACCAAAAAACACTTTATGGTTACCCTGAATATAGCATGAAAAATCCCAGAAATCCCATTTTTTTAAACTATTTCTTTTTTAATAAAACTTAAGAGCAATGTTATGACTTAAAACGGACAGAAATTACTTTCTGTATGAAGGGCTTTCAGTTCAGGTGGTGGGACAAAAACTTCTTTTGCCTCGGCTTGTCTTTTGTTTTTATGAAAGATATCGCCGAGCCTTTGTTTCTTTTAATTGTTCAGGTGGTGGGACAAAAACATCTTACTCTTCCAACGATTTATCTAGTCCAGGTTTTTGATTTTCAAAGGTATGGTGGGCATTGATGAACATATCCATGTCAAAATCCAAAACACAATCATCATCGCTATCAATTTCAATTTGTTTGGTTTGTTTTACCTCGGCTTGCCTTTCGTCATTATGAAATACATATCGCCGATATACCTTTGTTATGGTAGGCATTGATGACCTTAACCATATCAAAATCCTAAACTCAATCATCGCATGTTTTCAATTTTGACACGTCTTGATTCTTGCTGTCCAGGTTGATTTTCATTGACTCACTCACATGCCCGGTGTCGCATGTCTACTAACCGTGTGTGTCTGCTCTTCATTTTCATTTTTGAATTGCTCACATGCTCGGTTTCACATGTATTCTAACCGCATATCTTTACTCTTTATTTTCATTTTTGACACGCCAACGCTGTTCTTTTAACTCCATGTGTGTTTACTCTTCATTCTCATTTTTGACTCGCTTACATGCTCGGTGTCGCATGTCTTCTAACCGCCCGTGTCTTTGCTCTCCATTTTCATTTTTGACGCGCCGCCTTTTTTCATTCTTTTAATTATTCAGGTGGTGGGACAAAACCTCCTTTTGCCTCGGCTGGTATTTTATCATTAGGAAAGATATAGCCGATCCTTTGTTTCTTTTAATCGTTCAGGTGATGGGAAAAAAAATATCTTTTTCTTCCAACGATTTATCTAGTCAAGGTTTTTGATTTTCAAAGGTATGGTAGCCATGACCTCATCCATGTCAAAATCCAAAACACAATCATCATTACTATCAATTTCAAATTGTTTTGTGCGTTTTGCCTTGGCTTGCCTTTCGTCATTATGAAATACATATCGCCGAACTACCTTTGCTATTGTAGGCATTGATGACCTTATCCATGTCAAAATCCTAAACTCAATCATCATAGCACGTTTTCAATTTTGACACATTTTGATACTCGCTATCCCGGTTGATTTTCATTGACTCGCTCACATGCTTGGTGTCTCATGTCTACTAACCGCGTGTGTCGTTGCTCTTCATTTTCATTTTTGAATTTCTCACATGCTCGGTGTCACATGTCTTCTAACCTTGTGTCTTTGTTCTTTTTCATTTTTGACACGCCGCCGCTGTTCTTCTAACTATGCGTATTTGCTCTTCATTCTCGTTTTTGACTCGCTCGCACATGCACGGTGTCGCATGTCTTCTAACCGCCTATGTCTTTGCTCTCCATTTTCATTGTTACGCGCCGCCTTTTTCCTTCTAACCGCGTGTTTCTGCTCTTCGATTTAATTTTTAACACACCCTAATTGCTGTTTTCACATATCTTCTAACCGCCCGTGTCTTTGCTCATCATTTTCTGTTTGTTACACGTTCTAGGATTTTGATTACTTCAGACAATTTAGCATTGGCTTTTGCTAAAGCTGTCCGTAATTGTCGAAATTCATGGTGCAAAATTTCGTTATTTAGGCTTTCCAACAAACATTATATTATATAAATAACAAATGCGTTGGAAACTCAAATTTTTGAATTGCCAATTTCATGCTTATTTTCATAGCTTGCTTTGCATTTTAAATGATTCATCCTCAGCCCCCCTCTAATGCTCATATAACCTTAGGGTATGTAGAAAAAAGTAACATAATAATTTCCGAAAACTGATCCAAAAACAGACAAAAATGGGGAAAAAACAAGGAAATAGGATTCATTCATACTTGCTGCATATTATAAAGTAAGAATTCTATTGCTTTTTTGGTTAGTTTTTTTTTTTTTACTATGAAAATAAGCACAAAATTAGCAATCTAAGTATGTGTCTCTTTGTTATAGAATGCTCCTTCTGAAAAGGCCCAATACTAGACCCTTACCAACAAAACTTCAAAAAACCAGTATCGAAAAAATGTCCCTAAGTTTACAAGTGAGCAATAGCAAATAAAACACTTGACAAATAACCAATTTGAATTCACAAGTGTTTTTTTTTTTTTCACTTTAGAAATCTTGTTAATGATTCGATTTTCCTGCTAAGAAATCTTTTCAAAAAGGGAACAAGTAATTTAGCATAAAAAATACTATCCAAATTAATGACTAGCACATGGCTATAGACAAAAAGCCATACTATGCATCCAAATTCAAAAGCTGTCTCTCAACACTTGCTGGACTTCTTTATATCAAAATGCTGCCCCGGATTAACAAATACTTTTCAGTGACCTTTGTCACAAAAACCCCTTAAAAAAATTCAATTTAGCCAGAATGTTTTAGAACAAGGCAACTAACGGTATAAGGATAAATCAAACACTCCACTGAAAAATACCATAAGCCAATCGGGTTATCTCTTCTTCGTAAGGTTACTGTAAGTTTTTTTTCTTTTTTAGGAAATTCTTCTCAATAGAGTTTTGTATCTTTAAATTTAAAAGAATAATAGAAAATTTCAAAATCTAGGGATAGGGGGAAAATATAGGGGGGGGGGCCTTTGATGACTTTCAACCACAATATAACCAACATAGTTCCACGACACATTTGGATATCGAGAAATGTCCGTTTGTTTTGGCCCACTACCTAAGCATCACAGTTTATATAATTATCCAGTATGATCATTCCCTATCTCACCCATTATAAAACCCGGACCGGGGTGCGAGTGCTCCAGAGAACGTAGAAACATAGGCGGCATCAGATCTTTTCACGGGTAGACAAGTCAGACGCGAAACAATGGGAAACAAGTGGAAACCCGCTATTACGAATAATGCACTTAGTAACCATTTCTCATTGATAGACGCAAACACACTGATCCATAACTGCACGAAGAAGTGGGAGGAGCTTTTTGTTCGCACCGAGAACGAAGACCAGAAATGATCTGCGATAAGCTTACTGGATAATTATATAAGCTGTGCTAAGCATTAATTAATGCATAAATACGATAAATAGCCTGCTGCAATAAAAAAAACACCCCCCCCCCCCGATATTTTGGTTCCTAAATCACAGAATAATTGCATGGGAGGGGAAGGGACTTATAATAATAGTCTAAAATCTCACTGGCTTACACTCACTTTTGAGGATTTTTCTAGCGGGAGTTTAAAGAGTTTCCTAGGGAAGCATATCCCACCTTCACCCATCTATAGGGGATATTAGTACAGTCCTGGAATTCTACACTGTAACTTATAATCACTGTATATAGATAATATAACAGTAAGATCACGACTGATGATTTTTGTCACTTCATTCTCCTAAACAGCCCCTCCTATTTACTGTGACATTAGCGGGTCAGTATGTATTTGTCAGTCACTGAAAAGGGTGCGAATTTGTGTTATTCATAATTGCGAAAGCAGAAAGAAACTTGGCGAGCCGGATTTTTTTGCGAAGACGTGCATATTACGAAGTAAAATTTAGGAATCAGGAAATCGAGACATACCTATCAAGCAAAATAAACTAGCAAGTAATTGTTTTATTAGTTAAAATATTTGATTATCTCTTTTTTTGAACAAAGGGGCAAAATTTGTTAAAACTTGTGTTTAATTATCTTCTTAATGAGCTCCTCCGTACTACAGACAACAAAAATCAAACCAATATCAATAAACACATGTGAAAAAAGGAAGTGACTATATTTAATTTAGCTGCAAGTCTGCATTCATGCCCACCACGTAATTTTCCTTTGAGAAAAAATTGATAAAACTTTAGAACTGAAATATCAATACGAAGTGCCAAATTATACAGGCGCGTACAAACAGCTCCTCTCATTTGATCTGCCATCAGTGGTCCAATTACCCTGGAACACGTATTTTGGCCGAAACTTTCTTGAAATACCTTTGAAACCAACTCGAGACTTCGAAACCTACTTGTAATTCCTAAAAACATCTAATAATAACATTGCACTACTAATTAACGATTTTCATATATGTATTGGAATAAATTAATTTAAAATTAGATTCATTAGAATTTAGTGTTACAACGTTGAAGCCAAGTTTCTCGTTCAAGAGATATCTGACATGTCTACCCGTGAAAAAATCGAATATCGGTCCTGTTTATAGTTGTTTAAATGTTTTTCGGAGCACTTGCATCTCGGTCCGGGTTTTTATAATGGCTGAGATAGGGAAAGATCACACTGTCTATTATTTATTTTATATACAGTGCTTATAATAAGGAGAACATGATAATTTTAATTAACGCAACTTATAATAAGAAGAGGATGAGTTAACAATCAATTTATCTTAGTGTTGTGCATGCTTAAGTTATTTTTTTTTACCACGAGTAAGTACTCCTGCTTAGATTTAAATTACTTTAATACATAATTGCTAATATTTGGAGAATATTCATTATCGTTTTATTTGAAAACTATTTGCTCTCTTCTTTTTTATTTATTCATTCACAACCTGTGACTGTTTTTAGTAGCATTCGAAGCTAATAGTTTTGAAGCACTGATTTTCCAGTCAAGCTATCATTTATTAGAATGCACGATACAGGACAGATAAAAATCTATAATGAAAACTGAACAAAAGGCTAACCAGTAAAAAATAGTCGGTTTTAAAATCAAATCAGTAAAAACTCCTACTAAGCCCTATATAACAATGGACCACTTGTTACCGATGGCCTAGAACAATGGTTTCTAAACTGCGCGTTGCACCAACCCAGAATGCCTTAAAAAAAGATGGCTTTACCATCTTTGGCCTTTTGTGCTTAAGATATTACTTGTAACACATTATTTGTGTTATATATGTACATTAGGCTATGGACCACTTGACCACATGGACCGGTCGTCCTATTTGCTGCTAAAAGCTATTGATGGCACTTTTTTTTATCACTGACACGTTGATTGCTATCAAATGAATTTACTGCCGAAGTTTTTATTCTAGAAGTGTGAAAATCAACCCGCCCAACTGCGTGCCAAAATTTCAAAACCCTTTACTAAGCATTATTTACAAATCTGGTTGCTATATTTGTAATAATTTTCACAAACAATTCATCACAGGCTTTTCGGTAGCAAAAAGAAAGAAGTTTGTTCGATGAAATTGATAACGGCAGTTGTTGGATTGTTAAAACCACAGTTCATATATTATCCAGTATGATCATTCTCTATCTCATCCATTATAAAAACCCGGACCGGGGTGCGAGTGCTCCGGAGAACGTTTTGGCAGATATAAACATGTTAGACATGCTAGACTGTTCCGACTGTTTCCATCAAAGCGCATTGAAACAAACGGAAATAAAGCTAATGCAGAAACAGGCTAAACAAGCTAAGGCAGAAATAAGTGGGAGGAGCTTTTTGTTCACGAAGACCAGGAATGATCTGCCATAAGCTTACTGGTATATTCTGTCTACTGTGGTTAAAACCCGTCGTTTGCTTACCTAGTCTCTTTTAAATTTCAACTCTGGATAGCAAGGATCTGAAAGAACGGTTGTGTACGGTTCATCTGAGCCTTCAACAATTGGTGGTTTTCCACCTAAATGCTTAGACGTTGCGGCATCTGCACTGGCTATCGCACATTCCTAAATATATGTCTTCAATAGACGATGGAAATGCAACAACTAATTGACAGATAAACCACAAGTTAAATAATAATCCTCCAAAAAGAGCTTGCGAAGAAGTAAATAACGCACTAAGTATTATTAACCTAGAACTATTTTACGTATGTGAAGGGGGTTGCTCCTCCTCAACACCTCGCTCTTTACGCTAAAGTTGTTTAGTACTTTTAAAAAAAGCTTCTTATTGTTCTAATTAAAATAGTGTTCCAGGAGTCAGTCTTAAAGAATTGGGACATAATTCAAGCTTTAGCGTAAAGAGCGAGGTGTTGAGGAGGAGCAATCCCCCTCATATACGTAATAATTTATATTTGTTTTAAGTTTTAATACTGCTCCTTATTTTCAGTTGAAAAAAACTTGTTTGTTTTTATTTAGTGATCGTTTTTTAAATAATGCTAGGAAATATGGCTACACATCCATGTAAAATCCCTGCCCCTGGCCGATTTATTCTCTAGACCAGTGGTTTTCAATCCTTTCACTCTAGAACCGGTAATTTTATTTATATTTTAGCTATAATTTACTTAGTAGGCCTATCGGCAACTGAAAAGGTGCACCTAGAATGTTTTGTTGGTAAAAAGGGGTACGGTGTCTAAATAAGTGTGAGAACCACTGCTCTAGACAATTCAATCCTGGTGAAAATTTACCCCAGACACTTACCCTTAACATCTCCACGCGTAAAATTGAATCGGCAAAGAGAAAGCAAGACATAAGAAGAATCTCGTATAGGAATTCCGGCAAATTTCACCAGTGTAAAATTTCCCCTAAAAGTCCCTCCCCATGACAAAATGTCCTCGTGGAAAATCCCACCAGTAGAAAATTCGCCCCCCTCACCCAAAAAATGTATGCATACTTCCCAATTACAAATACTACATTTACACAATGGGCAAATTGCGTAACTTAAATACCTTTCCCCAGAAGCTGTGACGGCTATGAAATCTCCAAAAGTATATTCATTTGGCCTTTCAACTATGCTGAACAAAATGGCTATCTCAAAATTTTGATCAGACGACTTTGAGATAAAAAGGGCCATGGGAGGGGGCCTAGCTGCCCTCCAATTTTTGGGTCACTTAAGAAGGGTACTAAAACTTTTAGTTTCCGTTCAAACGAGCCCTCTCCCAATATTCTAGGACCGCTGGGTCGATACGACCACTCCAGGAAAACAAAAACATTTTTACCGATATGAACTTGAAACCTCTACAGTAGGGTTCTCTGAGACGTTGAATTTGATGGTGTGGTTTTCATTAAGACTACTGTGATATTATTTAGAGACCAAATGCAGACTAAAATACTGACAAAAATATGTGTAGTGTCGGTACTATTGGCAATTTTAATATGCTTTTAAAATTAGCCTTATTTGTCTAGTGTAGCTGTGGCTTTGCTGATTTTGAAATAAAACAAGAACCCTGAATATAAATTAGAAGAACCATGTCTTGTATTGGAATCAGTTATTTTAATACGTTAATCATTTTTAAATGTATAGCTCAGTTTACCAGTGGCACTAAAATGAGGGATTCAAGTTGACACACGACATGCCAAAAGATGTTGTCAGCAAAAAAAATTATTTTGATAAAAATATTTACAATTCAGGAGTTAATACTTCTTTTCTTCTAAAGCAGTAAGATCCTAATCCAATCCCACCATTTTGAAATAAGTGAATCTTAGGGAAAAAAAGAACATAATTTAAAAGTTAAACCTAGAAGGCCATGTCTAAAAAAGAATTCATAGCACCTAGAACAATGGCTTTTAAACTGACCGTTGCACCAACCCAGAATGCCGTAAAAAGACGGTTTAACCATCTTTGGCTTTTTGTGCTTAAGATATTACTCGTAACAAATTATTTACCCTATATATGTATTTTAGGCAATTATAAGTTTTGTAGCTGTGTATAGCGAATGGGTGCTGTGCAAATTCAGGGCTATAGTTTTCAGAAGTTGGGAAAAACGCCCGTGGTGGTCCAAAGGTGAATTTTAATTTTGATGGTGAAACCACAGATTTCTGTGCCCAAGAAAAGTTGCAAAGAGAAGTATTTGTGGCTGGGCAAAAGCCTACTGAAGCTTGTAAGTGAAACCCAGTTAAAGTGAAAAAAACCTCAGCTCTTCATACTCGCCCTCTGTACTATCTTGCGAACAGGACATGGCTTAATTGCAACTACACTTTAATCATGAATCCAATTATTCTGCTTTCATAATTTATGAGCACGTGCTGGCGGTGACTTCCAATCGGAACTAAATCTACATCGGATGGTGACTTTACTTTGATTTTGACTGCGCAGTTATTATGGAAATATAGTCTTGTCAATGATTGATGCTTCCTGCTCTTGGAGAGTGTGTGTTTGAAAATAATACCCAATTTGGACAGCCAGGTTCATAGATACATTTGAAAGGAAGGCGGGCATAAAAAAGGGAAGTTTAAATACTAAGGCATACGTTCGGTCGTTATAATTAGGCCAAACTATTCTCTGCATTTTAAAAAATGTTGTAACTGTGTACCTATTCAGGGTTTTCTTTTGGAAACCGTTCTTGATGAAGTATTATTCTATCTTCTGGAGTCCAAGCAGTTTTAGCACGACCTGGCACGTTCCCAGCAACTTGAGATTGTGAACTCTTGTGGATTAACCTTTCATGGTCCATTTCTTCAGGAGTCTGAACAGCGTTAATCTGAAATTATTTTAACTTTTTAACAGCTTATTCTGTTCAGTTGCTCGTTTATACGAGATTCCACTTTAATGAGAAACTGTAACAATTTATTTTCCGATATTCAAGTACTATAGGAAAATATGATTGGCCGTGGAGTAGAACTTTGTGAAGCATAATAGATAAACCTTATATTTCAGACTAAAATCTTGATTTTGGCAGTTTCAGCCCTGCGTAGTACGAATATTGTAGTATTTGCATAATTCCATTCAAAATCATGAAATTCGGGTTTTAGACTGTTTAAGCATTTTGCAGAAAATTCACGCCGTAGCTATTGGTAGTAAATTGTTCCATCCCATTGAAAGGCGATAAAAGGGCTCTCCGTTCTTATTATTCTGAGTAATGTAAGTACCTTCTTAATGCCCCACCTTGGGCCAGTTCAAGGCATAGCTAACGGTCTATACTCAGAAACAAATTAATTAGCATTTCCATTCTCCTAGAAAATTTAGGTTTTACAACAATAATGATCTTTCAATTCCAAAGCCAAAATTTTCTGATGAAAAAAGAAATCGTCAGAATTTCTTGCATTCAGACGAAATTCTAGAGTAGCAGCAAAAACATGTTCCCCATATACCACCGTCATTGAAAGGCAAAATAAATATTAAAGTGCACTTGATCTGAACCATGACTTTTTCTTGTCATTTTCCTTAAATTTAATATGCTTATTTAGACCTCTTTGTTTTAGAAGTATTGCTGTATGTTTCTTTCTTTTTTGTTGTTTATATATTATGCTGCGTTTTAATATATTTTCTTTTTCCTTCTTTGTCTTCATTTATTATTACTCCCGTGTGTTCAAAACCGAGAAATAAATCTTAAAGTTTTTTCAGCTGAAAGTAAGGAGCAACATAAAAACTTAAAACGAACAGAAATTATTACGTATATAAAGGGGGTTGCCTCCTCCTCAACACCCCGCTCTTCACGCTAAAGTTTTTTAGTACTTAAAAAAAACGTCTTATTGTTCTAATTAAATGGCCCTTGTGTTTCGGGAGCCATTATTAGAGAATTAGGACAACTATCAAACTTTAACGTAAAGAGCGAGGTGTGAGGAGGGGGCTACCCCTTTTATATACATAATTAATACAAAAAAACTTCCACAAAATAAGTTGTTCAAAAAATGTAAAGAACTCTATTAAACCAAAAATGAACAAAAATAGAATTAAATAATCTATTAAGCATACAACTACCACAAATCAGTATCAATAAATAAATGAAACCCAAAACGAACAGAAATTAAGATAAACAAGAGAGCCAAACCCAAAACGAGCAGAAATTAATATGAGTAGGGTTCAAAACCCCTATGCTTTCTAAAAGCCAGAGTATAATTTGTAATTTACTGAGAAAATTCAAATGAATTTACTGAAAAAAATGTGCATTGTCAGTTTAATATACATATGCTGAAATTAATTCCTTAATATCTTAATTTTTGATTTCTTAAAGCTATAAAAGTGAAAACATTTAAACGAATTTTGTCCTTCCCTTCAATAAGAACTTCAAATACCCCTGGGGCATAACTAACAACCCTCGCCCTCAGGCTCTGGTGGTTTGTATCAACTTCAAAAGCCTTGTTATGTGATATTTGGACTATTTTGAATAAAAGGACCGTCTCAACATATCTATTGGATACATATTAGAAAAACACGACGTGTTTGTGTGTGTGTGGGGGGGCTGCGCTCTTATCACTTTGACTCTTAAAAATCGCACTAGAACTTATGATTACCAATCCAATGAGTCCCCTCCAAAGCATATACGACTACCCTTTTTATAAGAACCTTATATGCCCCAAGGACATAACCTACAACCCTTTCCCTGAGGTGTAGAGGGGGGGGGGTCTGCATTCCTTACATACATAATTTCGGAAACCTTCAACTACGATGAGTAAAATAGTTATTTCCACATTTTGATTGGAGGTGTTAAGGCAAATGCTGAGGGTGGAGAGGGGGGGGGGTGTTTGATTTCAAATCACTTTGACTCTTAAAAAGGGCACTATAACTTCCAATTTCAAATCAAATAAGCCCATTTCATTTTTATACTACTGCCCATTCAATAAAATCCTTCTCATAAAATAACTTACAACCCTATCCCCAGGGCGCTGGGGGGTTGTGTCATCCCCAAAGACATTAATATATATTCTTTAGACTATTTTGAAAAAAATCACTATCTCATAATTTCAATAAGATACGTTTGGTGAAAGGAGGGGTCGTAGGAGGGGGGGGGCTAAATGCCGTCCATCCCTTTTGACGCTTAATAAGGGACTAGAACTTCCAATTTTCAACCAAATGAGCCTCTTCTAAAATTAAACAACCATCCCTCCCATACAAACCTTAAATACCCCCTGGGCATAACTTACAACCCTTGGCTCCAATCTCTGGGATTTGTTTCAACCCCAGAAGCCTTGTTATAGGATATTTAGGCCATTTTGAATAGAATGGTTCTCAAAATTTTGATTGGATGTGTTTGGGGGAATGATGGGTGTGAGGGGGGGCTAGTTGCCCTCCAATCACTTTTGACTACTAAAAAGGGCACTAGAACTCTCAATTTCCAATCGAATGAGCCCTTTTTGAAGTTTCTACGACGACCCCGTCATTTGAAGTGCCCTGCTCTAAAGAAAAAAAATAATACATAGTACATTGTGCCAACATCGTTCTTATATGCCCTCAGGGCGTAACTTAAAACCCTTGCCCCGAGGATTGTGGGGGAGTGTCCTTCTCAAAAACATATTTTCTATCTGGAAATCAACTACGCTGAACAAAATGGCTATCTCAAAACTTTGATTGATGTGTTTGGGGGAATGATGGGCGTAGGGGGGGGGGGGGGGGTAGTTGCCCTCCAATCACTTTCAACTATTAAAAAGGGCACTAGCCACTCCAATTTACAATCGAATGAGCCCTTTTCGAAGCTTCTACGACAACTCTTTCGATATGAAGTGCCCGGCTGAAAAAAAAAAAAAAAAAAAAAAAAACACATTGTGCCCACATCGTTCTTTACCTAGGCAGCGCGCTAGCGCTGCCTATGATTGTTTAACATGCTAGAAAAAATTGATTTTGTTTTCGTAAAAATTACTAGATTACTATTTTTTTTTTCTGTTTCACGATCTCAGTAATAAGAAATAAGTTCAATCTTTATCTCTTAATATTTACAAACAGCACCAGATGAAACAAGACGGGGAAAGCAAGATGCCACTCCACAACACAATAACGCTTCACGAACTTTCCCTTAACACATGTGAACTCTGATCTTTCACCAAGTTCATCAGAGAGTCAATTAATAAGATAGCTAGAGACTAATTTCCAACCCTTCTTCTTTATACTTAAGGGTCTTCAGTTATGGCAGCAAATGCAAAACAAAAATAATTTGCTCACCTTTCCTCCCCCAAGCATATCCCCGATTTTTCCGGCTAGATCACTGAAAAATCCACTTTCCTCTCTATCCACAGGTGATGACCAGACACCCTCTGTATCTGCAACTTTTCTCTGAGAAGGAGATTCTGACGCTAAATCTACTGTACTGATGCCCCCTTTGGCGTCTGGCTCGTGCGCTTTCTTTACACTTCGGAATCCTGGCTGAAAATCCAAAATATAAAAAAAAAAATTATAATCTCAAATTTAAGCTGAAATGAGTCCAAATATTCGCACAGCAATAATATATAGGTTAAACTAAGGGAAGTCCTTATACAAGAAGTTCACAGTGATATCTTGAGTAAACGCAACGATGAATTTGGCCTATTTTTGCCCTTTGCCCTAATAGTAGGCTCTGGAGTATTTTCTTGCTTATTTTTTTCTGGTCATACGATGGCAATCACCAATGAGAGATTAAACGGAACTTGGTAAGTAAAAAAGTGACCCTTTTCAAGAGATATTGAAGCGACATATAAAAGAGATTTCGAAATTATAAATTTCAGAATTTTACAATTAAATATACTACAAAAGAATCTATTTACTATAGCGATTTCAAATATATAAAATCAGAAAGTTTAAAGTCACCCAAGAAAAGACAGCACGGGGAAGCTAGCATCAGCAATAAGGAGAAAACGTCTTCAAAGCGAGAAGCAATTTTGATAAAAGTTGGTACAGCAAATTCACCATGACAAAGAACTATACCAGAGGTTTCGAATTCCTTTATGCAAAAACACAATCTTTTGCATACTGTCATTTATTCGTTTGTTTTTAAATTTCTTCATAGAACTATTTGAACACATAAAGGCCTAGGGTCTTTTTAAGTAGGGCCAGAGAATGTCAATTTCTGCTATTTCGTCCCACGAAAGTGACCTGAAAAGAGCTAAAATACTATCTCAGTGAATATTCTGAGATAGCCCATCAGGTTTGAACTTTCAAGGAGACGTTGCTACAGGAAGTATCTATTTCTGCTATTGTGTGTTGAAAAACAGAACATTAGCCCGGTTATAACCAAAAGACTATCAAGCCGAAATTCCAAGACAACCAATCGGTTTAGAACCATCGAAAGCTAAATACGTAGCCTTGCAAAATACATAATCACTAACGTTTATAAGGTACTACACACTTTCACACCCATTTTTGAGGAGGGTCCATGGAAATGGACAGAAATTAAATTAAAAACATAACATGTTTTGCTCAAATGGAGGTAATGGAAGCACCCTTCTGCTGAATTGAATTTTAATTAAATGAAAATTCAAACAACTATAAAAAAAAATCCAACCCATATATTTTCAACAAAAGAAAAATTCCAACAACAAAAGAAAAAACATAACTGCAGGAAATCCAACTTCGCTGCTTAACTTGAAGGTATTGAAAAACAAATGATTTTGGTACGAATAGTTAAAACTACAATTTTTCATATTGATAAAACTTACCACCTACTGTCTATTGTTTTTGTTTTCGTTACTAAACGGAGAATCGTAACGAAGAAAAAACGAGGATAATCACAGCCAGTGTAAAAAAGGAAGAATACACTGCAAATATTTTGGTCGATATCTCCACTCATTCGTCCTTAGTGCAGTATTAAGAATAATAATAAGAAGAGTAATAAAAGCAAGGAGTCCAAAAGCAAAAATAAACCATTCTGGGTAGTCGTTTCGTTAAATAGCTGTCGTAGCACAAAAAAATGAACCCTTAATTTTGCTACTTTTCCAATCCCAAAGAAAACAGATAAAAAAAACAGGCCCTCGCTGAATACACTTACAAAATTTGGCATGAAGAAGGCACAAAATGCTAATATAATTTCCTTTTCTTGAGGTTGCTACTACACTCAAAGGACCCACTAACCATTAGGAGGTTATAGTAACACAAATCTTCAACCTACTAAGTCATGAATTTTTGCTAAAGGGCAAAGAATTTTGATTATGTGTTGGCTCAGCACGTCTATAATTAACAATATCAGTTTACTGTTTGGTAATACCTCCAAAGTTGTCTCCCCTTAAAGGTCTCATGCAAGTTTTCAGGGAGAAACTTGAAATCAAGAGGCATATACAAAAAGTTACTGGCCTTAATAGTTGCTAGAGAAATTTATCTAAGCCCCTTTTATAGTGAACTAATTAATTCCTATATTTCGTATATTTTTCACAGTCATATTTTGCAACCTAATTGTATCTCTGATAATAGCATGTCTTCAGTTGCTCATTCACCGTTGCTTAGAAAGTGCCTTTTTCATCTTAGTGTCTATTTTTATGATTTGTCTTTTTATAGTCCAGTGAAATATAATATTTGTTTTTTATTCTCAATTCTGCACTGAGGACCGTCAGCCGAAATCTCAACAGGGTTGCCACCACGGTCAGTTCCTAAAGTGCTACAATTGCCCTAATTTGCAAACTACACAGCCATTTTTGATGCTACAGTCAAGAAACTGACTGTAATAGTATTTTCAATAGTGCTAGAATAGTACTTTCGTGCTATATAGGGCAACCCTGAGCACGTGCTACAGTGCCACACATAATGAAATAGTACTAAAATAGCACTTCTGTGCTATAGGTGGCAACCCTGGGTCTCGACCGAAACAATTGCATCGTCATCTGTTTTTTTTTTCACTAGCTGTGATTATCCTCATTTCTCCTTCGTTGCGATTTTTTGTTTGGTCATTATTAGCCAGTATCGTCTCAGAAATTATTTTCTTGTTTGTTCTTTTTTTTTTACAGTGTATCTTATTATGTAAAGCAAATGCACGTAAGTCATACCTTTCAAGCATATCCGTTTGTCAGAAAAGTGCTTAAAAGTATTCAAGTGAGTAGAATATTTTCATACGCTGTACGGCGAGGAGGCCGGCCTGCAACACACTGCGTGCAGTTTTCAGAGAGGTCTTTTGCGACTCTGATTCGCACACAAACATCTAAAAGTAATCCTAAACTAGTTTTTTTTTATTACTTTTTCATTGCAATGAAGGGACTTCTCTGACGCCCTGACACAGATCCGTCAAATATGATAATTGTCTGCATAACTTACAACTTGGGACAAATCTCGGTCTTTCAGTGCTTCTTCCGTTAGCTTCTTCCCCTCTTTTTCGGACTTCACCAGATGCTGTGCCAACTTTTCACCACTTGAACTTGGCGAATACGATGGTAGCTTTGGTTTAACCTGCAATAGTTTAGGATGAGTGTATGGAATGGGTTCTTTTCAATCCCTACTATTGTCTAAGGTAGTAAAGGAATTATTCATATTATATCTATTACGGCTTCTGGAATTGGAATTGTCTAGATGGCTTAAACCATCTTCTGCAGAGCTTGTCAGCTTTTGATAGGGAGTTTCTATGATATCTACCTCTGCAGAAATTGTTAGTTTATTAAACTCATCTAATTTTTGAGGTTATTATTAAGGGTCAATATAGCTACAGCTTTAATACACTGTGCATCTTTAAACTCACTGAAATTAGCAAGTTTGAAATTACGTCCCTGGTGGTCAAAGTGTGATTAGACTTCTGTGCCCAACATAAGTTGCAAGAAGAGTATTTTTGGCTTGTCAAAAGCTTATTGACGGTTGTAAGTGAAACCCAGTTAGCAACGTAAAAAAACCTCTGCTGTTGATATTTGCCCTTTGGACTATCTTGTGAACAAGACATGGCTTAATTACAACTACGATTTAGTTATGAATCGCTTAAGTGTAAACTTTCACTGGCAGTGGTATATTCGACAGTACGTGCCTGGTGGTCGAAGGGTATTTTTTAAAATTTTTATGGTGAAGCCACAGTCTTCTGTGCCAAAGAAAATTTGCAAGAAGTATTTGTGGCTTGGTAAAAGCCTACTGAGGATTGTAAGTGAAACCCAGTTAGTAGTGGAAAAAACCTCAGCTGTTGATACTCGCCCTCTGGACTATCTTGTGAACAAGACATGGCTTAATTACAACTACGTTTTAATTATGAATTGCTCTAGTTTAAACTTTAAGTTGGAAAGTATTTGCAAGAGAAGTATTTGTGGCTTGGCAAAAGCCCACTGAGGCTTGTAAGTGAAACCTAGTTAGCAGTGGAAAAAAATCTCGGTTGGTGATACTCGCCCTGTGTACTATTTTGTGGACAAGACATGGCCTAAATAAAACTAGGCTTTAAGTATGAATCGCTTTAATGTAACTTTCATTGGCATTAGAAGTTGGAAAGTACATCTCTGGTGGTCCAAGGATTTTTTTTTTTTTATGGTGAAGCGAAAGATTTAATTATTTCTAGTATTGCTGAGTATGGTGCCGGCCACCTCTTCTATTTTTGCTCTCGCGTTGTTATAAGCTTGAGCTGACGTCCCTCTCCCATTTTTATTCTTTTGTTGTTTATTAATCCGTGGTGAGGCCCCAGCAGGTTTAGTTCTCTGTGTATCTGATAGTTCTGTTAATATTGTGGATACTCTTTTTAGTTTTACCACAGGTGGAACCAGTTATTTCTCCCGTTTCTACTTTCCACTGTTAAAAAATATCAGCTAATTTTCTTGCTTCACTATTAGGTTTTCACACTCTACTGTCTCACGCAACATCTTCAATACTCTGCATACCTGTCTTGGTTTTATGAACACGGTAGCCGAACTTTGATTTTTTACCCAAGATTCCAAAATTGCAAGTCAAATTACTTAACTTTTTTAGCACCAGCATTTGGACGTTTTAAGCAGATTTTACGGGCATAAGTAGAGTATTTAGTTTATTCTCTAAGAGTCTTAGTGGTTTCCTTTGAATGTTTTATACTATATATTTTTTTTATCTTCCGTTTTAACTACACCAAAAGCTATTGAATCTCTTACCTGATCCTCTTGTCTTTCTGCTCCATTTTCGGCAGAATAAGCAGCATCAGATATTGATTTTCCAGTAGATTTGGCCACTTCTTTTGTCGAATCATACGCGTGCTTACCGGCATCTCCCGTTCTATTATACACCGAATGTGCAGCATCAGCAGTTTTATCATAAGCCGATTGGGTAGCTTCAGCAGTTTTGTCGTATGCCGAATGAGCAGTCCCAGTCACCTGGTCATATGTTGACTGAGCAGTATCTTTAGTTTTATCATAGGCTGAACCCAATGTTTCTGTTGCTTTGTTATAAGCAGATTTAGCTGTATGGCTGTAGAATCATACACAGACTTGGCTGAATCAGTAGTCTTATCATAGGCAGACTTTGTAGAGTCAATAGTCTTGTCATAGGCAGACTTAGCTGAATCTGCTGTATAATCTTTAGTGGCTCTTGCTGACTCAGCAACATTTTCAGCTGCATCTTTAGTTTTATTGGATGCAATTCCAAAAGCACTCTTCAGTTTTTCATACCCTGTACTAGCTATACCTGCTACAACATCTGCATCTGCCTTCACAGTTTCCCCGATGCCTTTAGCAGCTGCTTTTGGCATGTCAACCAAATGTTCTTTTGCAATTACACTTGCATCTGATTCCCCAGCAGCCTTTCTTTCTCTTTCATCCCTCAGTTCTCTATAATTTTCTTTTGTTGCTTCCTAGAAATGAATATAGATTTGGACTTCTTTTAAATTAATAAACAGGCAGACCAGCGAAATAAAACAATATAACTAACTTATCAATACCTCCCGTAGAAAAAGCTTATCAGGGAGCTTATAAAAAGAAAGAAAAAAAAAACTTATAACAACATTATATATATTTTCCTTCTAAATCGCAATATATATTTTGTTTTTCTTCTTTTTGCATTACCAAACATAAAATAAACTGCGGCCAAGTCCAAAATACATAAGGGCTTGAGATTAACAGTACTTGATAGCCACCCTTCTAATCAATTTGCAATTCAAAGTCAACTTAAACTAAAATCTTCTTAGCTTCATTCTTAGTTACCTAAAATTACCCCCCCCCCCCACATACCCATCCAAATTACTGAATAATTTAAGTCTTTTCAATCTAGATAACTATCCAAATAGAGCTTTTAATGATCAATGAAACTCCTTTGCTTCTTCCATTTATTAAATAAAAAAAAACAAGTTTTTTTTAACTGAAAGTAAGGAACGACGTTAAAACTTAAAACGAACAGAAAGTCGTTCCTTACTTTCAGTTAAAAAAAACTTGTTTTTTCAACTTAATTTTTGAAAGTTTTCAAATTAATGCAGGTTTTGATTTTGGCTCACCGTACATGAATAATTAAAACAAAATTTGAATATTAATTTTACTTTTATTTGGTTAAATGGTTTTCTCGAAACCTGTTTAATTTTATTTACGAACGTTTTTATTAGTAATAAATATATGTAACTTACGAATCAACTTACGTAACGAACTTCTATATTCATATATTTTTAATACGTATATCAGAGGGTTCGCCCCTAATCAATATCTTGCTCTTTAAGCTAAAGTTCGAATTTTGTTCCAATTCTTTAAAAATGACCCCTTAATCACAAATGCCGTTAATTAGAATAAATAGCTCTTATGAAAGTACTAAATAATCTTTGGCTTAAAGAGCGAGGTATTGACTAGGGGGTGAGCCCAATCATATACGTAATGTTTTCTGTCGTTTTAAGTTTTGATGTTGCTCCTTACTTTCAGTTGAAAAACTTGTTTTTTATATATAATTTCTGATCTTTTTTTAAATAATGCCGGGAAATCCGGTGCCCCCTTCATAGCAATGTCCCTTCCCCCATGAAAACTTCCTTCATGGAAAGATCCTCCCACATAACCCCCGACCCACTCCCCCCCACTACCAGAAAAAATCCCCCCTGAAAACGTCTGTATACTTCCCAATAACCAATACTATATGTTAACATTGGGTAAAGTTCATAACTTTCAGCCCTCCCCCCGGAGACTTCGGGGGATTAAGTCATCCTAAAAGACATAGTTATCATATTTTCGAACATGCTGAAGAAAATGGCTATCTCAAAATTTTGATCGGATGACTTTGGGAAAAAATTGAGCGTGGGAGGGGGCCTAGTTACCCTCCATTTTTTGGTCACTTAAAAGAGCACTAGAAATTTTAATTTCCGTTCGAATGAGCCCTCCCACGATATTCTAGGACCATTGAGTCGATACGATCACCCCTGGGAAAGAAAAGAAAAAAAAAAACAAATAAACACGCTTCCGTGATCTTTCTTCTGGCAAAAAATGCAAGATTCCAAATTTTTGTAGATAGGAGCTTGAAACCTCTGCAGTAGGGTTCTCTAATACGCTGAATATGATGGTGTGATTTTCATTAAGGTTCTATAACCTTTAGGGGGTCTTTCCCCCTTTTTTCGAAAATCAGCCAAATTTTCTCAGGCGCGTAACTTTTGATAGGTAGGATTAAACTTGATGAAACTTATATATTTGAAATCAGCATTAAAATTTGATTCTTTTGATGTATCTATTGGTATCAAAGTTCCGTTTTCTACAGTTTCGGTTACCATTGAGCCAGGTCGTTCCTTACTTACAATTTGATATTTCCGTTCCGATATGGCGCATAGGAACAGAAAATCTTGCCTTTACATAATTCAGTTGTTTTTTTTTTAGTTTTTCTTGTCTCTTACCCTTGTGAACTCTTACTAAGACAAAAACGAGAAACGGTCGGACAGGATGCCCATTTTAAAACTAAACATAAGTAAGCTCTTTTAAACTCTTAAGATTCCTTGACACGGCAACATTTAAACAAAAATAATTTTCAGTAATATTTTCGCCCATTTCCCTACCACTTATTAAACGTATTAGTTTTATTCTCATAAGCACGTGTAATAACCATTTTCGTAAAGGAAGGTAGACGCCCACAGTAGCAAAGCTTATTTATTTTATATTGATATAGCTGTAGTTTAATAGTGTGTCGTCTGCCAAATAAGGTAAAATTGTCTTCATTCCATATTTATTCCTCCAAAGAAGTGGCCTACTCTCTAATTATTGCACAAGGTCATGTATAAGGAAAAAATGAACCTAAAAAAGACCCATGGGAAGCGTCTCACTCAATATTTTTTTTTAATTCCATATTTCTGAGTTTTAAACTCTGTATACCTTTCTGGCCTACTCCAAGCTTCTGCGCTTTCAAATCCCATTAAAAAACTTCCTGATCTAGGGTCAAAACTTTCGTAAAACCAAAATATTCACCCAACTTTCAAATTAGGATCTAAACAGCCATTAATAAAATTCGATATATATTGAATTACATTCTGAGGGAAGATCCCTTTCCAGGGATACAAATTAGCTAGAATTTAAAAAAAAAGGATTCTCTCTTATTGAAATCAGTGTGAACCATCTGGATGAAATAGGAAGATATACAATTGACCAACAAGTATATAAATCATTCTTTTAACAGTCATTGAATAATGGTATAACCTCCGCATGTTCTAACCAATCTGTAAAATACCCTCTTTAGGCGAAAAATTAGTAAGACCCACAAAATGTTTCGAAATAAGGGGGTCAACTAACTTCAAAATTTAGCTGTCATAAGATTTGATCCTTTACGCAGTAATTTGTTTTTTTAATGTGTCGCTAAGTTCACCAGTATTTGTTGGCTCAAAATAAATTGATGCATTACTCACTTTTCGGACGAAATAGGTAGATTTTTGCCAAATTCATTAAAGTGCTTACATTTTTTTTTAGCAAGGTCATCGGATATAATTTAAACCTCTATTACCCGGTTAAACTTTCTCTTGGTTAGACTTAGTTACAGACCGGATAATCCGCCAAATTTCTTCCCGTTTGTCTTGGGCTTCTTAAATTCGTTCTTTACTTTCTCAACAATCCCTTTAAACTTTCTTTTGTAGCTCTTTGAATACTTGCCAAATTATTTCGTGTTACTTTTTTTAAGTGAACAATCTCTTGCTAATTATTGCACTTGAAATATATTCAGGGTAGGTTGCGTAGCTATTCATTTTTTTTTTTTCAAAATACATTCTTAATTCGAAGTTGGATAATTATGATATCAAGTAGACAGGGGGTGAAAGATTATGTTGATGAGAAATATAGTTTTTTTTTTTGTTAAATGAGGATACTCGAGGTATTTCCGGAAAGGCCACACTGACTGAGGTAGAGTAAAAACTGTTAAAAAGTTTAGCAATAGTCTCATGAGAAACTGTGTAAATATAAAACTTAATGCAATGCACAAAACTGAGAAATCAAACAATAAATGCCTTCAAATGCACTCTGCATCAAATAACTGTTAGAATACTGTGTTATTACACGCTTTTAAAACTATTTTGCTTTGCCTGTGTTTCTCAAATAAACAAGTAAACAATTATGAGCCTAATGATTAGAAAATGCATAAACAAAGACACAAAGGTCACTGCAAAATTTCTTTCAAAAAGCTAATTACTGATTTATTTCAATTATTTCTTCCTCTTCGTACCCCATTCGAGAACATCCTGTTTTTGGTTCCCCCCACCCTTTGTGAATGGCAAAAAAAGACCACTATTTTTAATAGCCTAAAGTCATTCATTGGTAAACGACCTAACCATTATAATCTTTCTTTCCATATAGCTTTAGAAAGCGGGGCTGAACCACCTTTTTCGCCGATCTTAATATTTGATTTGTATATGATTGTTATAATAAGTTCCTGAGACTGACCTTGAGGAATTCCTTAGGAAAACATCTAGCATGTCTTCCTTAACCTTTTAAAGAGCACACATTTTGGTGCACACATTTGGTGTGCATTTTGGTGCTCGACTATTATCGTTATCTTGGTTTCTAACATCCCAATCTTAGTTGCAAGATTTATCTTCAGATTCTTCCAAATTATTGTCAACTGTAAAAAAACATTTTGCCTTTACTATCCTCCTTTGCATATATTCACTGCATGTGCAAGCCTTATTAATAAAAATGCTACCCATGTAAGTTCGTGTATCCATTCAGTCGATCTTCACGTTGGCTTAGATTACTTTATCATCCAAGTCCTAATTTATGCGACAAAGTTTTTTTTTCATTCATTGCCAATGGCTCCCTGAGCCCTCTACGCCTCTTAAAATTTATTCATTTCGATAAGATTTTTTGTTCCTTATGCATTTCTATAATTACAGTATTCTACAACAATTTTTCTACAACTAAAGCGTTAGTATTGATATTTAATGGAGTAAAATAGCATTAATTAAAATCAAGGAATTAATCGACTTATTTTGACTGATTATAGCTGATTCATGCATTGTCATTGGAAATCCGTAATTTTCCGCTATTTTAGTTCAATTGCACTATAAGAAGTGGGCAAAACACGTAATTGATCTAAACAGATTAGATTAAATAAAACTGTTTTAAAACAGTCTTCCATGAAAAGCTTATAGTAATTTTAAAACAAAACGAGCAGAAATTACGCCGAATTAAAAAAAAAAACACACACAACCTTCGGCAAACAGAAATAGGAAGGCGTCATAACATCGAACTGCCAGGAGCACGAACGTCAGGAGAAGTACAAAATCCGTCACAACATCGACATAAAATCCGTCAGAACCTCGAACCGTCATAACATCGAAAATTTTAAAACTAACTGACGAGAACGGGGAATGACGAGAACGGGGAAGATGCAGCCCAGCGGAATAATAGTAAGATATTGTATTAGCATTATAAGAGATTTAAAGAAAGTAGTCAGTCTGAACTTGTCCCAGTTAAAGATTAAAAATATAATAACACATCAAGTAGCCTCAATAGCGTACTAACCATACTAATTTCTGGAAATAAGGTGGCTGTGAAGCTAGGGATAAATTGCTGAGGATAATGAATATGGTTTTTGGAAAAGGAGAAGCCCCTAATGATTTTACGAAGACATTATTTAAACCCCTTTCTAAGAAACGAGATAATTAGTCCAGTAAAATATAGACATATGTTCGATTTATGTAGGAAGCAAATTACTTAGAATGATGATAGGCCTACCTATTAGGCAGAGATGCTGTTGATAAATTTAAAAAGAACAACAGTGTGGTTTTTGGAAGGGAAGAGAATGCGTCCACCACATTTTTATTTTGGAAAAATAATCAGTAGTTTCTGAGTCATCAGACCCCTTTAATCCTCACTTTTACAGATTATGAACCGGCATTTGATTCAGTCAATAGAAGAGCTTTAGTAGAGGTCCTATCCTTGCATGGTACACCACATAAGTGTAGTGATTAGCGCTATGTAATACACCAATTTTGGTCTTTTGGGGACTTCGTCCTAAGGAACACGGGAAGGGCTATGGGAGTGCATAGAATCAAAAAAGAAGGACAAACTCTCCTAGACTTAGATTAGGCAGATGATTTGAATACCCTGTATGATCAGAAAGCAAAATGAATAAATTTTTGGAGATTTAAGAGTTCAGAGTGTAAGCATAGGTTTGGAATTTAATATTAAGAAAACAGTCACTTAGACTTGTAATAACTGAGGGTTAAAAGGTGATGTTGGGTAACAGGAAGGTCGATCAAGTAGGTAGCTTCACATAGCTAGTAAGTGTTATTATCAAAGATGGTGGATGCAGTGAATGAGTGAAGATGTAAAAATCAAAGTAGACAAGGCCAAGGATGTTTTTTTCAGAGTTGAAAAAAAGTTTGAAGAGTAAGAAGATGGGTTTGCAAATCAGGACTAGAATGTTAGAAGCTACAGTATTGACCGTGGTCAAGTAGGGTCGAGAAACTTGGGTGCTTCGAAATACAGATAAGATTTGTTCAATGTTTTTCAGAGGAATTTGTTTACGCAGTTTTAGGTAACCGTAAACTTACCGGATGTCAGAAAACAGGCTATACGAAAGACTGAGATGGTTAGGATATGTTTTACGAATGAAGGATGACGTACTCCAACTGTTTGTGGTTTTCGGCCATCCTTCTGTGGCGAAACGAAAACTGCCCAGAATGAAGTGGAAAGACAAGGAGTTAGTTAATAGAATGAAGAGATAAGATATTAGTTAAAGGGAACCAGAGCTTCATGGGAGGAGATAAAAAGTGAAGCTGTAAATAGATTGGGATAGAGAAGGAGTGTGTACGGCTGTGTTGAACTCAGGTGGCTTTATTGCTGCGCTGAGTTGTTAGCAGTAGTAGTAATAATAGTAACACAATTTACTTGCTATTTTTATTCTTATTGTAAATACAAGCAAACGCGTCTCTCAGTGAGTAATTTTCATAAAAATCCAAATATCAAATCAATCTATTTGCATTCAAGTTAGTAATTACAATACAATCTGGACGTAATCATAAGCCCAAAAAAGGGTGGGACATGGGTTTATGATGAAGCATTTTCTATTTAGCAGTAAAATAGGAATAGGAAAAACATTATGCAAATCTTGAGTACGTCTGGAAGTGAGGCCAAAACCTTGGCTACGGTCAACCCTGGAACAATTTGTTTTAAATACCTTCACAAAGTCTGCGTGTTCCGATAAATGTCCTTTTATGTCTTGAGCGATTCCCTTGACTTTATTAAGTGGACCAGGTGCATACGTATCTACTTTTCCAGTGCTTGGTTCTCTCTGTTTTCCTTCCAACCGCACATCAGACTCTGTTTCAGCAGTTCCAGCCATTACCATTTTTCCTTCAGCACTGGTTGGTTCAACATCTCTAAGTTCTTGTTCTCGCAGTCTTCGGGAGATCAAGGCTTGCTCGCGGTCGATGTCACTAAGGAAAATAACAATCTATAAAATACAGTGAATCGGTAGAAACAAAACAAAAGGATTAAATGGTACTTAATGAGGATTCTGTTTTTTTTGCAGTCAGTCTCAACGTATAGACAAGTTTAGCTCAGGTTCTCTCCCTTCAGAAAGTCTAATGGTGCATACTCATAAGATTTGTGACTGTAAAAATTAAAAGGTAAATAAATAATAAAATGGTAACCAAGATGAAAACAAATGTCAATGCTAAGTCTTGATGTGATAAAATTATTTATGAAATGCTTTATATCGCACAAAACTCAAAATTCGAATCGGTATTTTTTTAACATCCATAATATTCATTCTCAGTTTCTTTTTCAAATTCATTGGCATTTAGTTTACCTTAACCACCGATTAAAGCTTAATACTACAAAGATAATTTTTTCCTTGCTTCTGAATTTTAGTTTCAAACTAAAATTAGTTTCAAAAAATTGTGAAGGTGAAATTTACCTTCACAATTTTCTTCTTTTTTTTAAGAAGATGGAAAAATGCTTACGGTCCGGATGAGAGCCCCTCGGTGGCTGCGGCTGGTGTAGCAGTTTCTTCATGAGTTAATCCAAGTTTGTTCGTAATACCATGAAGAGCACGAGTGAGTATACCAGGATTTGTTTCTCCTTCCTTGGCTTGCTCCCTATAGATAGAATAAATTTAAGTTAAGGACAAGACTATGGGCGTAAAAAAAAACAAGACTTTTGAAGCAAAAGACTGTTTAATAGTTTATCTGAAGAAAAAACTGTATGCTAAAAATTCGGATTGGCTGAAGCAAAATTTAATAGCTAATATATGAGGCTAGTAAGGAGCCAAATAATTTTTAGTGTGTTTATAGCTGCTTGTGTTTGTTATTCATCAAGTTTAGTGTTACCCGTCCAAAGTTACGAGCCTGAGAAAATTTGCCTGTCTTTTGAAAAAAGGGGAAACACCCCTTAAAGTCAAGGAATCTTATATAATTCAAAATCACAACTACACCAACACATTCAACGTGTCAGAGAACCATACTGTAGAAGTTTCAAGGTACTATACACAAAAATGTGAAATTTTGCATATTTTGCCAGAAGAAAGATTCTGATGCGTATTTTTTTCTAGGGGTGATCGTATCGAACTAATGGTCCTAGAACATCGAGAAAGGGTGCATTCGAACGGAAATTAGAAGTTCTAGTGCCCTTTTTAAGTGATGAAGACTAGATGGCAACTGACCCCCCTTCAAAGCCCCCCTTTTCCCCAAAGTCATCCGATCAAAATTTTGAGATAGCCATTTTGTTCAGCATAGTTAAAAAAATCAAGTAATAATGCCTTTAGGGGTAATTTGACCCCCCCCCGTCTCCCCACAGCCCATGGGGAAAGGGCTGTAAGTTGTGAAATTTGCCCATGGCTTGCGTATAGTATTCGTTATTGGGAAGTATACAGATATATTTCGAGGGGAGGATTTTGTGCGTGGGTTTGGGTTTCCATAGGTGGGGAGGCAAATTTCCAGAGGTGATCTTTTAAGGGAAAATTTTACACTGGCAGGATTTGACAACATTTCTAAACCAAATTCTCCTTATTTGTCATAATTTGTATTTGCCAACTCAATTATTCATGTGCAGATGTTTCGAGGGAATTTCTCAGGGAAAATTTTCAGCGGATTCTGATTTCCGAGAAAAATTCCCAGGGAAGGGGGATTTCTGGAATGATCGGGAAAACAATTAGAAATTACGTCTTTCGAATCAAAGTATGCTTTGGAGAATTTTTTTCAGGCTGAATCGTCTGCAAGAAATTATACCGAGGCGGGGAGAGGGAAATTTCGGCGAGGATGGAATTGTCCGGAGGGAGTTTTACGGCGGGGGTATATTTTAATTAGGAAGAACTTTCCACGGTAGCGTTTCCCGTGAGGGGAGGGAATTTATTGGAGGGTGAGGCCAGATTTACCTGCATTATTTGAAAAACGATTAGAAATTAAATAAAAAAACGTGTTTTTTAACTGAAAGTAAGGAGCAATATTAAAACTCGAAATGGACAAAAATTATTCCATATATGAGGGAGCTAGCCCCTCTTCAACTATTCACTCTTTATAATAAAATTTGACTTTTTGTCCCAATTCTTTAAGAACGACACTTGAGACACAAGGGCCGTTTAATTAGAGTAAACCTTTTTAAAAAGTGCTAAGAACTTTGGCGTAAAGAGCAAGGTGTTGAGGAGGGGGGCAGCCTCTTCATATATGGAATAATTTCTCTTCGTTTCGAGTTTTAATATTGCTCCTTACTTTCCGTTTAAAAAATTGTTTTTTTTTTTTTTATTTAATCATTCAAGGACTTTACCATGGATTCATAAGACTGGGAGCCGGTATTCTCAACATTTACCCAAAAAACAACAATCTGAACAGAAAGAAGTAAGATCCCAGATGTAAGATGCTGGCACTTTGATAAGTAAAAAAAGAAAACAAAACAGGCTTATTATTTAGTACTTGGGTAAAAACGCGCTTTCACCGTGACATGGTTTTGCGTATCGTTTAATGGCACCATAAACACATACGGCAGGGAAGCAACTTGAGATTTTTGCATCTGTGAAATCGAATTTTTAGCAATTTTCTGATTGCTAGATAGGATCTGGAGAAAAGAGATGTGAAGAACTGAAATTTAATAAATATGAAACCAGATAATGCTAGATTCTCACCAATATCCAATGAAAATCCGTTTTCAAATACGTTAGCCTGTAGACACATCCCTGAAAGTTTCATTTACCTAATCTTAACCCTTTTCCAAGATAGCCAGAAGTAGCTAAAGTAGAATTTTACCCTTCTAGTTTTCGATTGTGGTACTTATGAGTGCGGTACAATTTTTGCGAATATCTGGCACTTTTCTCAATCCTTGCCTGTAGATTTAAAAAATCACTTTGCATGCTTGTCCACTCGTAAGAAATAAGAAAAAATCAGTTGGCTTGGCCCACCTTGGATTTTTTAACCGGCGAATTTGACCATATAAGAACAGGTCACAATTACATAAGAATTTGAAATAAAAGTATCACTTTTCGGATCTAAAAACCAAAAAGTCTTACATCTTAATACCTGTAATTTTCTTATTTTACATAAAACATGTTTATTCAAATGAAAATCTTACGACAGTGTGGTTTTTGTATCTCTAGGCTTTGTGATTGCTTCGCTCATTTTCAGTTCCTTGTCATAAAGAGACTGGTTATGTCAAGACAAAAATTGCTTACGTTGGTAGGTGGAGTTTATTTCCTAGGCCAGTTCGTGGAATTAGCTTTGTTTACAATCCATTGCAAGACAGGATTATGACAAAAGAAACATAAATGCGTAAAAGCACGCAAGCAAGAAATATAGAAGGAGGGGCCAGAACGTGAAGTATTTCAAAGCCCCCAAAACCGACAAATATTACAAACGATTTATCTAAATAGTTCATAAAGCCCAACAAATGGCATTACTATTAAAACCATGGGGATAATCCTACGGGTGTGGATATCTAAGGCACAGGTGTGCTTGAAGGGTTAATTCTCCAATTTTTGTACTAGATTGCATGAAGGTTCTAATTTTTAGTTCAGGAAAATATCTCAGATGGGTGTAGACAGAGCAGGCTACACTGGGGCTGATTGGGCAACAGTCCTCCCATAATGTCATGGTTCTAATATTTTCATATAATCTTACTTTTTGCTTCCGAAATGCTTGACCTCCTCCCCCTATAAAAAAGACGCACGTGCTTCGTCCTTGCCATACTTTTTTTTTTTTTATTGAACAGCTGGTGTAATGAAAAAAAAACTAGCAATGCGTAGGCCTACTAGGGATTTTTTTTTATATTCTTGTCAGTGCCTTGGAATTTTTATTGGGTACTTTTCATCATTGTTGTGAAAAAAAATTGTGAAAAAAAATTGTCATCTGACACTGAATCAGGAATGGTAATTATTATTTCGGTTAATCTTAAAAGTAAAAGTTTATTGCGAAAAGATATTTATGGTGATTTCGAAAAAGAGCCTGAAACCCTTAAAAATGGCGTCAGATCAAAATGAAAAATGTACCATTGAAATCAGCATGGTCTAAAACCTTTCACAGGGAAATTACACCCCCCTCCTTGAACAACAAAGAAAATCGCTTTTTTGCATCGCTAGCACTGATCTCTCTCCTTTTTTTTCCTTTTTTTTCACCAAGGCTAGCGAATGACCAGAACATCATAGAGAGATGTGTAATAGCTCATTCTAAAGGGAATTAAATTTGTAAGTGCCATTTTTAAGTGACCAAAGAGATTTGAGGGCAACTAGCCCCCCCCCTTCCCTACAGGCCCTCTCCTTCCAAAGCCATCCAATCAAAATTTTGAAATAGCCATTTTGTTCAACATAGTTCAAAGGTCCAATATATATTGTTTTAGTGATTCTTAATTGCTACTAAATTTAATTTTTTTTTTAAACAAAGGAAATCTATTTCGATATTAAAACAAAGAATTACAGATTTATGTCTTGTTTTTTTACACTTCCTTTCCAGATTATCCAATATTTTTGCAAATATAATACACTCATTTTTAAAAGTATATCCCGGGAAGGCTCATTTTAAACCTAATACTCATATCTACGTGTTTTTTATCAATTTTACCATCCAAAAGTGCCATATAGCACTAAAAACGGCACTTTTGGTACCACTTCTTAAGTGGAAGAGTTTGGAAGCATACAACGGTACCATTGCAATAATTATGGTCCAAAGCCCTTAACTGGAGGCTTATTATACCCCTCACATATATTCCCCCTTCAGACCCTCTTAGTAAGTTTCATAAATCGCCTACTCATCTTAAAAGTAAAAGATTATTGCGAACAAAAATTAACTAAAACTAAAAACTTTTCAACTGAAAATCTACCAAAAATTAAGTTTGAATGATCAACAGTTTTGAATTGAACCTTTAAACTTCACTCTGCGATGAAGCCTGTGTGCTAGTTCTAACGGCGGTAAATGAGGGGAAAGGACGTTCATGCCCCTTTATTTTTTGCTCCTGCCTAGGTTTTGAAAAACACCTTTTTTTGGTCATTTCATTGGAAAAGATACTTTTTTCATTTAAAAATGGGGGAAACAACCGAAAGTGCATTTTATGGGAATGTGCTATCAAGTCAAATTTCTAAAAAGTGATTAGGTATAAATATAAGCTTTTAAATGAGCCCTTAAACAGCTCTCTTTTGTTAAAGTAGCCTTCTAGTTTCTGCTAGTCAGTAGGTGGTTTATAACGCACTGTCTTCATTATGGCTTTTTCAGGTGAAGTCGGCCAAGTAAAAACAGCTTTTTGCTCATCGAAAAACAAACGTTGCTGAAAAATATATATTGTTTTGGGAACTATGGATGATGAACTTTATGTTATAGACTGAGAGTTTTTCATAGCTGTCAAGGCCGTTTGCAGTTTTTTCTTGAGTTGTCTTATCTCCCCTAGATCGGTGATAATTAGAAACTATATTAAAAATAAACTGTATTAAAAATTAGAAACTGTATTAAAAATTTTCAGTTTTCAACTGAAAATAAGGAGTGCCATTAAAACTTAAAACGAACATACATTATTCCGTATAAATAAAAAACATCATGGCAGCGTTGTTTCTACATTAAATTTTAATCAAAAACGGACGAAGATGAATTTAAAAAAACAAAGTTTCTCCGAGGGAAGTAAAGAGCAAAGTTGAAACTTAAAACGAGCAAAAATTATTACTTCACAGTCTATCTAACATATATGAATAAAACTAGTACAAATAAACCAACTAATTATGTTTCCGTATGTTTCTAGGATTATAGAAAACTGGCGCTTTACCGAAAACGCAAAAGTCAAGCATAATAAACAGGAACATTGATTTGGGAGTCAAAAGGGAGTATGAAGCTTGACAACAATAGACTAATCTTTAAAGTTTTTTATAGTCTTACACCAGTTGTGACATCAGTAACTTTCAGTATACAGAAATATTGGATTGATTTATCAGATAGCATTTTGGTCTCACCAGCTATAATACCAATAGTGAGCAATATACAATCTTAAATTGTAAGAAATATGCTTAAGTATTCCTTGAAAGGAAGATCAAATAAGATATAATATGAACTCCGGAAATCCGGTTATTTCTCTCTATACAACAGTGAATTTCAAGTTATGATACAAATCCTAAAGCTAGTCTATAGTCATAATGCTATCAAGATGGCTTTACTTCGAACTTGTCTACAAACTAATCATGACATGTCCTTTTCAGAACCAAAACGAGAGCCAGTCATTGAAACTCTTTACGCTAAAGTTTGACTCTTTCTCACAACTCTATTTTTTAAATCAATAAAAAACTTTAGCGTAAAGAGCGAGGCATTGAGGAGGGACAGCCCCTTTCATATGTGGAATAATTTCTGTCCGTTTTAAGTTTTAATGTCGCTCCTTACTTTCAGTAAAAAAAAAAATGTTTATTTATTTAATATGAATTATTCCATAAATGAAAGGGGCTGTCCCCTGCTCAATGCCTCGCTGTTTACGCCAAAGTTTGACTCTTTCTCACAACTCTATTTTTTAAAACAATAAAAAACCTTACCGCAAAGAGTGAGGCATTGAGGAGGGGACAGCCCCTTTCATATATGGAATAATTTCTGCTCGTTTTGAGTTTTAATGTCGGTCCTTACTTTCAGCAAGAAAACTTGTTTTTTTTATTTAATTTCTGAACGTTTTTGAATTAATGAAGCTTTGATATTGGCTCACCGTATATGAATAATTAAAACAAAATTTGAATGTTAATTTTACTTTTTTGGGGGCTAAATGATTTTCTTGAAATTTAGTTCTGACGTAACTTACGTAACGAACGTCTATATTCGTATATTTTTATTACGTATATTAGGGGGTTCGCCCCCTAGTCAATACCTCGCTCTTTACGCTAAAGTTCAAATTTTGTTCCAATTCTTTAAGAATAACCCCTTAATCACAAAGACCGTTAATTAGAATAAATAGCTCTGATGAAAGTACAAAAAAAACTTTAGCATAAAGAGCGAGGTAATGACTAGGGGCGAACCCAATCATACATAATAATTTCTCCCTTTCATATATGGAATAATTTCTGTTCGTTTTAAGTTTTAATGTCGCTCCTTACTTTCAGCTAAAAAACTTGTTTTTTTTTTATTTCTGAACGTTTTTGAATTAATGAAGCTTTGATATTGGCTCACCGTATATGAATAATTAAAACAAAATTTGAATGTTAATTTTTTCGTTTTTTGGGGGCTAAATTATTTTCTTGAAATTTAGTTTTGACGTAACTTACGAATTAACTTACGTAACGAACGTCTATATTCGTATATTTTTATTACGTGTATTAGGGGGTTCTTCAAGGTCGATTTATTTGTTGTTTTTAGGTGTAATGACTCCGGGCGAAGTTTGAACATGCGCATTGAATTCTTACCACATAGGCAATGTATTGATCAACTCGAGGGGAAGTAGATTTCTGAGAAATTGAATTACATAATCGGCTAGGACAAGAGGGAAAGTGGATTTCTGAGGAATTGATATAATCGAGGGGAATTATTGATCCACGAAAGGGGAATTAAGAAATATTATAGCTTCTTTGATCTTTAGGTCTGAGGGATAAATGGTCTTTAGTGACAGAGATAAATGAATATTCTATTTTTAAATATGGCTTCTCTGATCTTTAGTGACAGAGATAAAAATTATTATTCTATCGAAGCCTTAATAGTGCAGCTAGGAACACCTATGAGATGAAGAGATTAACGCAGGGAATGGTTTCCTAGGAATTTCAAATGTGACAGCGCAGGGATGCCAAAACAAAAGGAATACGCAGAAATTACGTTTAGGGGATTATTTGGGCGAAACAGTTTGAGACATTTTAGGGGATTATTTGGGCGAAACCGTTTGAGACATTTTAGAAGATGATTTAGGCGAAACAGTTTGAGACATTTTAGAAGATGATTTTAGAATATGATTTAGAAGATGATTTGGGGTGAAACTCTGTGGTCGTTATAATACACAAGTTCCATTTGAACAGTGTTGTGAGGTCCCCTACCCCAACCCTAAAGGTCCCCCTACACCAAAGGCCCCCCGGGCCCCCCAGGCCCCAAAGGCCCCCGGGCCCCCAAACGGCCCCGGGTCCCCAAAGGGCACCCGGACCCCCAAATGCCCCCCGGGCCCCCAAATGCCCCCCAGACCCCCAAATGCGCCCCCTCCCCATTTTTCAATCCTTTTTTTGTGCACTTGGACACAGAAGGGCCCACACATTTCAAAAGGCTTTACTATATCTTTTCAGAACAACTTCATTACATAATGTCCCTCCTAAACCCATTTTACAAGTTGAAGTACACATCCTTTCACACACAACTTTACCTTACGGCTTTTTACATACCCCAACACCAAACAATACTTTTCAAAAAGCTTTTTTATATTATCTCAGAACAAGTTCATTACATAATATCCCTCCTAAACCAATTTACAAGTTGAAGTACCCATCCTTTTCACATACAACTTTACCTTACGGCTTTTTGCATACCCCAACACCAAGCAATACTTTTCAAAAAGGCATTATTATATTATTTCAGAACAAGTTCTATTCTTAATGTCCCTCCTAAACCAATTTACAACTTGAAGTACTCATCCTTTTCGCCCACAACTTTACTTTATGGCTTTTTGAATACCCCACACAAGCAATACTTTTCAAAAAGGCTCTATTATATCTTTTCAGAACAAGTTCTTTACGTAATGTCCTTCCTAAACCAATTTTACAACTTGAAGTACTCATCTATTTCACACACAACTTTACTTTACGGCTTTTTGCATACCCCAACACCAAGCAGTACTTTTCAAAGGCTTTATTATATCTTTTCAGAACAAGTTCCTTTCTTAATGTCCATCCTAAGCCAATTTTACAACTTGAAGTACTCATCCTTTTCACCCACAACTTTACTTTATAGCTTTTGAATACCCCAACACCAAGCAATAATTTCAAAAGGCTTTTTCGTATCTTTTCAGAGCAACTTCCTTTCTTAATGTCCCTCCTAAACCAATTTTACAACTTGAAGTACTCATCCTTTGCACCCACAACTTTACTTTATGGCTTTTTGAATACCCCAACACTGAATTTTGTTAAAGAAGAGAAAAAAAGTTAGCTCAATTCTGAAATTTACCAATGAAAATGAAAAAAGGCTTCACTACAGTTCTTACTTTCTCAGACATAAAAAATTTAAAGTTCTGTTCTAAATTTTTCCGTAGAAGATAGGAAAAGTTTACTATGATTGTGATTATTTTCCATGAAGATAAAAAGTTTCGCTTTCATTCTAAATTTTCTTAAATTCAGCTTAGATTTTTCTCAAAGAGATGAAAAAATTTAAAGTTCTGTTCCAAATTTTTCGTAGAAGATAGAAAAAGTTATACTTTGATCGTGAATATTCGCCATGAAGATAAGGATCTCCACTTTAATTCTGAGTTTTCTCGAAGAAGTGAAAAATGTTCAAGTTCTCCTCTGAATTTTCTTAAAGAAGAGAAAAAAAAGTTAGCTCAATTCTGAAATTTACCAATGAAAATGAAAAAAGCTTCCACTTCAGTTCTTAATTTCTCAAAAACATAAAAAATTTAAAGTTCAGTCCTTAATTTTTCAGTAGAAGATAGGAAAAGTTATACTATGATTGTGATTATTTTCCATGAAGATAAAAAGTTTCACTTTAATTCTAAATTTTCGCAAATTCAGTTCCGATTTTTCTCAGAGATGAAAAAATTTAAAGTTCTGTTCCAAATTTTTCATAGAAGATAGAAAAAGTTATACTTTGATCGTGAATATTCGCCATGAAGATAAGGAGCTCCACTTTATAATATGATTGTGATATCCAAATAATCACAATCATATTATAACTTTTCCTATCTGCTATGAAAAATTTGGAACAGAACTTTAAATTTTTTATGTCTTTGAGAAATTAAGAACTGAAATGTAAGCTTTTTTCATTTTCATTGGTAAAATTTAGAATTGAGCTAACTTTTTTCTCTTCTTTTAGAAAATTCAGAAGAGAACTTGAACATTTTGCACTTCTTCGAGAAAATTCAGAATTAAAGTGGAGCTCCTTATCCTCATGGTGAATATTCACGATCAAAGTATAACTTTTCTATCTTCTATGAAAAATTTGGAACAGAACTTTAAATTTCTTCATCTCTCTGAGAAAAATCGGAACTGAATTTAAGAAAATTTAGAATTAAAGTGAAACTTTTTATCTTCACGGAAAATAATGATAATCATAGTATAACTTTTCCTATCTTCTATGGAAAAATTCAGAACAGAACTTTAATTTTTTATATCTTTGAGAAATTAAGAACTGAAATGGAAGCTTTTTTTCATTTTCATTGGTAAAATTCAGAATTGAGCTAACTTTTTTTCTCTTCTTTAATAAAATTCAGAAGAGAACTTGAACATTTTGCACTTCTTCGAGAAAACTCAGAATTAAAGTGGAGCTCCTTATCTTCATGGCGAATATTCATGATCAAAGTATAACTTTTTCTATCTTCTATGAAAAATTTGGAACAGAACTTTAAATTTTTCATCTCTTTCAGAAAACTCGGAACTGAATTTAAGAAAATTTAGAATTAAAGTGAAACTTTTTATCTTCATGGAAAATAATCAAAATCATAGTATAACTTTTCCTATCTTCTACGGAAAAATTTAGAACAGAACTTTAAATTTTTTATGTCTTTGAGAAATTAAGAACTGAAATGGAAGCTTTTTTCATTTTCATTGGTAAAATTCAGAATGGAGCTAACTTTTTTTCTCTTCTTTAAGAAGATTCAGAAGAGAACTTGAACATTTTGCACTTCTTCGAGAAAACTCAGAATTAAAGTGGAGCTCTTTATCTTCATGGCGAATATTCACGATGAAAGTATAACTTTTTCTATCTTCTATGAAAAATTTGGAACAGAACTTTAAATTTTTTCATCTCTTTGAGAAAAATCGGAACTGAATTTAAGAAAATTTAGAATTAAAGTGAAACCTTTTATCTTCATGGAAAATAATCACAATCATAGTATAACTTTTCCTATCTTCAATGGTAAAATTTAGAACAAAACTTTAAATTTTTATGTCTTTGAGAAATTAAGAACTGAAATGGAAGCTTTTTTTCATTTTGATTGGTAAAATTCAGAATTGAGCCAACTTTTTTTCTCTTTTTTAAGAAAGTTCAGAAGAGAACTTGAACATTTTGGAATTCTTCGAACAAACTCAGAATTAAAGTGGAGCTCCTTATCTTCATGGCGAATATTCACGATCAAAGTATAACTTTTTCTATCTTCTATGAAAAATTTGGAACAGAACTTTGAATTTTTTCATCTCTTTGAGAAAAATCGGAATTGAATTTGAGAAAATTTAGAATTAAAGTGAAACTTTTTATCTTCATGGAAAATAATCACAATCATAGTAGGGGGATTCGCCCTCCTAGTCAATACCTCGCTCTTGACGCTAAACTTCAAATTTTGTTCCAATTCTTTAAGAATAACCCCTTAATCACAATGGCCGTTAATTAGAATAAATAGCTCTGTTGAAAGTACAGAAAAACTTTAACATAAAGAGCGAGGGAATGACTAGTGGCGAACCCAATCATAAACATAATAATTTTCCCTTTCATATATGGAATAATTTCTGTTCGTTTTAAGTTTTAATGTCGCTCCTTACTTTCAGCTAAAAAAATTGTTTTCTTTTTATTTATTTTCTGAACGTTTTTGAATTAATGCAGCTTTGATTTTGGCTCACCGTACATGAATAATTAAAACGAAATTTGCAGGTTAATTTTACTTGTTTGGGGGGCTAAATGATTTTCTTGAAATTTAGTTCTGACCTAACTTACGAATTAACTTACGAATTAACTTACGTAACGAACGTCTATATTCGTATATTTTTAATACGTATATTAGGGGGTTCGCCCCCTAGTCAATACCTCGTTCTTTACGCTGAAGTTCAAATTTTGTTCCAATTCTTTAAGAATAACCCCTTAATCACAAAGGCCGTTAATTAGAATAAATAGCTCTGATGAAAGTACAAAAAAAAACTTTAGCATTAAGAGCGAGGTAATGACTAGGGGCGAACCCAATCATATACATAATAATTTCTGTTCGTTTCAAGTTTTGATGTTGCTCCTTACTTTCAGTTAAAAAAATTGTTTTTTTTTATTTAATTTCTGATCGTTTTTTAAATAATGCTGGGAAATGGTGCCCCCTTCATAGCAATGTCTCTTCCCCCATGAAAACTTCTTCCATGGAAAGATCCTCCAACGTAACCCCCGATTCATCCCCCTCAACTACTAGACGAAATTCCCGCTGAAAACTTCTGTATACTTCCAATAATCAATACCATATGTAAACACTGGGCAAAGTTCATAACTTGCAGACCTTCCCCTGGGGACTGTGGGGTATTGAGTCATGCTCAAAGACATAGTTATTGTATTTTTCGACCATGTTGAACAAAACGGCTATCTCAAAATTTTGATCGGGTGACTTTGGGAAAAAATGAGCGTGGGAGGGGGCCTAGTTGCCCTCCATTTTTTTGGTCAGTTAAAAAGGGCACTATAACTTTTAGTTTCCGTTCGAATGAGCACTCCCGCAATATTCTAGGACCATTGGGCCGATACGATCATCCCTGGGGAAAAAAAAACAACAAATAAACACGCATCCGTGATCTTTCTTCTGTCAAAAAAAAAATACAGAATTCCACATTTTTGCAGATAGGAGCTTGAAACTTCTATAATTGGGTTCTCTGATGCGCTGAATCTGATGGTAAGATTTTCATTAAAGTTCTATGACTTTTAAGGGGGTGTTTCGCCATTTTTTTGAAAACAAGGCAAATTTTCTCAGGCTCATTACTTTTGATAGGTAAGACTAAACTTGATAAAACTTATATATTTGAAATCCGCGTAAAATATAATCCTTTTGATGTATCTATTAGTATCAAAATTCCGTTTTAGAATTTCGTTTACTATCGAGCCGGGTCGCGCCTTACTTACAGTTCGTTACCACGAACTGTTTGCTATGTATTCAATCCAGCATCAGAAAAGAAGTTTTGGCCTCTGTTTTGGGGCGTGGGGCCCAATTTGCTCACCAAATCCTTCACCGTCTGAAGCAGTTCCGTAATCAGCATGGCTGCCGTGTGGGGTATGCCCCGAAAGGGTCACCCCCATGCCAACCTCAATGAAGAACTTATGCCAACAAGTCATTCCACAAGTTATAAACCAACAAGGTATAACGGAACATTATTTTTCGTTTTGGTCTTGAAACTATTTCTTGTCGAATAGATAAAAATAGATAAATTAATAAAAATACGCACATACATGTAAACGAACTGGACATTGTGGATAATGACGGAAATAGTAACAACAGTAATAAGAACTTAGTAAAATTTTATTATTGATAGCTTATTCGGAGAGACAAATAAAACGACATAAACCGTCTCTGAATATCACTTCAACTTATAAAAATTAGGCTACTGGTGCATTAAACGGACACTTCTCAAGAGTCAAGTTTGGTTAATGCTAATGAAATAAAATAAAATAGGATAAATATATAATAGTTTATAAACAAATTTGGGCTATATATTTGCACATTAGGGGGGTGGGGGGTAAAGCATAGCATATATTAAATACGTAACCTAACCTAACCTAGATACCTTCCCCCCCCCCCTAAACCCCAAAAAACAACAGTTTAAATATCGTAAACGCAATGAAAATTACTCTTTGCATTCCATTTCTGAATAGCGGTCTCTTGAAAAAACCAGTCTGGCGGGTTTCGTCTCTCATTAGTATATAAAAGTGTCCGTTTAATGAACCAGTACCAAAATTAGCTTGACTTACGATTGGCAGCGGTGAAAATATTTTTGTTATTATTATTTAAATTTCAATAGCTTTCAGAATAACATCTAAGTTAATTGTTTTTAGCCCTAAGAGAGTTGAACTTTTTTAAACATTATAATCTATCCCACCACTTATTTGTGTTCTATGGACAGTAGAGCAAGGTTTGACAATATATGCTGACTATTGATTGAATATCGTGTTTTTATAAGTTTCATCATCTGAAAAAAAAATTGTACCTGTTCTGATTTTCGAGAACAACAACATAATGAAAATATTAAGAAAAATGTCATTATGACTACTGCTGGGTAAATTCCAAAAGCTAAAGCTGTCCTACTTCGAGAGCTTTCTTCTGAACTTAAGAAGAATGATGAAAACCCGCGTCCGCTTCTTCTTGACTTGAAACTTTTCTTTGCTACTGTCCCTGCAATCATTATCCTGTTTCACGCAAAAAGTGGAACCAGAAGATTCGAAGACTTTAGGAAACAAAATTTGCCATCCCATGGAAACGACCGCATTGCCCTTAGCAATAAAATTGCACTGACAGGGTACTTGTGCCTTCAGGAGGATATGCGAGTTGTTCTAAAAATTCTGGAACTGTAAAGAAGGGCTCATCATTTCGACGGCTTCATATCTAGCACTTCATTTTTTTTCTATCAACTGTTCTACTCTTTGAGCAACTGAAGCAGCAAGTACGATCCATCGATGGTTTGTTGATAAAAAAAAAAACATGAACCTTTGGTCAATAAAATTCAGAAAAAAGTGATCGAGTTTAGAAACACAAAAGTAGCGTGAACTGCCACCAGGTTTAGGGAATTGTCTGTGCAAGGAAATGAATTGTGTTTTTTGATTGATGGCTTTTACATGGGCTTGAGTCTCCATTTTAACATCAGCCATTGCTGAGGAAATTTCATAAGCTTGACTTCGGCAATTTTAGATGTCGGGTCCATCAGCTTGAATGTTTCCACTGTTAATTTAGTTATCTTTTCAGCGGATTTCCCTTTAGTTTCGATAAAGTCTATGAAGGACTCCCCAACACTAACCTTAGATCCATTGATTCTCAGGCAACGTAGAACCTGATTGGTCGGATCTTTGTGTGGTATGTATATTATGATTGTTGGTGACAAAAATGTTGGTGATGATTTTTTGCGAGCCTTGTCTTTGAGAAGGCTTGTGAATTCGTTCTGAGGATCTCGCGAAGTGTAATAATGTTGAGATGGCTAGGACACGTTCTGCGGATGAAGGATGATAAATTGCCAAAGATCATCCTTGTCGGCCAACCGTCTAGGTCTAAACGAAAAGCTGGTTGTCCCCGAATGGTATGGGAAGGTGTCATAAGGAAAGATTTGAGGGAAATAGGAGCTTTTTGAGAGGGTGCAAAGAGGGAGGCTATTAATAAATTTGGATGGAGGAGGAACTTGCGTAGCTGTATTGGCCTCAGTTGGTTTGACGCTGCAGTGAGTTGTTAGTAGTAGCAATAAAATGCATTTTCGTTTCTTGTGTATGCTCATCGTGAAATGCTTTCTTAATATTTGATAACACTTTGCCAATTATAAATTAAACCATTTCAATAAATTTTCTTTGTTTCCATCAGCGTCATCGCTACACATTTAATGTCCTCTGGAGACCAAACTCTGCTTTGCCAATAAATTTACTGTCGGACTTTTTCATCAGCCAACTCTTCCTCATGGCTAGGTCACTGGCTGATCCTTAGTTGTATTATTGAAAAGTGTGGCTCCACGATAATTTGAAAAAGGATTAACTTCTACATCTCTGCCGCATTGTTAGAAGCTCGCAATAGATGGATGTGGCGCAAGGTACAACCCCACAGCAGAAAAATGGCGCATATGGTTTTTACGTCCTCTTCGGGCTTGTAGTGTCAGCCATAAAGGAAAAAACCACAATGCCCCCCTCCACCCTGCCTTCAAGCTAAACTAATGATTCAAGTAAATGGATCTACGCCTGTCAAATCTTCCCCTATCCTTACGTCCCTTTTTGTCATTTCCTAATATTGGTAACAATGGAATTTATGTCCTCTTCTTAATTAACATTCAAAAGAATTCACTTTGTTGGAGTTTTGGAGTTGCTTCCAGCTTGGCTGTATCCGATGCCTCCTCCCTAATGCCTGGATATATCCCGAGACTGCGCCAAAAGTTTGCTGATTTTGATGATCTGCATTTTTCTTCGTTTTACTTAGCTCTTATCAACCGTTGGTTTATAATGCCAAATAATGCCAGAGTAGAAAAAAGAAACAAAACAAAGAAAAGAACAAGAAAATCAGCAAATTTTAGGTATAGCCTAGGTATATTCGTAGTGACATTCGATTCCGTACTAAATACTCTCTCCAAATATAAAAGAAACGACCGTCAAAAACGTACCCCAGCCCCCTCCTAATGCCTGGATATTACCCTTTAGACCATTAAAAAACTTGCCTTTTTTCAAATTGGCAGTATCTCGTATTAAGAACCAAGTACTGGGGAGAAATAAGGACACAAAATTAGTTTAAACCAACAGTCAGCAAACTTTTATGTATATCATAGGGCCATGTCAATGCATTATGGGGTGGGGATGGGGTGCAATTGTCGCGGTAGCGTGTATTATGTTTCTAAAGTGCTGAATGGGGAATTGAATGATACAACTCGCTTTTATATTATAGTGTTTAATTCAGGAAAGCCGTCTTAAACCAAGATTATCAAATTTTGCACCAAGATTACGGAATTAAATGCATGTTGTCATTACTACATTTTTTCATTTTGTTTAATTCAACACACTGTTTACTAATAGCTTCCAACAAGAAATGACTGAATTGCATCGCTGATTCATCACCCTGATATGACCGACGGAGAATCACCCTTTTCCGAGAAGGACAAGTAAGGGTGGTAAACAACTACCTCTTGAGCGCCGTATCTGAGGGTATCTCAGTTTATGAAAAAGAAGTGAACGGATTTGATGGGTGAAGGATAAAGAAGAAAAATGGAAATAAACGCGGAAATCAAAATCAAGGTATTAAAATCCCTAGTTATAACGTATGGTTTTATTGACAGTTCATGAATAACGATTCAAGTAGACATTTTTGTTTAAGTAAATGATAAAACATTCTATCTCTAGCCTAAATGCAAGGCCATATATTGCAAGAAGCACTATCTTGGTAATGACCAATTTGTGAACTGACTGATTTTATACAATCCATCTTCCTTCTTTCTCATATATGCTGCTTTTGAACATCGTTTTATTTTTCATTCCCCCACCCCCCTTGAATTGAATGTATTTTCTTGGCTAATGATGAAGCCTTATATGGATATTTGCTTCCAAGACAAAAATCTGATAAAAAACAGATAAAATACAATGATTTCCACTCAACCCTACTTTCCAAATACAATAAAATCGGTGCCGTCACAGATGCATCCCCTTCCCCTTCCCCTCCCCCACGGAGCCAGATAGTCCTAGAAAGGCTGGTTCATAATGCCAAATAAAGCTAATTTGAAAAAAACCTGCAAAATCAGAATTTTTTTTGCTTATAGTCTAACGCTAGGCTATATCGAGTCCCATTAATGGGCGAGACGGTGGGATGCAATTTCGACAAGTGACTGATATTTGGGGAGTACCGGGTGAGGATTGAAGGGTACATTTTTTCCCATTTGATACCCATCTTATAAGCAAAATCATCCATTTTTTTTGCGATGGTCTTCCCAAATATCCTAGCGTAGTAAAGAAAAACCTGGACCAAATACAACATGTTCATTCTACTATGGGAAAACGGAAAGGCAGGTAAAATTCCTCACAGCTCTACTTTTAAACAACAAAAAACTTTAGCGTAAAGAACGTGGCGTTGAGGAGGAGACAGCCCCTTTCATATACAGAATAATTACTGTTCGTTTTAAGTTTTAATGTCACTCCTTACATTCAGTGAAAAGAAAACTTATTTTCATCGAAATTCTGAACGTTTTTAAATTAATGCAGATTTTTATTTTGGCTCACCGTATATGAATAATTAAAACGAAATTTGCATGTTAATTTTACTTTTTTTTGGCTAAATGGCTTTATCGAAAGTTGTTTAATTTTATTCACGAACGTTATTATTAGTAATAAATATACGTATCTCACGAATTAACTTACGTAGCAAACTCCTATATTCGTATGTTTTTATTACGTATATTAGGGGGGTTCACCCCCCTTGTTAATACCTCGCTCTTTACGCTAAAGTTTGAATTTTTGGTAAAATTCTACTTTAGCTACTTTTGACTATCTTGGAAAGGGGTTAGGTTAAGAAAATGAAACTTTCAGGGATGGTTCTACAGGCTAAAGTATGTCCCGGGAAGATATTTTGAAGTACCCACCTCCACTCCTTCTCCCTCTAGAGGGTCCTGACCTTTGATGACCTTTAAAAATATGTGAGTTATAGAAGTGAAACCTTGCAAAATAGATCTTCTGCTTAAATGAAGTACAACAAAATTTTTTTCAGCTTCACAACTTTGCTCAATCCCAATTTATATGGTTTTAAAGATATGCAAATACATTTCCTAAATTTTTGAAATAAACTATTTATATGGCTTAAAATTCTGCTCAAATAACTGAAATTGCATTTTCAGAGCTAAAGCCAAAGAAAAAGAAACTGATAACTGAAAATTAATGTAAAATGTTGTTTTGTCAAAATTTCAATGGGTATAGACCTGTCATGTAGGCAAAATTTCAGGACCCTCTAGAGGGAGAAGGAGTGGAGGTAGGTACTTCAAAATACCTTCCCGGGACATATTTTAGCCTGTAGACCCATCCCTGAAAGTTTCATTTTTCTAACCTAACCCCATTCCAAGATAGCCAAAAGTAGCTAAAGTAGAATTAAAGTAGAAAGTTTTTCAGTTGAAAATGTTTTTTTATTTAATTTCTGATCGTTTTTTTTTATAAATAATGCTGAGGAACCCGGCACCCCCTTCATAGCAATTTCCCTTCCCTCATGAAAACTTCCTATTCCCCCTGAAAACGTCTGTATACTTTCCAATAACCAATACTCTGTATACTTCCCGATAACCAATACTAGCCTATATGTAAACATTGGGCAAAGTTCATAACTTGCAGCCCTTCCCCCGGGGGGACTGGGAGGTTAATGTCATCCTCAAAGACATAATTATTATATTTTTCGACCATGCTGAACAGAATGGCTATCTTAAAATTTTGATCGTGACTTTGGGAAAAAATGAGCGTGGGAGGGGCCCTAGTTGCCCTCCATTTTTTTGGTCACTTAAAAGGACGCTAGAACTTATAATTCTCGTTCCAATGAGCCCTCACACGATATTCTAGGACCGCTGGGTCGATACGAACACCTGGAAAAAACAAAACAAAAAAACAACAAAAAAACTAACACGCATCTGTGATCTTTCTTCTGGCAAAAAATACAAAATTCCACGTTTTCGCAAATAGGAGCTTGACACCTCTACAGTAGGGTTCTCTGATACGCTGAATCTGATGGTGTGATTTTCATCAAGGTTCTATGACTTTTATGGGGTGTTTCCCCTTTTTTCGAAAATAAGGCAAATTTTCTTAGGCGCGTAATTTTTGATGGGTAAGACTGGGTAAGATGGGTAAGATGGACCACGAACTGTTTGTTTAGCAGAAATATAAAGTTCATCACTGTCTGGGCATCATTTGAAATTTTGGTCTATTTCTGAGACTTTAACTTTGTAACACTATTTGTCTAGTTTTATAATTATTTTTTTTTAGATAAGTCACTGTTCAGTCTTTTAGATAAGTCTTGAGATGCTAGATACATAAAAAATTATGAACAGATGTTCTTGTTTGCTTTATAACTGCTGGATCAATGTAATTAAATTAATAAAATGAAAGTAAATGAGATTCAATTTAGGGTACCAGAGGGGGTTTTAGGGGGGGCAGAGGCGGGCCTCGCCCCTGGCGCAGAAATTTTACGAAAAATTAAGCAAGAAAAAACGGCAGAAATTTTATGCTGCGCAAAATTTTAAATAAATAATCTGACATATATAATCATTTTATAATTTTTCAAATAGAGGGCGCAGTTGGAAGTAAGTATAAGCAAATTGAATCCGAAATTTCATTTTTTCCCATATAAAGTAAGAAGTCAGATTTAAATAAATGAAAATTTTGTTAATAAATAAAAATTAGTCAATAAATGAAAACTATGTTAAAATTCGTCCTGCAAATTTTTTGCCGACAGGGGGCGCTAATGAAGATTTTTGTCCGGGAGGAAAAGAGGCCAGAACCACCACTGACGGGTAGTCGGGTTAAAACAAGTTACGCATGGCAAAATGCGGGATAAATGCATAATTTGGGATATTTATTTGCACATTAGGGGAGGGGGTGTAAAGTATAGTGGAATCGCAGACGAAATGTGTTAACAAAAATTTTTCTACATTTTATTGAGTAAGAATTGTTTTCTTAATATGTTGCTTCTCAACAGCCGAAATTCTAGGCTGACACCTATAGTACGTTTAGTTTCCTAAGAATTGGCAGTGAGACTGACGTCGAAGGGAATTGGGAACAATTTTGTTATTGTATCATCACCAAAAAGGTAAAACCTGGTTATATTCACTGCAAACTGTGCTGGATGTGTCCTTAATATAACGGTCGTTCTCACCTTTTGTAAGTGTTCAACCCCACTATGTGTTATGTAATTCTTGAGAAACAGGAGACAGTACAAATTAGACTTTCTTCTTATAGCCAGATGAACTTCTTCAGGGAGCCCAAGCTGCAGTTGAAGCGGATACGCATGGTCGTGCTGTTCTAACAGTTGACGGCAAATCTGTTGCATCCAAGGAATTTGAACCAGCTGACGGAAACAAAGTCAGGTTTTCAGAAAAGATACAATTGCACCCCGAAGAAATAGCATTGAACAAACCGGTTCGTGGTCAAATATCGGGTGAAATCCCACAGAGTAAGTTAGTAGTCATTTTCTGTAGCATCTGCCGTGGTGCTCAAAACGGAAGGCATTTCTTACATTTTCATAATTGTGAAAAGAGGAATGGAAATCAAGGAGGCACACTTGTGCCTCTTTGAAGAGGCGACCCACCACAATGTTAAGCGATTTCCGGTCCTAGCGGTCGCAGAGAAACAGCAGTGATCGCATTTTGTAGCCCAAGCTCCAACTAAGAAACGTGCAAAATTTCACCCCCCTCCGACTTTATATTCATGGGTAAAAGTGGGCCGGAAGTTTCGACCCTCCGACCACAGCCCCCCTTTAACGTTGTCCGATTGGGCTGAAATTTAGAGGTTAAGCTTTCCAAGGGCCCGGGAGCTAATACTCGAAATTTCAGCTCAATCCGATCACTCCTTCCCTGTTTTCCAAAAACCAACATAGCCACTTAATGTTCATTTCTCTTTTTTTTATTAGCCACGCCTACAGGTCCCAGTTGGCAACGGATCCAGGTGAATGAGGACTCATTCGAAGCGGAATTCGACCTGTTAGGGCCTTTTGATATTTTCAGACCAAAAAAATTATCCCCCGAATTTACATTTACGAAAAACCTCGTTTTCCTATAAGAGTCCATGTTAATTTTTCCCACCACAGCCCCCCTTTAACGTTGTCCGATCGGGCTGATTTGAATTTAGAGGATAAGCTTTCCTGGGGCCTGGGAGCTTATCCTCAAAATTTCAGCTCAATCCGATCCTTCCTTCCCTATTTTCCAAAAACCAAATATCAAGTTTTGTGGGGATTTGCTTGCGTCAAAAATAGATACGAGAGACTAAAATATTATAACAAGTGTCTCTGTGGTACAATGTTCGCTGTTCCTGACTGTCAGGCGGAAGATCCGGGTTCGATTCCCTGTCAGAGAAAAATTTTTTATATACTGAATTTAAAGTTTAAAAAAGAAACTCAGTTTCTTTTTTAAATTATTTGAAAAAAAACTACGTTTTCTAAAGAGTTAAATAAGTAATAAACTGTATAAAAACGTGCAGAAATTATTTGAAAAAAACTACGTTTTCTAAAGAGTTAAAGAGGCTGAGTCACAAGTTCGAACCTTAAAACGTACAGGGATTAGGAGGTGCAGTTGGGGGGCTGCCGCCCCCCAAACCCCCGCTTCCATATATGACAGGGGCTGTGCCCTCCTCTACGCCTCGCTCTTTACGCTAAAGTTTTTATTGTTAAAAAAAAGAGTTGTGAGAAAGTCAAACTTTAGCGTAAAGCTAGAGGCGTTGAGGAGGGCACATCCCCTTTCATATACGGAAGCGGGGGTTTGGGGGGCGGCAGCCCCCCAACTGTACCTCCTATTCCCTGTACGTTTTAAGGTTCGAACTTGTGACTCAGCCTCTTTAACTCTTTAGAAAACGTAGTTTTTTCAAATAATAACACAAAGGTCTAGAATAGCAGTTCTCTAGAAGGAGACATGCTAGAATAAGGTCATTTTAAGATTCCCAATTTTATGTTCGGTTTTCTTCGCGTTTTTCACAATTCCTCTCCCACCCCCCTCGAATGGTCTCATACAGCCCTAGGATAAACTAACAAAAAAAGATGGGATTCTTTATAATACTTACTTTATAATACGCGGCAATAAATCATATTGCCTTGTTTTTTCCGTCTTTTGTCTGTTGTTAAATGAGTTCATCTACTATTATGTTAGTTTTTTGGACTCTTTACTCCTCTTTGTTGTAATTTCTGCTCATTTGCGGTTAATTCATTGTGATTTCTGCTCCTTTTGGGTTTCATTTAATTAATAATAACTATTTATGGTCATTTTACGCTTGAAATGTTATTTGACTTTATTTCTGTTCGTCTTTAGCTTATGTAGCTCTCTACTTTTTTTTGAAAAAATTCATTTCGTAAAGTTTCTTAAATTAATATTCAAATAGAGCCAAATGGGAGCTACGCTTGAAACGATAACTACCTTTTAACACAAAAAAATATAAAAAAAACACATAATAAAAACAAGGGGTCCCCCTCCTATACATAATATATTCAGCTCATTTTGGGGTTTAATGTCATTCTTTACTTTCATAATAACAGCGTAGACCAGAAATATTCCCAGAAACTAAGAGGGATTAAACATTGATTTCACATCTTTGATGCGTTTTTAAAGTATTTGTGTACCCCCCCCCCCTCCGAAAAAATAGCCCCCCAAACAAAAGTCCCAGATACCACCCTGGGATTATATGTTAATTTCTACCTCCATCATCCCCTTGTCTCCCTTAGAACTAATTCTGTATATATCTGAAGGCTCAATGAGAGTTGGGATGTTTTGGAATGAAACTGCACCCTTTCAGGCATCTCTCCCTCCCTAACTACAAAACAATAAGAGAACCCCATTGTAGTTTAAAGCCGTTATATCAAATGTTTGGGATTGTAAAACATCAGGGAATTTATCTAAGACTGTGAATTTTTTTTAGACCTTAAAGATATGTCGGTTTTATATCCAAGAGCAGCCCACAGCAAGCTAGGTATATAGTTAAATAAAACTTGCATTAAAATGAGATCTTTAAAATTGAAATTGAAAAATTAACAGTCCCAAGTTTTTTGTTTTTATGATGGATAGCCAGTGTGGTCTTCGTCGTTTTTAAAGACGTGTGTTGTCTGTTTTTATCTGTCTCCCCCAGGGATGATCGTATCAAACCAAGGGTCCTAGAAGATCGGGAGAGGGCTCATTCCAACAAAAATTAAAAGTTTTAGTGCCTTTTTAAGAACAAACAGAATGGAGGACAACTAGCCTTCTTCCAGATAAATCCCAAGCTTACTATACACTTGTTGTTTGTAACAAACAAAGCCCTAAGTTTTAAATCCTGTAAGCGTTGTAACTAATCCAGTCCATGACAGATCGAAATAAGAGGGTGTCTGGTATTTTTATAACCAAATTTTTCTTTAAGGAAGTCAAGCAGTTCAGCAGCATGTGTCCTTCAAGGGGAAAGAGGGAGAACCCTTCAAAGAAAGAGAACGCGGGTATGAGCAGATTCAGGGCGTCCCTCCTTCACCAAGGGGACAATCTCATATGAAAAATGCTGATGATAGGTCGGTATCTCCAACTGCCCAAAGTACACCAATGCATCCCAGAGAAGGGGCACGGCGGCACGAAGAAGCACAATATGAACGTCCTACCGCGTATGCTCAGCCAGTGCGACATACGCCACAAACAGCAACACCTACGAAATCGGCAAGAACTCTTGTGAAAGAAGAAACTAAAGTTGAGACTCCTGGTCAAACTGTTGGGGAGTTTGAAAAGCAAGCACGCAAATCTCCACTATCCCCAGAAGAGCAACCGTATATCTCACCTGAATATCAAAAAAGGTAAAGTTATTTTTTCGTGTCTGTACTTAAATTATTATTTTAGTTACTTTGTGCGCATATAATGGAAAAAGTGTCTAGTGATATATTATTTATAGGTTTCGGTAATTATAAAAATGTTTATGACACTTTTTATAACGTATTAATAATAACCTATTAACGAGCTCGTGTGTATTCTGTGTAAAGAAAGATGTAGGAAAAGGATATAATGCAGCAAAGCATAGGACAGAATAGAGCTATAAGGTATAAGATAGTTTGAAAATGCTGAACTTCTAACTTGAATTGTGTGATTGAAGTTCCCATGGTTAAAAATCTGCATGATTTTTGTTTTATTCAAATGAAGATTAAAGGCTCTTTTTTTTACTTTTTTTTTTTTTTTTTTTTTTTTTTTTTTTACATTTTTTGGTATATTTGTTGCTAAGTCAAGCTTCCTGATTTTCTTGCAAATTTCTCACGCTCGTCCTCGACTATCGGATTCTCACCTTCCAATGGGCTCTCCCAGTAGACCTACTGATCCGAGTGTCCGGTTCCTAGGTATTCTTCGTGATGAGAATCTGTACTTCATGCATCATTTAGTATATTTAAAATGAAGATATCGACGAATCTTTGAATTCTCAGAAAGCTTAAATTCATTAATTGTTTCGTGGGACAAATCCATTTATGGCAAAAGTTATATTTTCTGAATATTTAGGTTTTATATATTTTATGAAAATTTTGTGAATGCACAAGGTTTCTGTCAGTCTCATAGAAACTAACATTGGTGAATATCAAGATGACTATTAACAGCCTAATTACTATTGAAACTAGGCCTATCAGACTAACCGATTTACTTGTAAATTGTTTTCTGTAATTTTACTGTTTTAAAAGCACTATGGAATGTTACACCAGCGTGGCTCATCCTAGGGACCCTTTTTACAAGCGGTAAAATTAGAGCATTGTTATTTAGATCGATTTTTAAAATTATTCTTATACATTTCAGTCAACATGGACTCTTAACAAGAGCAGCTGATGCTTTGATTGGAGCTGAGCGAGCAGTCTTTGATACTTTAGGTTCAGTGGTATATGGCACCAAGGAAACTGTCAAAGGGGCAGGACAAGCTGTTGCTGATACAGTTGAATCAGGTAAAAATAGATCACGCTCTGTCCATCTAAAAAACAAACGTTATTTTAAGTAATCAGGGTGGTCAGTCTTAGATTCGAGATTCATCGTCAAACAGTTCGTGGTAATGAACTATAATCCTTGCCCTATTCTAGAAAAGGGGCAAAAAGGCTAGTTTTTTTATGAAAATTACACCATCAAATCAGCATTAAGAGATTTCAAGCATGTTTCACACGGATCAAGCCCCTTTATATGAAAGTGTAAAATTTTGCATTTTTTAAAGAAGAGTGATCAAAGAACCGTGTTGTTTTTTTCTTTTCCCTGGTAGTTATTTTAGGTTGCACGGATACTAGAAGCTTTAGTGTCCTCTTTAAGTAACAAAACAATTGTCACAGCAGTGTTGTTTTCTTTCATTTGTAGCACAAAATAACAATTTTACTCCAAAGACGGGGAAAAAGCAATCAATTTGGATTCTGAGAAAGCTAATTGATTCAGAATTATCGAAAATAATTGAGCTTCCCAGTTTCAGAGACATTAATGTTGCGCAGTGGTATATTCACTCCTAAAGATACAGGCAGTCTGTGCAAAATTAACTGAACATAAACACTTATTCTAAACTTTATTAAACTAAGTTGGTTCATTTGAGGCTTCATAAAATTATTTAGTTGTGTATAATTGTACATCAGCTATTTTGGAAGGGCGCTGGCGGATCTTAGGTACAGGTTGGTTTGTGAGAGTGCCTGAGGCTTCAGGTAAAGGTAAAGTAAAGAATACGACATTGGACTTAACAGCCCCTACCGGTGGTACTGATCTCCGTTTCTTAGCCCTTCAGCCAGGATGTGCAATGGGGGGTTGGGGGCCAACCATCCTGTGCTTTCACACACCATTCCTGTACTGTATACATTCCCCAGATTTCTCAAGGTACCCATTTAGAGCTGGGTTGACTCTGGCTGAGCTTACAGTCACACCACTGACCCCCGTCCCAAACCAAAAAATTGGAAACACTAGGATTCGAACCCTCGCCCTCTCGGTCAAGGATCCAAAATCTATCTCACTATCCACTCGGCAAGGACGGCCTTCAGACAAGCTTAAAAATGTAGTTTTATGCCCAAATTTTCTAAATATCCATGATAATTGTAAGAGGTTTGAAGAAGGGGCTCTAAATCTCGTCATTTGTGGGTATATATTTTTTTATGCCTGTAATAGGTGCACTGCGGGGTGATAGCTCTCCTCATATTGCGAAAAAACGTTCCTGTGAAACATAAGAAATTACATTCTTATGCTTAAAGGCACAAATTGTGGGTAGAGAAGGGGGGTTATGATTGTTGCCAGGAAGTATTGAAGGAGAGGGAGAGTTCTATCAGGAGTTTTGGTTTTATTGAAATTTAAATGGGAATGTTTCTGGTTTCCCTAATTAAATACATTATTAAATTGCCCGGGGGCATTGATCACCGTCCATGGGATTCATCCCTATGAAAAAAAATATTCTTTAGAATGCATTGAAAACAGTGGAAATGATTACTCTATAATTCGTTTTGATATTTTAGACCCTCCGACTAAATATTTAAAGGGCGTACTTTTTCAATAATGATCATAATTATCAAAGTATTATTATACGAATATTATATTAAATGTAAAAACAGGAGTTAAAAGGAGGGATCAGTAGTCTGTCTCATATTTAAGAGAAACTTGGATCAAATAGTTCAAAGTAACAAGCTGTAAGCGAAGAGCGACTTGCAGTGACCGGAACTGTAAAAAACGAAGTTTCTCATTAAAATAAATGCAGCAACAAAATATATTATTTACGCTGACTATATGTAAATAAAGTGCAATAATTTTAAAGCTACTCTTCTAATAGAAACGATTTAAATCCTCCAAAAAAGGGTGCAGCCTTAATGAAAATTATGCAATTAAATTGAACTTGTATGAGAATTCTAAAGCTGCTATTCTTGCTTTTCCATAGGATACGCAAGCGCCATCTATAGTTTATAGTTCTAGTTTGTTAAAAAAGGGTACATTTAAATGGGCATTTCAAGATCTGGTGCCCTTTTTAGTAACAAAAATTTTACGGCAAAGGAAATTGCAATACTTTGGCCCGTAAAACAGTAACTACCGTGACCAAGGCTGAAGTGCTATCGAGGAAGAATTCTGAGAATTCTTCAAAGGGTATTTATTTAACCTCCCAGCCTCAGATGTGGCACTGAAGTGCAGTATACCATTCGTCCGTAAAAATAAATGCATTCCAAAAAATACACAGTTTATCTAATAAAATAACGGTTATGAAGCAAGGCATATTTGCCCATAATTTGTTATGGCATTGGACAATAGATTCAGTTATGGTCCAGGGAATGGGGGGAATTAAGCCCCCTGCATGCATGGGTCAATAACGTATGAAGCATGAAGTATAAATGCTGAGAGGGCGAAAGCTCCCCTCTTACTGTGGAGACGAAACAATCTCGAGGGAGCTTCTCCCTTCCTGAACTCCCTCCCTTTATGCTAAAGTCTGATCTTTTGTACCCAATGCTTTTAAGGCTAACTGCTCACGCATAAGTGCGCTCATAAATACCTTCAACATAACCCTATAAAGCTTTAGCGTGGAGTGAGGGGTCGAGGAGGGGGAAATTCTCTCCTATATGGAAAAAATTCTGTTCCCTTTAAGTTTCCCTTCACTTTACTTTTAACTTTTGAAAAATAGCTGTTGTTTTTTTGTTAATTTATTAAGTAAAACCCATGCCTGTGCATTTCTTTGTGAAGCTTCTTTTTCCGCTGGTTTAATTTTTACTATTTTAGTTTGCTTGAAAAATTTTAAACCAGTCGTAGAACTTCGAATCTCCATCTGGATGCCATGAATATTGCAGTCACTCGCCCTAGCGAATGTATTTTAAATGTTCAGAATTGTAGTGAATCTATGGATCATCTACCCCTACAGTTGTTGGGGTAACTGGTTTGTCTCAACACGCTCGGGCATGTAAGTCTGTGACTTGATCATCTGTGTATCTTGATTTTCCAGCCTAAAAATCTTGCCTGCAAAGAACTATAAAGGTTAGAGAGGTTGTATTGATGGACCGATATGATAATGGGGGAGAAGCTAGAAAAAATGAAATAAATTCAATTTAAAGGATGGATGACGCCACCCACAGTTTATATAATATACCAGTAAGTTTACCGCAGATGATTTCTGGCTCTTCATTCTCGGTGTGAACAAAAAGCTCCTCCCACTTATTTCTGCACTTATTGTCCACTTATTGGTTGAGCCGGCCAAGTGGTTTTGTCAGTACTTGTTCCGTAGGTGATTATTCTTTGTCTACCCGTGAAAAGATCTAATGCCGCTTATGTTTATATCTGAAAAAACGTTCTCTGGAGCACTCGCACCTCGGTCCGGGTTTTATAATGGGTGAGATAGGGAAGGATCATACTGGATAATTATATAAACTGTGACGCCACCCATCCGTCAATTTCAGATGTTTGCTATTTTTCACGTTTGTCACTCTAGGCTTGGCAATTTTCCTTTCAAAATGAATATTCAAAAAATATGAACAACCATTCCTTGTATTCGTTTCTAATATATCTAAGCAACATCAAGCATTCATCTAAAACTTTCTTTCAATCTAATTAAAAAAATTATTTCTAAGATGACACTACCTCAGCATGACAACAAAAAAATTCGTAACGAAAAAACGAGGGCAATTCCAGCTAGTGAAATAAAGAAAAATAGTTTGTAAATATTTCACTTGAGGTCTGCCATCAACCGTCCTTAGTGCAAAAAAGGAAATAATTAACAAAAATTAGATACAAGTCCTCATGACAAAATAAAAACAAACCATACCTTAAAAACGCGCTAAAATCAACGAAGCCCAAACAAATTTGAAAGAACAACTGATAAACTCTTTTTCCTTCTTTATCTACGTTTTTTCTGTCTTTAGTTTCAACTAAGGATACCGAAACCGAATCGAAAGAGTTTAGCTTGAAGCAAAATATGTCTAGATAATGATTTAAGCAGTTATAACTTCAGATCTTAGCAGAAATAGAACTTATAAAATGCTTAATTTTGTGGGCGTGTCAGTAGACAACCCACTTGAGATTTTTAAATACTGTAACATTTTATTTATTTTCTTTTCCTTGAAATGAAAAAAGAAACAGCTTGTCCTTCTTTGAAATTTAGGTCGTATTGTTTTATTCTGAAAATTTTAAGTAGTACAAACCTGGTGCATACTACTTCAAACTCATTACAGTGTAAAGCTACCTGAAGCCAGAGGCAAACACTTGTTCTTTCATCCTGTCATACTTAAGCTTCTTCTTTGCTTGCCTCCAAATACATCCCCAAAAATTTCAAGTCCCTTGTCATATCATTCCTGCCTAATGTGATATATTATCCATTATTTTGCAACCCCTCCCCTCTGTCTTCTGTCTAGTTCATCTATTGAAAGGACATGGTCTTTGTCCAACTGGATGAAATGTGCCGCCACTTTTTCTGGGAGTCAATGCTGTTTTACGATGTACTAACTGAGTGGGAACTGAATACTTATGTTCTGTTTTTTTTTCAGGATATGAGAAAACTGCTGATGCTCTTGCAAGTGGAGCTCATGCTGTGAATCGGGGTAAGTAAAACTGAATAACCTGTTTAGCGATCCTCAATTGAATGTTCTAATTCTTGAAATTTAATTTCAGTTAAAGAGATGATTAATCAAATTTGAAAAAAAAATATGGAAAATCACTTTAGTAACATATCTTTTTAATATCAAACAGTTCGTCGTAATGAACTGTAAGTAAGAAGCGACCCGGCTCAATAGTAACCGAAACTCGAATTTTTATGCTGGTTTCCAATATATAAGTTTCATCAAGTTTGGTCTTACCCATCAAAAGTTACGCGCCTGAGAAAATTTGCCTGATTTTTGGAAAAAGGGGGAAACACCCCGTAAAAGTTTAGAACCTTAATGAAAATCACAACCATCAGATTCACAACTATAGTTAATTCTGTCTCACAACTCTATTTTTTAAAACAATAAAAAAACTTTAGCGTAAAGAGCGAGGCATTGAGAGGGGACAACCCTTTCATATACGGAATATCTTCGTTATAAGTTTTAATGTCGCTCCTTACTTTTAGTTAAAAAAATTTGTTTTTGTATTTAATCTTGTTTTTAAAACAATTGATTAGGAGCCTTATGGAATTCTCAGAGTGCTTGTCGGGTCAACAGTGAGTGATTCGGCCGCAAACCGCATTTAAAAAAACGATAAAATACCGGGCCAAAAATTTGATCTTGTTTTAGCTCTCAGATGATTACTTTGTCTCATGCTACGGATTATTCATTCATGTCCATCTTTCTGCTAATGTGTCTGATCACTTCTTGATCGAATATATTTTCTATAAAATTTATGTGACATAAAATATCTTGCATCTCCTAAAAATTTGTAATATTAAGGATTGAACTATTAAGGATTAAGGATACCTATTCAGGATATCTTAAGGAATTATTAAGGTAGATAGTAATGTAGTTTATCTGAAATAAACCCAGTTAGAGCTATCATCCAGTCGAATCAGGTCTGGTTTTGAACAGATATGTATCAAAATTAACTGAGTTTAGGAAAAAGTCCCTCGAGAATTTTTTTGGATGCTATTAGACTAAGATTGAAAAGATTACTTTAGGTTTTAATTATTTTTGAATAGTAAAATAAGATTGGTTTTCTATGAAAATTTAATTTTATGGCGAAGCTTGGGAGTTGTAAATTGAAACAAAGAAAAGCAGACTCCAAATTTTGGTAGTGAGTTAAAAAAAAAGTTAAACAGTAAAGCGTTTTATGACCCAGATTTTAATCATTAAGCGGCCTGATCTAGCCAATCCGCATTATTTCTTAATGCTCTACCTTAGATGAAGAACAGGTCTGTTGAAAATTTGTCGAAGCTTACGTTCATTTTCTTAATTTAATTTAAGTAAAGAAAAAAAAAAGGAAAAAATAAAAGCGAGTGCAGATATATAAGTACAAACCAATTCTCAAAGATCACTATTTTAGCAAAAACCTTCCAAAACATAGAAAAAGGAAAAAAAGATGAGGGTAGAATAATTAGTGGAAAAATTTTCTGCCTCTTGTTTTCATCTCCAGAATAAACCAATGAATATACAAAAATAATAGATAAATACATCAGAAGTTATAATATAGACACAAAATATCCTTTAGATTATTTCGAATAGTATTTTGACTCAAAATTTTGAGATTATTGTATTAAGAATTTCATAGGTCCCCTTAAGTGAAAATCTAAATAAAATTGTTGTATTCCAACCGATGTGGCACATAACTTTTCCCAGATTTTGTTAGGCAGCTTTAGAATTCCAACATAGAATGAAAAAACCCGGGATAGGTTACAAATTAAAATATAGTAACACAAAAAAGTAGAATGTAAAAATACCGCAAAACAATTGCTCATAATTGTTTTTAATTTCTCTGACATTTTAACCGTTGATGGAAACATTGCAAGCCAAATATATAGGTTGTACAGAATGTAAGGATTAATAATTAAAAAATAAAGAAAAATTAAAAACTGGCATGGGATTTGCAACTTAACCCCACAACTTGATATTTTTCGCACTGTGTTTTTCCTATAACTTTATAAATGTAAACCTTTTTTTTTGCTCAACTTAATTCCTCACCCCTTGAAATACTGGCCGAATTCCCATGTAAGGACCTAAACTTATCATGTTCATTATTGGCTAGGGTTTTGAACTCTTTTTTACGCTTCTAAGAACCTAAAAAAAAAAAAAATTAGAATTAGCTTTAAAGACCCTGCTTATGCGAATCGTTGCTGGTTTGTTTTTTTCCTTTTTTTAATGAAAGCCATTTTCCTCTGAAATATCCGTTATCAGCAATAGAAGAGCAACTGTCACTGGAATCCCACCTTTTCAGAGGCAACGCTGTAGCGTTGCCTATAGTAAAGGCCACACGGCTCCAATGTTTTATTATTATTATTTTTTTTCCCAGAGGCACTTCATATGGAAAGTCGTCGTAGAAGCTTCAAAGGGGGCTCATTCGATTGGAAATCGAGAGTTCTAGTGCCCTTTTTAATTGTCAAAAATGATTGGAGGGCAAATAGCCCCCCCCCCCCTCACCCATCATTCCCCCAAACATATCCAATCAAAATTTTGAGATAGCCATTTTGTTCAGCGTAGTTGAATTCCAGATAGAAAATATATTTTTGAGGAGGATACTCCACCACAACCCTCAGGGCAAGGTTTTTTAAGTTATGCCCTGGGGGTATATAAGGTTTTTATAGAAGGGGTTGTCGTAGAAACTTCAGAACATGCTCATTCGATTGGAAACTAAAGGGCTAGTGCCCTTTTTAATAGTCGAAAATGATTGGAGGGCAACTGGCCCCCCACGCCCATCATTCCCCCAAACACATCCAATCAAAATTTTGAGATAGCCATTTTGTTCAGCGTAGTTGATTTCCAGATAGAAAATATGTATTTGAGGAGGACACTCCCCCACAACCCTCAGGGCAAGGGTTTTAAGTTATGCCCTGGGGTTATATAAGGTTTTTATAGAAGGGGTTGTCGTAGAAACTTCAGAACATGCTCATTCGATTGGAAACTAAAGGGCTAGTGCCCTTTTTAATAGTCGAATGTGATTGGATTGTAACTAGCCCCCCTCCCCCCCCCCCCCCAACGCCCATCATTTCCCCAAACACATCCAATAAAAATTTTCAGATAGCCATTTTGTTCAGCGTAGTTGATTTCCAGATAGAAAATATATTTTTGAGGACACTCCCCCACAACCCTCAGGGCAAGGTTTTTTAAGTTATGCCCTGGGGGCATATAAGGTTTTTATAGAAGGCGTTGTCGTAGAAACTTCAAAACAGGCTCATTCGATTGGAAATTAAATAGCTAGTGCCCTTTTTAATAGTCGAAAGTGATTGGAGTGCAACTAGCCCCCCCCCCCACACGCCCATCATTTCCCCAAACACATCCAATCAAAATTTTGAGATAGCCATTTTGTTCAGCGTAGTGGATTTCCAGATAGAAAATATGTTTTTGAGGAGGACACTCCCCCACAACCCTCAGGGCGAGGGTTTTAAGTTATGCCCTTGGGGCATATAAGGTTTTTATAGAAGGCGTTGTCGTAGAAACTTCAAAACAGGCTCATTCGATTGGAAATTAAAGGGCTAGTGCCCTTTTTAATAGTCGAAAGTGATTGAAGGGCAACTAGCCCCCCCCCCCCTCCACGCCCATCATTTCCCCAAACTCATCCAATCAAACTTTTGAGATAGCCATTTTGTTCAGTGTAGTTGATTTCCAGATAGAAAATATGTTTTTGAGGAGGACACTCCCCCGCAACCCTCAGGGCAAGAGTTTTAAGTTACGCCCTGGAGGCATATAAGGTTTTTATAGAAGGCGTTGTCGTAGAAACTTCAAAACAGACACATTCAATTGGAAATCAAAGGGCTAATGCCCTTTCCAATAGTCGAAAGTGATTGGAGGGCAACTAGCCCCCCCCCACGCCCATCATTCCCCCAAACACATCCAATCAAAATTTTGAGATAGCCATTTTGTTCAGCGTAGTTGATTTCTAGATGGAAAATATGTTTTTGAGGAGGACACTCCCCCACAACCCTCAGGGCAAGGGTTTTAAGTTATGCCCTGGGGGCATATAAGGTTTTTATAGAAGGCGTTGTCGTAGAAACTTCAAAAAAGGCTCATTCGATTGGAAATTCCGAGGGCTAGTGCCCTTTGTAATAGTTGAAAGTGATTTGAGGGCAACTAACCCCCCTCTCACGCCCACATTTTCCCCGAACACATCCAATCAAAATTTTAAGACAGCCATTTTATTAAACGTAGTTTTAAGTTCTGGAAATTGGATCTTTGAGGATTACAACTCCCACAAAGCCCTCAGGGCAAGGGTTGTAATTTAAGGATTCTCCGAATCCTTCATATTATTTATTATGGAAGGGATGCTCGTATAAACTTTAGAGAGGGCTCATTTGATTGAAAATTGAAAGTTCTTGTTCACTTTTTAAGAGTCAAAAGTGATTGAAGGGCAACTAGCCCCTCTCCCTCCTCCACACCCTAAATGCATCAGATAAAAATTTTGAGATCGACATTCTGTTAAAATAGTTCGAAGTTCTGATAACAAAAAACTCCGGTGTCGACACAGCCCACCAGGGCCCAGGGGTAGGCGTTGTAAGTTATGCCCTGGGGCATAACTTATTAAGGGGGGTTTATAACCTATGGGAAGGTGTTTCGTATGGGAGGGACACATAGAAAATCTATTATAATTATCCAATTATAAGGTAAAAATACATACTCTGTGATAGATGCAAAATTGCTTTGGTACACAAATTCCTATTAAGGTCAATTCCAAACAGTCGTGATCCCTTTGTGTCAGCAAGTGAAATGGTCTAAACCCCCTTATTGGAGCTATTTTTTCAATCCATTCATTGTTGTCAATCGCTGTCCACAAGTTATGCAAGCTGTCTATTGTTCATATATAAGTTTTTTATCAAAGAGGTAATCGTATAGACTTTGAAAAAAACCTCATTCAATTTAAATTGAAAGTACTAGATCTGTTTTTTAAAGTCAAGAATAATCAGACAGTAAGCACCCCCCCCCCCCAATGCCATAAGAAACTTGAAACTTTTTGCAATCAAAAACGAACAAAAATTAATTTAAAAAAAACTTTCCGAAAAATAAGTTTTTCAAAGAAAAGTAAAGGCCATTTTAAACTTAAGCTCAGGAGATACATATACCTGTTAAAATTCAAACTCAAAACGACCAGAAATTACTATTAAAGAATAAATGAAACCCAAAACGAACAGAAATTAAATAAACAATCATAGCAAAAAACATACAACAAGTAATAATATAAATGAATAAATAGATCTTAAAGTGAGTAATGCTTAGATTGAATATGAAAATCAAGCTTAAAACGAAAACAAATATTTTGCTATTAAAGTATAAATGAAACTTAAAACGAACAGAAATTAAATAAACAATCAATGCGAACAAACATACAATATATATTAATGTAAATGAATAAATAAATCTTAAAACGAGTGAAACTTAAATTGAATATGCAAATCAAGTTCGAATCGAATAAAAATAACTACAAACAAGAGTTTGGGTATCGTCTCACTGCAGAAGCCTAAAACCTACGGCGTCATTGGCGCTTTACTGAAAACGAATTATATTACAAATGTTTTCTTTTGTGCTTAATATTGAAAATAAATATTAAAATTACAGTAAAATTTTGAACTGATGAGCTTTTAGCAATTAATATCATTATGGATCAAATATTCAGTTTAATTTATTAGTTTCTTTCAAGATTGGTCAAAACAAATATAGTTTCACTACAAGCAAAATTTGGATACTGCGTCATTGGTGCTTCACTGAAAACGAATTACTCGTATATTACAAATTTATTATTTTCCAGTTCTTACAGCATTGAAAATGAAAATAAAAATTACAGTGAAAAAAAAAATCTTGTACTGATGGATCTTTCAACAATTAATATCATTATATATCTAATATTCAATTTGATTTTGTTTATACTTTCCAAGACTGTTCAAGACTCATATAGTTTTGCCATTTTTTTTTAACTCTGCCATTTTTTGTAACTAATCGTGTTAGTTTGTTATGAAAACATTCTATGGCTTCTAGGCATTTCTATTTGAGCGGAAAACTGCACCTCAAACTTTGTGGAACATGCATTTTCTTGCATGAAACACCAAAATATAATAAAATGTCAAGTTTCGGAGTGTTCCACCACTCGCAAGCAAGTGCCATTGGTATTTTTGAATCCGCATGGTCAATTTAGGGGTGGAGGGTAGGCTAATTCTCGTGGCAGCCCCATTCCGTCGTGGTATGGTTCACATTTTCAACACCTGGCGTCCGGACTATCATATAATCTACCAAGCATACAACTACCCCAAATCAGTATCAATAAATAAATGAGACCCAAAACGAACAAAAATTAAAATAAATATTAGAGTCAAACTCAAAACGAGCATAAATTAATGTGAGTAGGGTTCAAAACCCCTATGCTTGCTAAAAGCCAGAATATAATTTGTACTTTACTGAAAAAAAATTCAAATGAGTTTACTGAAAAAAATGCATTGTCAATTTAATATACATATGCTGATATTTATTCCCTAAAATCTTAATTAATTTTTGATTTCTTAAAGTTACAAAAGTGAAAATATATTTCAAAGAATTGTTTTCAGTAAAGCGCCAATGATGCAGTAGGTTTAGGCTTCTGCAGTGAGACGATACCCAAACTCTTGCTTGTAGTTATTTTTATTCGATTCAAACTTGATTTGCATATTCAATTTAAGTTTCACTCGTTTTAAGATTTATTTATTCATTTACATTAATATATATTGTATGTTTGTTTGCATTGGTTGTTTATTTAATTTCTGTTCGTTTTAAGTTTCATTTATACTTTAATAGCAAAATATTTGTTTTCGTTTTAAGCTTGATTTTCATATTCAATCTAAGCATTACTCGCTTTAAGATCTATTTATTCATTTATATTATTACTTGTTGTATGGTTTTTGCTATGATTGTTTATTTAATTTCTGTTCGTTTTGGGTTTCATTTATTCTTTAATAGTAATTTCTGGTTGTTTTGAGTTTGAATTTTAACAGGTATTTGTATCTCCTGAGCTTAAGCTTAAAATGCCCTTTACTTTTTTTTGAAAAACTTGTTTTTCGGAAAGTTTTTTTTTAATTAATGTTTATAAAAAAGCTATGCCTTGATAGAACTTGGGAATCTTTCTTTTTGTTTCCATTTATTTTGTCATTTTGGCGACAGGAAAACATTCATTTTGGGCTTAGTCTTATTTTGTCTTTCGTAAAACATCATTATATAATGCTAAAACATGAAATATTCGTATTACCCTAATCTTCTTGATTTTCTTCTCACTATTATTTAACTTACACAAGACAAACATAGGAACCGTGTTCCCTAGATAGAAGTGTTTACTATTCTTCATATTTTTCATATGTTTAAGTCATCGTATTTTCAGATAGCCCCCCCCCCTATATGAAGTGTTGTATCGTGCTCTGCAGAAGCCTATGTATGCCTCCTGAGGTAAAAGTGAATCATTGTGGTGGAAAAATTTCATTATGTAAATATGTTTATTTAGGTGCAAGTGCTGTAAAAGAAGGAGCAAAACAGGCCGGAGAAGCTGTCGTCGATACTACGAAATCAGTTGGGAACAAAATATCCGAGACTGGTGAAGCAGTACGAGAAAGTATTCCTGGGCGACCGGACATTGAGGGTAGAATCGCTGAATCTCTTAAACCCGCCCCTGGACAACTAGAAAAGGAGTTTCAAGGTCTAAAGGACACAAAACATAGTTAGTCACTTTAAGCTTCCTTGTGTCATAATTAGGCTGTCAAATCATAATATTAACAACTTCTTCCTTTTCTCAAAATTTAGTTTTTTTTTTAATCACTTATAAGACTAAGAAAATAAGACATCTTGATGCCAGAATTCATTTGACTTGTTTTGACTTAAAAAGAAAAGAAAAGTCTGGTCAAAAGAGGAAAAGCAACAGCTAGTAATGGATATTGTAGCCAAAGAGCCCAACTTGTCCATATGCTATCAAACAGTACGTGGTGACGAGCTGCAAGTAAGGAGCGACCCGGCTCAATAGTAACCGAAACTCTGAAAATCGGAATTTTGATAGATAAAAAGAATTGGATTTTTATGCTGATTTTGAATATATCATTCTTCATGTTTAGTCTTACCCATCAAAAGTTACGAGCCTGAGAATATTTGCCCTGTTTTCGAAAAAAGGGGAAATACTCCCTAAAAGTCATAGAATTAATGAAAACCGTACCATCAGATTCATCGTATCAGAGAACCCTTTTGAAGAGGTTTCAAGTTCCTATCTGCAAAAATGTGGAATTTTGTACCTTTGGCCAGAAGAAAGATCATGCATGCGTATTTATTCATTTTTTTTGTTTTTTTTTGTTTTGTTTTTTTCCAGGGATTATCGTATCAATCCAGTAGTCCTAGAATATCGCGAGATGGCTTGTTCAAACGAAAATTAAAAGTTCTAGTGCCCTTTTTAAGTGATCTAAAAAATTGGAGGGCAACTATGCCCCCTCGCACGCTCATTTTTCCTCAGTCACCCAATTTTCAGTGACAAAATTTTGAGATAGCCATTTTGTTCAGCATAGTCGAAAAATCTAATAACTATGTCTTTAAGGATGACTTAATCCCCCACAGTACCAGGGGAAGGGCTGCAAGTTGTGAAATCTAACTAATGTTTTTTCTGGTGGCGGGCTGGGGGGAGAAGGTTACGCGGCAGGATTACGCGTAGAGGAATTTTTCATGGGGGAAGGGAGTTTTCCATGAAGGGGGTGCCGGATTTCCCAGAATTATTCAGAAAACGATCAGAAATGTAATTAAAAAAAAAAAAATTTTATTTTCAACTGAAAGTAAGGAACAACATTAGAACTTAAAACGAATAGAAATTATTACGTATATGAGGGGGTCCGCCCCCTCGTCAATACCTTTCTCTTTACGCTAAAGTTTTTTTTGTCTAACTAAACCCTTAGTGATTCAGGGGTCATTCTTAAAGAATTGAAACAAAATTCGAACTTTAGCGTACAAAGCGAGGTATTGACGAAGGGGCGAACCCCTTCATATAATTAATAAAAATATACGCAATATAGAAGTTCGTTACGTAGGTTAATTCGTAAGTTACATATATTTATTGCTAATAAAAACGTTCGTAAATAAAATTAAGTTCTAGTTCCTTTTTTAAATAACCAAAAAGTTGAAGGGCAACTAGGTGCCCTCCCCCAACATTTTTTTTCAAAATCGTCGGATCAAAATTCTGAAAAAGCAATTAAGCCAAAAATAGTAAAATTAATATGCAAATTTCGCTTTACTTATTCATGTACGGCAAGCCAAAATTAAAACCTGTATTAATTCAAAAACGTTCAGTTAATAAAAAAAACTCTAACTGGAAGTAAGGAGCGACATTAAAACTGAAAACGATAAGAAATTGTTCCGTATATAAAAGGGCTGCCCCCTCCTCAACGCCTCGCTTTTTACGCTAAAGTTTGACTTTTTCTAACAACTAATTTTTAAAACAATAAAAAAACTAACGTAGAGTGAGGCGTCGAGGAGGGGGCAGCCCCTTTCATATAAGGGATAATCTCTGTTTGTTTAAGTTTTAACGTTGCTCCTTACTTTCAGTTAAGAAAACCTGTTTTTTATTTAATCAAACAGTTCGTGGTAACGACTGTAAGTAAGGAGCGACCCGGCTCAATGGTAACGCGAAACTCTAGAAAACAGGATTTTGATACCAATAGATACATGAAAAGAATCAGATTTAAATGCTGATTTCAAATATATTATTTTCATCAAGTTTAGTCCTATCCATCAAAAGTTACGCGCCTGAAAACATTTGGCTGTTTTTCGAAAAAAGGGGGAAAGACCCCCTAAAAGTTATAGAACCACAATGAAAATCACACCATCATATTCAGCGTATCAGAGAACCTTAAAGTAGAAGTTTCAAGTTTCTGTCTACAAAAATGTGGAATTTTACAATTTTTGCCAGAAAAAAGATCACGGATGCGTTTTTATTTGTTTGTTTTTGTTTTTTTTTTCTCAGGGGTGATCGTATTGACCCAGTGGTCCTAGAATATCGTGGGAGGGCTCATAGGAACGGAAATTAAAAGTTCTAGTGTCATTTTTAAGTGACCAAAAAAATGGAGGGCAACTAGGCCCCCTCCCACGCTCATTTTTTTCCAAAGTCACCCGATCAAAATTTTGAGATAGCCATTTTGTTCAGCATAGTCGAAAAATCTAATAACTATGTCTTTTAGGATGACTTAATCCCCCGAAGTCCTTTAGGCTGAAATTTATAAACTTTACCCAATGTTAACATATACTATTGGTTATTGGGAAGTATACAGACGTTTTCAGGGGGGATTTTTTCTGGTAGTGGGGGGGGGGGGGTTATGTGGGAGGATCTCTCCATGAAGGAAGTTTTCATGGGGGAAGGGACATTGTTATGAAGGGGACGCCGGATTTCCCAGTATTATTTAAAAAAAGATCAGAAATTAAATTTAAAAAAAACAAAACAAAGTTTTACAACTAAAAGTAAGCAGCAACATCAAAACTTAAAATGAACAGAAAATATTACGTATATGATTGGGTTCACCCCCTAGTCAATACCTCACTCTTTAAGCCAAAGATTTTTTTGTACTTTCATAAGAGCTATTTATTCTAATTAACAGTTTTTGTGATTAAGCGGTCATTTTTAAAGAATTGGAACAAAATTCGAGCCTTAGCTTAAAGAGCAAGGTATTGACTAGGGGGAGAACCCCCTAATATACGTATTAAAAATAAAGGAATATAGAAGTTCGTTACGTAAGTTAATTCGTAAGTTACGTATATTACTAATGAAAACATTCGTAAATAAAATTAAACAAGTTTCGAGAAAGCCATTGAACCAAATAAAAGTAAAATTAATATGCAAATTTTGTTTTAATTATTCATGTACGGTGAGCCAAAATCAAAACCTGCATTAATTCAAAAACGTTCAAAAATTATATAAAAACAAACAAGTTTTTTTTTAACTGAAAGTAAGGAACAATGTTAAAGCTTAAAACGAACAGAAATTATTCCATATGTGAAAGGGGCTGTCCCCTCCTCAATACCTCACTCTTTACGCTAAAGTTTTCTATTGTTTTAAAAAATAAAGTTGTGTGACAGATTCAAACTTTAGCGTTAAGAGCGAGGCGTTGAGGAGGGGACATCCCCTTTCATATACGGAATAATTTCTGTTCGTTTTAAGTTTTAACGTTGTTCCTTACTTTCAGTTAAAAAAAATTGTTTTTTTTAATTAAATAACAATAAGAACTGGATATTTGCTTTTCCAACATTTTGTTAACAAATAGTTGGGATTCCAATTGCTTTCCCATGTTTCAAATTAATATATATATATGTAGTACAGTTGATGGATTTTTGCTTCATATTATTCAAATTTTGCTGTGAAATAAAATCACCGTTTTTTGTTCTGGCTTAATCTATTTTTTTTTGTAGTTTCAAACACAGGGGGAGGTACCATATGGTCCAGATAATTTTCTTTGATATGTGAAAAGTTCAGTACTTTCCGTGTTTAAAACTAATTTAGAACTAGAGCGTATCCAAAAGTTGATTTTCGAGAAAAGGATTTGTTGAAGCTACAGAAAAAAATTAGTCAGAAACTTCAGATCAATAAGATGAAGTTTTAACTCATTTTAGCAATTGTTTCAATGCTGATAGATCAATACATAATTTTACATATTACATTCAAGGACGAGGGAACATCGTGCTTTAGGCAGTGATCTTATAAAACTTGTTTACTTAAAATCCTTGACTCCATAGAGCTTATAAGGCTTTAGTTTTGCTGTCATGTAAAATTGCATAACTAGGATATACCCTTTATTTTTGATGGCTCTAACTATTCCTTTTTTATAGCGATTGAAGATGTGGGGCACGGAATAGCGGACACAACAAAACAAGCTGGCCATAAAGTAGCAGATACGACAACAGCTGCTGGTCAAGCTGTTAAAGACACAATTGTTGGTGCAGGAGATGCTGCAAAGTCAGCAGGAAAAGCAGTAGTCGATACAACAAAAAGTGCAGGAGGAAAGATTGCAGATACAGCAAAAGCAACAGGGGAAGCAGCTAGTGATACAGTAAAAGCAGCTGGTAGAGGTGTAGCAGATACAACCAAAGCTGCAGGAGAAAAAGTATCGGATACAGCAAAAGCCGCGGGTAGGGCTGTAGTGGATACTTCCAAAGCAACGGGAAGAGGCGTAGCAGAAGCTGCAAAAGGAGCAGCTGGTGCAGCTGAACAGGCAAGGCGAGGTGTGGTGGATACAACAAAAGCTGCTGGTGATAAAGTTTCGGATACAGCAAAACAAGCAGGACGAGCTACTACTGATACAGCAAGAGCAGCAGGAGAAACGACTGCAGAGGCGGGAAGGACAATAAAAGACAGTATGCCAGCAATGCCCGATATCGAAGGAAGAATTGCAGAATCTTTAAAAGTATGATTTTATTATTCTTGAAAGCAGAAAACGCTTCTGTTTGTTAAGGATATATTTTTTCTGTAAACTAAACGCCAAATATCTCATCAAGGAAACACATCTCTACAGTAGTCGTATATAATCTTTAAATTTGCGTGGCATCAAATTCACGTGGCAATTATAGAAAAGAGCAGCTGCCCTACCACATAGAAAACAAAGCATGAACATTTAATCTTTCGATAAATTTAATGCCACTCTAGCTAAAAAACACTATGTATTTTTGTTAAAAAAAAAGACATGTCATAGATAAGTCTTAGTGTGTTTACGTTTTCGTTTTATGTAATCTCATGTAATGTCTCACATATATCTGTTTTTTTTTTTTTTTTGTTCAAGTCTTTCCGAACATACTAGTTTTCTGAATTGTGGTGGTCCACTTTTATATCTCCACCCAAAAGAAAACAACATGTATTATGATTTGATTTATGTCTTTTTTGATAATCTTATTTGATTTCCCGGCCCATCTTAGACTTTTATTATTATTATTATTGTTTAACCCTAGAAAGGTAAGCTTCCCAACAAGTTACGTAGATGGTAAGCTTTCGTAAAAATTACTACTTGCAGAAACATTGACTTTTAAAACTCATCACTTAAGTATATTTTAAAAGTAAGTGGGAATTATCAAAAACAGATCTTCAGATAATGTTTTACACAGCACAAAAGGTTGCTTTCATTTCTTGGAGTCACATGGTATGCATGACTTCGCACGGTGTTCACCGCAGAACGGCTTTTTGCAGTGGTTGCAAAAATTGGTAGTCATTCGGCGAATGCGCGCTGGGCAGAGGCTGCAGGTCGTTCTTCTCCCTTCCACAGACGTTCCTGAATGTATTTCACCTGTCACCTCCATTGTTTGACTGATATCGAGTCTGATCGAGCGCTGCAAAGTGGGGGTTTCTAAGCGAGTGGTCATATGCAGCTGGGTCAACTCTTTGAACAGAACATTCATGAAATCTTTTCGTGAAACTGGTCTTCCACCAGATTTGGAGATATTGAAGGAGTAGATGACATAACTGTTGATACACGCGATGTTGATCAGCCCATAAAACATGCACATGGGCCACCTGTTGGTCTTCTGAGCCGCTGACATTGAACTACACATTTGGTCAAATGTGTCTACACCGCCTTTGGTGTTATTGTAGTACTCAATGATCTCAGGCTTCTTGCTTGGATACGTGATACTGGTACCCTCATGGCAAGTTGACAGAAGCAGGACCATTTTTGATGGCTTAGGAAGATAAGACACTAGAGTCAGCTCCCGATCGAAACAGAACATTGAGGTTCCTGTGATTCTCCCTTTGCTTACAAGCAGCTCTTCCAGAATTTCTCTCTTGTTTTTTCGTACTGTACCAACTGTGGTCAGTCGATACGGTTCTTTCAGTAGTTCTGCTGCAAACGGAATCGATGTAAACCAGTTGTCAGTCGTGACATTTCTATTTGTCAGCGTGAAAAATTTTTCCTGCTCATTTGTTAAATCAGAAAATAGCCAAATTCAGCATTTTCATGTGCTATTTCCTCACGAAATTTGCTACGAAGCTTGTCAACAACGTTAAAAAAATGATCTAACCTCATTGTCCGAAGAAGCTTACTAATTACCAAGTTTTGATCAAAAAATCCCTTTTCCTGAAATAGGTGAAAAAGTTACGTAGATGGTAAGCTTTCGTAAATTTTACTACTCACCCTTAATATCTCCCCAACCGGTTCAGATAATAAAACCTCGGTGACGGCACAAGAACTGGCTAGTCATAATATTAGCATATCGGGAAGGTCGGTTCGCGCAATGCATCCGTTTCCATGGCAACCGCGAAAAAGTGTTTTTGCGTCGTAAAATTTACGAAAGCTTACCCTTCTAGGGTTAAGGTTTGTAGAAACGTGGAGTAAAGTTCGATTTAGTACAAACCGCAAAAAAAATCGGTACCTTGGGGAAAAAGCCAGATCAACATTAAAAGCTAAGATGAGCTGGAACCCTAATAGAGGTATAGGATATTTTCTTAACTTGTCGATTTTAGCTGGGGTTAGTTTTGGTTTGCTTTACTTGCCCTAGTCAGTGTTTTACATAAACTTCACTTCTCATCTGATCTCTCAAATGATGCAAATATCAATTAAGGTAGTCCAAGTAGCTTGGGTTTTTGTTTCATTCCAAAGAAAATAAATCCTGACGAAGTAGAATACAAATACATATAATCAACATTGACGTTCAAGGGGTTTATT
>CM051269.1:33720495-33772995 GCA_027921565.1 Artemia sinica
AAAAATTTTGAAAGTCCAAGGTCCAGTTGAAAGGTCCAGTAAATATGTCTGTGGGAATGATATTACCCCCCACAGTCCCGGAGAAAAGGGTTGTAAGTTATACAATTTGCCCATTGTTTACATATAGTATTTGTTATTGGGAATGTACAGAAATTTTTCGGTGGGGCAGGGGGGGGGGGGAATTTTATGCGGTGGGATTTTCCACTTGGAGAATTCTTCGTGGGCAGGAAAGTTTCTGGGGGGAATTTTCCATAGAAGGGGCTTCCCGCCATGATTTGAAAAACGATCAGAAATCATAGGCAGCGCTGTAACGCTGCCTAAGTAAAGAACGGTGTGGGCACAATGTGTTGTTGCTGTTTTTTTTTTTTTTTGGTTTTTTCTCCATACCCGGGCACTTCGTATCGAAGGAGTTGTCGCAGAAACTTCGGAAAGGGCTCATTCGATTGAAAATTGGAGTGGCTAGTGCCCTTTTGTAGAAAATGATTGGAGGGCAACTAGCCCCCCCCCCCCCCCCATGCCCATCATTCCCCAAACATCCAATAAAAATTTTGAGATAGCCATTTTGTTCAGCGTAGTTGATTTCCAGATAGAAAACATTTTTGAGGAGGACACTCCCCCACAACCCTCAGGGCAAGGATTATAAGTTATGCCCTGGGGGCATATAAGGTTTTTATTAAAATCTTTGTCGTAGAAACTTGAAAAAAGGCTCATTCGATTTGAACTTCAAAGGGCTAGTACGCTTTTTAATAGTCGAAAGGGATTTGAGGGCAACTAACACCCCCCCCCCCCCTCTCACGCCCACCTTTTCCCCAAACACATCCAATCCAAATTTTTAGATAACCATTTTATTCAACGTAGTTGAAAGTTTTGGAAATTAGGTCTTTAAGGATGACAACCCTTCCCCCCACAGCTCTCAGGGCAAGGGTCGTAAGTTATGCCCTGGGGGCATATAAAGTTTTTATTGAAAGCGTTGTCGTAGAAATTTCAAAAGGGCTCATTCAATTGGAAATTGAAAGGGCCAGTGCCTTGTTTAATAGTTGAAAGTGATTGGATAGCGACTAACGCCCCTCTCACGCCCACCATTTTCCCAAACACATCCAATCAAAATTTTGAGATATCCATGTTGTTCAACGTAGTTGAAAGTTCTGGAAATTAGGTCTTTTAGGATGATAACCCCCTCAGAGCCCTCAGTGCAAGGGCTGTAAGTTATGCCCTGGGGGCATTAAAGTTTATATCGAAAGTTGTTATAGAAATTTAAAAAGGGCTCATTTGATTGGAAATTGAAATTGCCCTTTTTAATAGTCGAAAGTGAGTGGAGAGTAATTAACACCCTCTTATGCCCATCATTTCTCCAAAAATATTCAATCAAAGTTTAGAGATAGCCATTTTGTTCAACATAGTTGAAAGTTCTGGATATTATGTATTTAAGGATGACAAACTCCCGAGAGCCCCAAGGGCAAAGGTTGTAGTTTATGCCCTGGGGGTATATAAGATTTTATAGATAGTTGTCGTAAAACTTCAAAAGGGGCTCATTCAATTCGAAATTGAGAGGGCTAGTGCCCTTTGTAATAGTCGAAAGTGATTTGAGGGTAACTAACCCCCCTCTCACGCCCACCATTCCTCCAAACACATCCAATCAAAATTTTCAGATAGCCATTTTGTGCAAAGTAGTAGAAAGCTCTGGAAATTAGGTCTTTGAGAATGACCTAGGGTAAGGGTTGTAATTTATGCCCTGGGGGCATATAAGGTGTTTACAGAAAGCGTTGTCGTTTCCAAAAGTGCTCATTCAATTGGAAATCGAAAGGCCTAGTGCCCTTTTTGATAGTCGAAAGTGATTGGAAGGTTTGACATTTTTATAGTAAAGATCGAAGTGGGTATAATGTATTACTTTTTGTTGTTGTTGTTGTTTAGACCAGGGCACTTCGTATCGAAGAAGTTGTCGTGGAAACTTCGAAAAGGGGTCATTCGATTGAAAATAGAAAGGGCCGATGCCCTTTTTAATAGTCGAAAGTAATTGGAGGGCAACTAGTCCCCCTTCCACTCCCACCCTCCCATTTGCCCATCATGTTTAAAAACTGAATGTTGCCTTAAGATTAAATCAAAATGCACTGTGATAATGCTAATCCCAATAAGGCATCTTAGCAGTATCCCAAGAACGACTGAGGGTATTATGTTCAAACTTTTGGGGCTACTTCTGCTCTTGAAATTTAACCAAATCAAAATAGCGTAGTTGGGCGCAAAACCCCTATGCCTTCCCAAGGCCAGAACAAAATTTGACTTTACTGAAAAAATATAAATGTTTTTACTTTTATAACTTTAATAAATCAAATAATATTAGCATTTTGATTACTAAATATCAGTGTATATTAAACTGACAATGCACATTCATTTGTATTTTTTTCAGTAAAGTGTAAATTTTGTTCTGGCCTTGGGAAGGCATAAGGGTTTTGCGCCCAGCTTATGGTAATTTCTGCTCGTTTTGAGTTTGACTCGGTTATTTATTGTAATTTCTGTTCGGTTTGGGTTTCATTTATTTATCGATGCTGATTTGTGGTAGTTTCACGCTTGGTAGATTATTTTATTTTTGCCCTTTTTTTGTTTAATGGAGTTCTTTACTTTTCTTTGAAAAACTTATTTTGCAGAAAAGTTTTTTTAATTAATTGAATTAACTGAAAATAAAGGGATAACATTAAAAATTAAAAAGAATATAAATTATGCCGTATATGAGAAGGGGGCTGCCGCTTCCTTAATCCTTCGTGCTAAAGTTTGATTTTTTGTCACAATTCTTTAAGAAAGACTGCTCAAACACAGGCCGTTGAGTTTGAATGAGATGTATTTTTAAAGCACTTAGATTTTAGTATAAAAAGCCGGGGATTGAGGTTTGGGCCACCCCCTCATATACAGAATAATTTATTTTCACTTTATTTTTTGATGTTCCTCCTTACTTTCAGTTGAAAAGACTTATTTTAAATAACGGCAATGTTGGAAGAATTACTTACCAAACATTTTGGTTAGATATTTTGCTTTGATATTTTTTCACGCTAAAAGGAATCTGATGGGATTTTGTCTAGGAAGATAGCAGACATTTACAGAATTTCACTCCCCCTTCCCCTGTAAGACCCAGTTTTGATCTATGAAAATGTTACAATTTTTTTGAAATTCAAGAATTCAATAATATTCTAATGAAATTGTTCCTAAATAAACCGAGAGAAAGAAAAAAACCTTGTTATTGTCTGTACATGTTTAATCGCATAAAAAGTAGTCAGTGAAACCATTTATGTTATTTATAAAATACTTCAGGTTAAAAAATAGCAGTATAGCTGAAGTGCAAAGTTCGATGTCTTCATTATAATTAACTATTTTCATAACAATTTCTGGAGATGTCTCGGTAAATCAGTACTGAATTCTGCTTCTCTCTCTTTCTCTCTCTTCTCTTCTCTCTCTTTCTCTCCTCTCTCTCTCTTCTCTCTACTCTCTCTCTTCCTCTCTCTTCTCTCTCCTCTCTGTCTCTCTTCTCTCTTGCTTTCTCTCTCTCTCTCTTCTCTCTCTTCTCTCTCTCTCTCTCTTCTCTTCTCTCTCTTCTCTCTCTCTTCTCTCTCTCTCTCTCTCTTTCTCTCTCTCTCTCTCTTCTTCTCTCTCTCTATCTCTCTCTTCTCTTCTCTCTCTCTCTTCTCTCTACTTCTCTCTCTTCTCTCTCTCTCCTCTCTCTCTTCTCCTCTCTCCTCTCTCTTCTCTACTCTCTCTCTCCTCTCTCTCTCTCTCTTCTCCTCTCTCTCTCTCTCTTCTCTTCTCTCTCTTTCTCTTCTCTTTCTCTCTCTCTCTCTTCTCTTCTCTCTCTCTCTCTCTCTCTTCTCTCTTCTCTCTCTCTCTCTCTTCTCCTCTCTCTCTCTACTCTTCTCTCTCTCCTTCTCTCTTCTCTTCTCCTCTCTTTCTCTCTCTCTCTTCTCTCTCTTCTCTCTCTTCTCTTCTCTTCTCTCTCTCGCTCTCTTCTCTTCTCTTCTCTCTTCTTCTCTTCTCTCTCTTCTTCTCTCTCTCTTCTCTCTTTCTCTCTTCTCTTCTCCTCTCTCTCTCTCTCTCTTCTTCTCTCTCTCTCTCTCTCTTCCTTCTCTCTCTTCTCTCTCTCTCTCTCTCTTCTCTTTCTCTCTCTTCTCTCTCTCTCTCTTCTTCTCTCTCTCTCTCTTCTTCTCTCTCTCTCCCTCTTCTCTTCTCTCTCTTCTCTCTCTCTCTCTCTCTCTCTTCTCTCTCTTCTCTCTCTCTTCTTCTCTCTCTCTCTCTTCTCTCTCTCTCTCTGCTCTCTCTCTCTCTCTCGTCCTAAGCATACGAATTGACGGAACTAAAACTGATTAAATATCTGTTTTGTCAGAAGTAAATATTGGCTTTAATTGCAAAATAATATAAATTTATTATGGGTAAAACATAGCTTAAAAAAGAAAATCTCAAGATTAATGAAGTTCTAAACCATCTAAAAATGCAAAAATGCTGTAAAAAAGTTCAAACACGTTGTTGAGAAACTAAATTCTTGACTAGAATTCAGCCTTGATAATCGTCTTGCTGAGTAGCACTACTGCTTTTGTGGGTAAATACATACCGATTGTGGGAGGCGTGGCTACGAGAAAGGGATGTTGGATCCTAGATAATCTTAGCGCGAAGAGTTTGGCTAAGAGTTGGGCCTTTTTATCGTGTGCACCTTTCTGTCCTCTTTGGGGGGGGGGGGGATGGTTACCAAAATGTCTCAATACTAGGCGGGCTGACAGCTATGATTCAACGAAACCTGTTAAACAGCTACAGTCATGACCCTCGTTATCAGTTAATGATTGAATATTTGTGAGGGAACGACTACATTCTTGTTATTTACACCCCTAAGCAGTGTCTTTTGGATGTCGATTAGGTTTGGTAGGGATCAGCAGCGAACTTGTCATGGCTTTAGAGGGCTCATATCCAATCTGATAGTCGTCGCTTGAGTTGGCTCTGCAGTTATAACCTTGGATCAAAGCTGTTGCAATAATTCGTTTCTTTTATAAGGACTGCAGTATTGTTTCAGTATTTTAATAATGACTGCTGAAATTCTTAGCATTATATATCTTAAGCCCTGTTTACATAAAACCAGACTATATACAAACTTTAAGACACACATATATCTAGTTCATTGGTTATTTATTTCGTTTCAATTATAATTATTAAACTTGTCAAAATAATACAGTAAATGAAGTTAACTTATAGGCAACTCACATGAAATTCACCGTCCAGCCTCCCCTCTACGTGACCAAATGGTTGAAGAAAGGAAAAAATTCTTTGCCTCCTTATATGCCCCACAAGAACGTGAAACAGGTCATCCTAGGGAACACCAAGGCCTCCATCATCAAACCCCTCCTCATCAAAGTAAGCTCTTTAATAATCACGGTCCCTCGTCAAGCCTAAATTTTGCGATTCTATTCTAAATTCCGTTCTCTGTCTATGTGTTTGCCAGGCCCAGGCAGTAATTATGATCTTTTTTTGGGACCTATTTGGTCCCCTTCCAAAACGAATAATACTTTATGAAATTCACTCGTTTAACGGGATTGGTGCGTTTTTTCATTGTTTTTTCTTGTCAGTGAACATCGCACATTTAATAGTTTAGATGATTATGCTTTCGTGATGAAAAATTGAATTGTTTACCAGCTAAAAATATCTACATACATTTATTAGAATGGATTTTCCTAAATAAAGCTGGCGCGGCTTTTAATAATGTAGTGTGTGTTAAATATTTCTAGGGGAAACTGTAAGATCTCGTCTCTCAACAACGCCACTTTTTGAGGAAAGAAAAAGTTTCTTTGAATCTTTTGCCAAACCAGAAGAGGGAGCAGAACATGCATTACCCTATCATCACGTAGCTTATTTGCCCCCCGCATCTGAGGTGGCTAGGCTCCATGAAATACCCAAACATGCAAGTAAGCCTCAACTATTGTTTAATGGAGCATAAAACCCATTCAAGTTCTAAAATTGGTTTATTAGGAATTCCACAACTAATTTTCTTTTGGATCTACTGAACAGAGAACTCTGTAAATAGAATTATGATCGAAATTACAGAGCTGAACACCTCCTGATAACGACCGATAAGAATAGCGTGTCCAGTAGTAACAAAAAAAAAAACAACGAAATGTTAATAATAATATATCCGAAAAAAATGATTTTCATATTGATTCGCTTAGAAAAGATTAAAGAAAAAATTAAATAGAAGTAGTCAAACAGTTCGTCGTAACGAACTGTAAGTAAGGAGCGACCCGGCTGAATGGTAACCGAAACTCTAAAAAACGAAATTATGATACCAATAGATACATCAAAAGAATCAGATTTTGATGCTGATTTCAAATATATAAGTTTCATCAAGTTTAGTCCTACTCATCAAAAGTTAAGCGCCTGAGAAAATTTGGCTGATTTTAGAAAAAAGGGAGAAAGACCCCTTAAAAGTTATAGAACCTTAATGAAAATCACACCATCATATTCAGCGTATAAGAATACCCTTCTGTAGAGGTTTCAAGCACCTATCTACAAAAATATGAAATATTGCATTTTTTGCCAGAAGAAAGATCACGGATGCGTGTTTATTCGTTTTTTTTGTTTTTTTTTTTTCCAGGGGCGATCGTATCGACCCAGTGGTCCTAGAATATCGTGGGAGGGCTCATTAGAACGGAAATTAAAAGTTATAGTGCCCTTTTTAAGTGACAAAAAAATGGAGGGCAACTAGGCCCCCTCCCACGCTCATTTTTTTCCCGAAGTCACCCGATCAAAATTTTGAGATAGCCATTTTGTTCAGTATGGTCGAAAATATGATAACTATGTATTTTAGGATGACTTAATCCCCCGAAGTCCCCGGGGGGAGGGCTGAAAGTTGTGAACTTTACCCAATGTTAACATATAGCGTTGGTTATTGGGAGGTATACATACGTTTTCAGGGGGGATTTTTTCTGGTAGGGGGGAGGGGGTCGGGGTTTATATGGGAGGATCTTTCCATGAAGGAAGTTTTCATGGGGAAAGGGACATTGCTATAAAGGGGGCGCCGGATTTCCCATCATTATTAAAGAAAAAGATCAAAAATTAAATGAAAAAAAAAAGTTTTTCAACTGAATGTAAGGAGCAACATCAAAACTTAAAACGAACAGAAAATATTACGTATATGATTGGGTTCACCCCCTAGTCAATACCTCGCTCTTTAAGATTTTTTAGTACTTTCATAAGAGCTATTTATTCTAATTAACGGCCTTTGTAATTAAGGGGTCATTTTTAAAGAATTGGAACAAAATTCGAACCTTAGCTTAAAGAGCAAGGTATTTACTAGGGGGTGGACCCCCTAATATACGTATTAAAAATCTATGAATACAGAAGCTCGTTACGAAAGTTAATTCGTAAGCTACATATATTTATTACTAATAAAAACATTCGTAAATAAAATTAAACAAGTTTCGAGAAAGCCTTTTAACCAAATAAAAGTAAAATTAATATGCAAATTTTGTTTTAATTATTCATGTACGATGAGCCAAAATCAAAACCTGCATTAATTCAAAAACGTTCAAAAATTAAATAAAAAAAACAAGTTTTTTTTAACTGAAAGTAAGGAATGACGTTAACCTAAAACGAACAGAAATTATTCCGTATATGAAAGGAGCTGTCCCCTCCTCAATGCCTCGCTCTTTACGCTAAAGTTTGACTTTCTCTCAACTCTATTTTTTTAAACAATAAAAAACTTTAGCGTAAAGAGCGAGGCGTTGAGGAGGGGACAGCCCCTTTCATATAAGGAATAATTTTTGTTCGTTTTAAGTTTTAACGTCGTTCCTTACTTTCAGTTAAAAAACTTTTTTTTTTTGTATTTAATCTTATTAAAACGTAAAACTAGCAGATAAATACAAGTAGTCTTATTAAAGCGTAAGACGAGCAGAAAGATAGTCATAGAATAATCCAAACGAAAAATCAACATGAGTTATTATTGGATAAATAAAACCCAAGATGAAAAAATTGAAATTAATTATCATATAACAGATGCTGTACTTGATATAGAGATAAGATACTGGTGTATATGAGTAAGTTAATCCTAGAATGAATAGGTCAAGTTTCATTCAAATCAAGTTGTGTTTTGACATTGATGATGACAATGAATCAAAATTACCACATACAGTAGTAGGGATACTATCCAAATTTATTTATTTTAATGTCTATTTGTTTTAGGATTCGTTTATTAATCCATAGCAACATCTATGATGAAAAAATTGAAATTAATTATCATATAACAGATGCTGTACTTGATATAGAGATAAGATACTGGTGTATATGAGTAAGTTAATCCTAGAATGAATAGGTCAAGTTTCATTCAAATCAAGTTGTGTTTTGACATTGATGATGACAATGAATCAAAATTACCACATACAGTAGTAGGGATACTATCCAGATTTATTTATTTTAATGTCTATTTGTTTTAGGATTCGTTTATTAATCCATAGCAACATCTATGATGAAAAAATTGAAATTAATTATCATATAACAGATGCTGTACTTGATATAGAGATAAGATACTGGTGTATATGAGTAAGTTAATCCTAGAATGAATAGGTCAAATTTCATTCAAATCAAGTTGTGTTTTGACATTCATGATGACAATGAATCAAAATTACCAATCCTCTAAAATTTTTAAGGCCAGAGCGTCATTGGCGGTTTACTTGAAGCAATTCATATTTTGAATAGTATGTTTCAGTCGTCATAACATTAACAGCAAGACAACAATAAATTAAAAAGTATCAAGACTAATCACGGATTGCAAAGAAGACTGATGCTACCACCTCCACCCCTTGCGCTAACCTTTGCCCACCTCCACCCCCACCCCTTTAAGCGGTATGAGTGTCATTTGAGTTTTGTTGAAAACGATATTTATTTGAACAGAGTGGTATTTATTTCTGAAAACATCGACAAAAAAAAATAATTCACCAGTGATAACAGTTATAATTATAAAATAAAAACTATTCAAGTTTAACTTATATTTTGTTTTCAGTAAAGCGCAAACGACCTCCTAGCCTTTAGAAGGATTAGGGGACAGTAACCCTACTCGTGTTGTGATAATTCCTGTCAATTCCGAGTTTAAATTCTGATTATTTATTTTAATGTCTATTTGTTTTAGGATTCGTTTATTAATCCATAGCAACATCTATTATGCTTAGATTTGATGTGATTAATCATTTTAGTTTTCTTTTTTTGCGGGGGGGGTCGTTTGTTCATAAATAATTGTTTTTTTTCAAGTTTGAATTATTATACGACTTTATTTCTGCTCGTTTCAGGATTCAATATGGCTCTTTACTTTTCTTTGAGAAAACTTCGTTTTTGAATTATTATTTTTTTATTATCTTGTTGTTTCGTTTTCAATTGCTGTAGCTCAGTTATTGGTTTTATGAATATTTGTTTCAGTTTTTCAGTTTTAGATTTTCGAGATGAGTGGGAGGGTATTATTATTTATATTTATACCTTTTACAGGGTTGAAATCATTACGACCCACATCCTGCAGATAACATTGAATTCATCTTGATCCGACATTTTATTAAAAGAATCTTTGTTACATTTTGTTGTGTTTTTCCTTATATAAGAGCATTTCAAGGTCATTTATTCTTTTCTGTTGTCTTGAAAAAAATGATGCAGCAATTAAATACAACAAGATTTGTTTCTTTGATTTTTTGTATTTATTGCTAGAATCAGTATAACCACATTTTTTTCCAACACTTATTGTCCTCATTAAGGTCCGTCTGTCTAATCTACTAACCCTGAAAGTTTTACGCCGTTCACAGAAACACAATGCTTGGACCCATTTACGGGCGTGCCTGATAGGTACAACACTTTTTTTTTCAAATATCGTTTTCCTCTTAGGTTTGATTGAACCAGTATACATGCCCAGTTGGTTGCTAGTCGTTCGAAGGTAGAAAAAATGACCTATATTGTTGGACTTAACAAAAAAAACGTATTGCGTCCTAGCTGATCGGAAAGAAGTTTTGGGTCCATTTTCGAATGAAACAATTTAATGTCGATCCTTTTTCGGACGAACTCGTAAATAGGAGACATAAATGTTTTGGCCCCTCATCTTTTTCCCTATACATAATGTTCGAAATCCCCCTGCTCTCCCCAAACACTCTGAAAGTTTCAATGTGAATCCCCAGTCGGTCCAAAAATATTATAGGTAAGATATTTTCATAGACTTGGTGAATACACTGTATCGATTTACCTCACTACCTCAGCATGAATAGATTCAAAAGTTTACTGGCACCAATAGTGCCAAAGCTTTAAGGTTAGGTGGATCAGAGACGCACATTTCTAGGCCCTTGTATCGCCTCCTAAATACAAAATAGAACGTCCCCTTGGCTCCTCCCCAATATTTCGAATTTTTCGCTCATTCCCTACGTCGTTTTAGATTCCACTTTTGATAACCGGGATACATGTTTTTCTCTCTTTTTACCTCAGCCACTGAACATCCTCAAAAATTCTAACTCGATCCCCAAGCTGTTCTTGAGATAGCACAGATACACTATTTTTATCATTTTTTTAATTGGAGGGGGGGGGCAGCATCTAGGGGTTGAACTTTAAAAATAAAAAAAAAACAAGAAAAACTTAGAAAATACTTGATCATTCCAGAAAATATTCGAATCCTGAGATTTGAGAGGACATGAGCCTTGAGATCCTGCTTTCCTGTTAGGGCAGACAAATGGAAGTAAATTTCACTTATAAATAAATCAAGTGACCAAATGTATAATGCCATAATTATGTCATATTTATTCATACTGCGTACTCTTCCAAAGATCTGAAACTTGTTCTATAGTTAAGGATTGAAATGGACGCATTAAAGGAAGGTCTTGAAATGAATGGGCGGAGGAAATTTTTTCCCCCTCCTATTTCTTAAGTAACAAAATGTTTATTGTAAATTTTCTATTGTAAGCTATTTAATGTATTTATGACTGTAAACATTAAAATTCCAGGCGTGAAGGAGCAAGCAGAACGTTTCGAGCATCATGAAAAAAGACCTGAAGAGACCGGCCTCCGTCCAAGTGCCCCTGTTTTTCACCCTCGTTCTGAACATACTCAAGAAGTTGGAGGAGTAGGCCAAGAACAGATTTCGGGATTTCAGCAACAAGGCACTGCCGCTGCTCCAAAAGGGGAAATTACTGTTGTAAAGAAGGTCGTTGAAGAAAGCCAAACTGTGAAACCTATCTCCGTGACGGAAGAAAATATTACAAGACAGTGGCAAACACTTGATAGATCAACATAATTATTTTATTCTATGCCCATTTTAATTTGTTCTAATTAATTCATTTTCTTTTTGGTCGTTCGACAAGCATATGTCTGTCCTTTGTGTTTTGTCCCGGTCCAATTTCTATAACTCCGGTATTGCAGTCTAACGGGTTATTGTGTTTTTAAGTCTGTTTTTTAAGTTCTGTTTTTTGGCTGTTTATTTGTTCTGCCCCTAATCAACCGAAGTTTTTGTTAAGAATAATGTTGGTCTTACTGTGTCCACTCGATGGAGAGTCATAGAGCCCACAGAGTAGTGAAGAGGCATTTTGGGGAGTTTGGGGATCATGGTTGGGTGTGAGTATGGTGGCTGTGGTGTTCCAGATGCACGCTTCCCTTGCAAAGCTGAACTAAAACTGAAATACAATGATAAAAAGCAGATAAGTTTGCTGACTAAGTGACGTCCATTATTCAATTAACTATTAAATTGCTGATTTTAGTAGACAACACTTTTTCCAATGGAACATTTCTAAAACTTACCGTAATGAAATTCATTGTGTAGAACAAGATTATTGTCTTTGTACATCTTAAATTCAATTTTGTTTATAGCTGTTGGATTAATTATTAGTGAATTTTTGTTTGAAGAAGCACAATATATTACATGGCTGTCGGTGTCACTCGTAAAATTTATATCCAGAATATATTTGATTTTATATCTGAAAATCTTCCATTTTCAAATGATTGTGCTAATTTTGATATTTAAATTAAGTGTTTTCAGGATTTCAATATTCAATGTTGAGAAAAGTTCCTGGCGTTAAATCGTTATACTCATTGTACCAACGTCAATTCAGAGTGAAAATAGCTGGCAAGACTAACACTACTGCAGAATTTTAAGGGCTCAATACTTCTTACTATTTGCCTTTATATTAAACTATACGGCAACAACATTCAACGCTTTCATATTACTGGTTCGAATAATACTGTTCCAAGGACCAGTCCCGCAGGGTCTCACAGGAAACTAAAGTTTTAGAACAAACAAAAAGGCCAAAAAATAAATCTACCATGTTCTTTCGTTTAAATATTATTTATAAAAAAAAAAAAACACTAAAAAGTATGAACTTGTAATGCTTGATTCTAGCCAAGCGGATACTAAAATTATTTATGAATTTAAGGCTGATTGACTCACTAGTGTCTTCGGTTAGTCAAAGATTATTGAGAAACCAAGGAGTCTTGAACAAGTATACTCAATCTTATAAAATAAATATGTTGAGCTAATTTTTGCTTTCTGGGGCTCAACTTTTTCAAATCTGGAATTCTAATTCGGATAATTAAAATTGAAGCTAGTTGCACGTTTTTTGCTAATAATGTATTTCAAGCTGTGATCTGTCCTTTTTTACTATTTTTTTTTCGTGCGGAGTGTTCTTATGATTGTATGCAGCGTTCGGAGGGAAGTTCTCGAGTAGGGTAGATGTTTCACACTGGTATTCGAATCCCAAGTGTTTTTCTCTATAAGGTTGTTAGTGAAATTAGCTTAGAGATATTTTGGGAAGATGTTTTCAAGTAATGTTTAATTAAAATATGCACTACTGTAGGCTAGCTATTCTGTGTTTGGCTTTCATGTATGACAGGCTTAGATGTTTCTATGATAGCATCGTATTATAATTGGTGTTATCTGGATATTAAAAAAAAACTTATGGTTGTGAATTTCAGTAGCTTCGATTTGGTATTGCCCACAATATGGTAGATGTAAGAGCCAAATCAAAACTCAAGAGTAGTTAGTTGGTAGAAATACATTGTCGTAGAAATACCTAGAGGAACTACGTTTTGTGCTAATGTTTTATGCGACCTATAATTGTGTGATTTCAGTATTTGCATCAACGGCTGTGTCTCAGTATTAGACTATTTGAACGTTTTGCAATAAGGATAAGATCGTAAAGGACCGGAGACAATAACATTTTTTTTTCTGTATTATGGTATTGTAGCTTAATAAATTGCATTTAATTTTCGCTCTTTTCTTTTCATAGCTAAAGCAAGTGTTGACTTAGCAAGGGGTGATTTGTCTTCCTGGTGTTGCTTTTTGTCGGCCTTACGTGAACCGGATGAATGTACACATCTGAGGACTGCCTTTTCTAATGACAATCCAAGGTCATATCCAATGACAAAACCTAGCTGCACTTATCAAAATAGTTGAAAGGTGTAAAAATAGGCCTCAGGAGGTAGCATGATAAATCCTCCTTTGAAAAGGGACCTTAGATTATACAAATTAGCCCATTTTGAAGCAAAAGGTACCATAGATCAACTTAGTAGAAAAGAGCATGTTAGACCTTGGTAAAATCAGGACAGTCCAAATATTTTTATTTGCACAATTGCTGAACTTAAAATGGTACTGGGACGAGCTCCTCCCTATCAGCTTTAAAGATATAGACGGGCTGGTCCTCCATGGGCATGTGTCTGTTTGGGATCTTTCCGGGGTGGTCTTGAAAAATCTCATACGGTGTTTCACCGGGAGCAGGTGCTTCCCCCCTGGAAAATTCCCCTCCATGCTAGATCTAACCCATGCTAGATCTGAATCAGGTGATTCAAATGATTTTTCATGAAATTATGCTTGATATATAATTGTGCATCTGGTACTATAAAAGGAGTGGTTGGTCATTGTGTAGGCTGGGGGGGGGATGTCTAAAAGAGCAAATTTCAATGCCCTAATTGTCTAATTCTTCCTGAGCCTTCAGCTCAATATAGGAAAGGGTTTAGGGGGAGATAGGAGTTAATCTATCATCTCCCTTCATCTAGACTAAGCATGGATAAGGATGCAGCGGGGAGATGCCTCCCTTTTTATTACAATTTCTTATATTTATTTTAAGGCTTCATTTTTTTTAAACTGATTTGCGTTACATTTTTTATAAAATTATAGGAAGTAATGTGTAAGTACGCATCAACTATATGAAGCAGTGGCGAGGGGCAGGTGCTTAATAGTGAATTTTAATGTCCAATTGTTCTAACTCTCATTGAACCTTCACATAATTATAGAATGAGTTTTTGGGAAGGAGGGAGAGGTAAAAATTGATATCTAATTCCTCTTGATTCTTGGAATATTTTTGGTCCACACCTTTATTATTGGTACTTCGGGGTGGTGTAATAGTATCACTTATTACTACAATCTTTTTTTCTTTGTAGTATAAATATTGCATTCATATGGCTACCAGCATAGAGAGGGATAAGGCAGACTGGTTATCATGGGCCTTGCCAGAAAATACTTGGGCATTGGAGGAGGGGGGAGGGGTGACAAACCTACCATTAGCTATGTTTTGACCGATTTTAAATGATTATTTTACTCTTTTCCTTTAAAAATGTTTAAATGTATTTGAGTATGCGTATATAATCTATTTCAACACCAAAGAACACTATTATGGAGGTCGTGATAGCTTCAGCTACGTAGAAGACCAAGTCACGCAGAACTTCCATCCACACGAACAATAATACCCGTCTCTGTCCACCCGGATTTCCTTAGTAAAATTATTTTTAAGAACTTATTAAACAAAAACCTACTTTTCATGGAAAACTTTGACTGAAGAATCAAATTTTGTCCATAATTTTACTTACGATACAACATTTGAATTCTGAAGCACAAAACTGGAAAAGCAAGAAGCTACCAACCAATTTGCAATTATAGGTACATGCACTTCAGCAGCAATAAATCGTATGCTTATTGGGCTGGTAGCCCACATCATATCTTGATTAAGCCGGGGCATGATCTGAAAAACAATCAGAAATTTAACTAAATGCAATTTTTTTTCAACTACCATGTAAGAGCGCATTGTCTACATCGTCAAGATAACGCATTGCACTCACCTATTCCTAGTCTTAGCCACTTACGCTTCTTGACATTAATTTTCAAACTTATTCTTGCCCACTGAACTCGCAAAACCTTTAAAAGCTCATCCCTTTTCCTATCATTTTCAGCTAGGATGCTTAAATTATCAGCATAATTTAAGTCTAGGAGAGTTTTGTTTCCCCTTTTAATTCCATGCTCTCCCATTGCCTTTGTTGTGCTCCTTAGGATAAAGTCCATGAAAATGTTTATATAAACAGGGATGGTTAAGGTAGGAAATGAGGTTAGCAGCTGGTTTTTTTTTTATTAAATCAGGATTTAAGCAGGGTTATGTTCTATCCCCCTTTATATGGATCAGTTTGACAGATTTAGTCTTAAGGAGCACAGGACAGGCAATGGGAGACCACGGAATCAAATGGGGAGGAAAAACTCCTGGACTTATAATATGTTGATGATTTAAGCATCCTAGATGAAAGTGTGAGCAAAATGAATGAACTGTCAGAGGTTTTGCGAGTTCACGGAGCTAGAATAGGTTTGAAAGTTAATGTTAAGAAGACTAAGTCACTAAGGCTAGGAATAAGTGAAGATGAAAAGGTGACGTTCGATAACGAAAAGATTGATCAGGTGGGCAGCTTCACTTACCTTGGTATTATCATAGGCAGCGTGCTAGCGCTGCCTAAGTAAAGAACGATGTCGGCACAATGTTTTTTTTTTCTCCACCCGGGCACTTCGTATCGAAGGAGTTGTCGTAGAAACTTCGAAAAGGGCTCATTCGATTGGAAATTAGAGTGGCTAGTGCCCTTTTTAATAGTCGAAAGTGATTGGAGGGCAACTAGCCCACGCCCATCATTCCCCCAAACACATCCAATCAAAATTTTGAGATAGCCATTTTGTTCAGCGTAGTTGATTTCCAGATAGAAAATATGTTTTTGAGGGGGACACTCCCGCACAACCCTCAGGGCAAGGATTATACGTTATGCCCTGGGGGCATATAAGGTTTTTATTGAAATCTTTGTCGTAGAAACTTGAAAAAGGGCTCATTCGATTTGAAATTCAAAGGGATAGTACCCTTTTTAATAGTTGAGAAAGTGATTTGAGGGCAACTCATCCCCCTCTCACGCCCACCTTTTCCCGAAACACATCCAATCAAATTTTTAGATAGCCATTTTATTGAACGTTGTTGAAAGTTTTGGAAATTAGGTCTTTAAGGATGACAACCCCTCCCCCCCCACAGCCCTCAGGGCAAGGGTTGTAAGTTATGCCCTGGGGCATATAAAGTTTTTATTAAAAGCGTTGTCGTAGAAACTTCAAAAGGGCTCATTCAATTGGAAATTGAAAGGGCTAGTGCCTTTTTTAATAGTTGAAAGTGAATGGATAGCGACTAACGCTCCTCTCACACCCACCATTTTCCAAAACACATGCAATCAAAATTTTGAGATATTCATTTTGTTCATCGTAGTTGAACGTTCTGGAAATTAGGTCTTTTAGAATGATAACCCCCTCAGAGCCCCCAGTGCAAGGGCTGTAAGTTAAGCCCTGGGGGCATATAAGGTTTATATAGAAAGTTGTTGTATAAATCATAGGCAGCACTATCGCGCTGCCTAAGTAAAGAACAGGGTCACTCGAGAACGAGACAAGAAATGGGGACTAAGTAAAGAGGAGGGCACTCCCCCACAACCCTCAGGGCAAGGGTTTTAAGTAATGCCAGGGGGGCATATAAGAACGATGTTTGCATAATGTATTATTTATTATTTTTTTTCCTTTAGAGCAGGGCACTTCGTATCGAAGAAGTTGTGGTAGAATCTTCGAAAAGCGTTCATTCAATTGGAAATTGGAGTGGCTTGTGCCCTTTTTAATAGTCAAAAGTGATTGGAAGGCGACTAAAACCCCTTCCACGCCCACCATTTCCCGAAACACACCCAATCTAAATTTTGAGATAGCCATTTTGTTCAGCGTAGTTGATTTCCAGATAGAAATTTTGTTTTTGAGGACAGTCTCCCACAGCCCTTAGGGCTAGGGTTGTAAGTTATGCCCTGGGGGCATATAAAGTTTTTTATAGAAGGCATTGTCGTAGAAACTTTAAAAATGGCTCATTCGATTGGAAGTTCAAAGGGCTAGTGCCCTTTTTAATAGTCGAAAGTGATTAGAGGGCAACTATCCCGCCTCTCACGCCCACGTTTTCCCCAAAAATCTAATCAAAACTTTGAGATGGCCATTTTATTCAACGTGGGTTTAAGTTCTGGAAATTAGGTCTTTGAGGATAACAACCCCCCCCACCAGCCCTCAGGGCAAGGGTTGCAAATTATGCCCAGGGGGCATATAAGGTTTTTATGTAACGAGTTGTCGTAGAAACTTCAAAAAGGGTACATTCGATTGGGAATTGAAATTTATAGTGCCCCTTTTAATAGTCGAAAGTGATTGGAAAGCAACTAACATCCCTTTCACATCCACCATTTCCCCAAACACATCCAATAAAGATTTCGAGATAATCATTTTGTTCCACGCAGTTCAAAGTTCAGGAAATTATACCTTTGAGCAGGACAGTCCCCCCCACAGTCTTCAGGGCAAGGGTTATTAGTTATGCCCTGGGGTCATATAAGGTTTTTATTGAAATCTTTGTCGTAGAAACTTCAAAAAAGGCTCATTCGATTGGAAATTAAAGGGCTAGTGCCCTTTTTAATAGTCGAAAGCGATTGGAAGGCAACTAACCCCCTTCTCGCACCCATGTTTTCTCCAAGCACATCCAATCAATATTTTAGATAGTCATTTTATTCAACGTAGTTGAAAGTTTCGGAAATTAGGTCTTTAAGGATTACACCCCCCCCCACAGCCCTCAGGGCAAGGGTTGTAAGTTATGCCCTGGGGGCGAATAAGGTTTTTTATTGAAAGCGTAGAAACTTCAAAAGGGTTCATTCAACTAGAAATTGAAAGGGCTAGTGCCTTTTTTAATAGTTGAAAGTGATTGGAGAGCGACTAACGCCCCTCTCACGCCAACCATTTTCCCAAACACATCCAATAAAAATTTGAGATATCTGTTTCGTTCAACGTAGTTGAAAGTTCTTGAAATTAGGTCTTTTAGGATGAGAATCCCCTCAGAGCCCTTAGTGCAAGGGTTGTAAGTTATGCCCTGGGGGCATATAAAGTTTATATAGAAAGTTGTTATAGAAATTTTAAAAAAGGCTAATTTGACTGGAAATTGAAATTGCCCTTTTTAATAGTCTAAAGTGAGTGGAGAGCAACTAACCCCCCTCTTACGCCCACCATTTCCCCAAAAAGATTCAATCAAAGTTTAGAGATAGCCATTTTGGTCAACGTAGTTGAAAGTTCTGGAAATTATGTATTTAAGGAAAACAAACCTCCCAGAGCCCCAAGGGTAAAGGTTGTAAGTTATGCCCTGGGGGCATATAAGGTTTTTATAGATAGAGTTGTCGTAAAACTTCAAAAGGGGCTCATTCAATTTGAAACTGAGAGGGAAAGTACCCTTTGTAATAGTCGAAAGTGATTGGAGTGTAACTAACACTCCTCTCACTCGCACCATTCCTCCAAACACACCCGATCAAAATGTTCAGATAGCCATTTTGTTCAACGTTGTAGAAAGGGTTGGAAATTATGTCTGAGAAGGACAACCCCTCCCCCCCCCAGCACTCAGGGCAAGGGTTGTAAGTTAACCCCTGGGGGCATATAAGATTTCTATTGAAATTTTTGTCGTAGAAACTTCAAAAGGGCTCATTTGATAGGATATTGAAAGGGATAGGGCCATTTTTAATAGTTGAAAGTGATTGGAGAGCGACTACCGCCCCTCTCACGCCCACCATTTCCCCAAATACCTCCAATCAAAATTTTGAGACAGCCATGTTGTTTAACGTAGTTGAAAGTTCTGGAAATTCGGTCTTAGAGGATGACAACCACCCTAACAGACCTTAGGTTAAGGGTTGTAATTTTTGCCCTAGGGGCATATAAGGTGTTTATAGAAAGCGTTCTCGTTTCCAAAAGGGCTCATTCGATTGGAAATCGAAAGGCCTAGTGCCCTTTTTAATAGTCAAAAGTGATTGGAAGGCTTGACATTTTTATAGTAAAGATCGAAGTGGGTATAATGTATCATTTTTTGTTGTTTTTGTTGTTTAGACCAGGGTACTTCGTATCGAAGGAGCTGTCATGGGAACTTCGAAAAGGGCTCATTCAATTGAAAATAGAAAGGGCTGATGCCCTTTTTAATAGTCGATAGTGATTTGTGGGCAAGTAATCCCCCTTCCACTCCCACCCTCCCACACCAACCCTCCCATTTCTACTCTTGCGTGAAACTACAAAAAATCAGCATCAATAAATAAATGAAACCCAAAATGAACAGAAATTAAAATAATTAACCGAGTCAAACTCAAAACGAGCAGAAATTAACATAAGTTGGGCGCGAAACCCCTATGCCTTCTAAAGGCCAGAACAAAATTTGCACTTTACTGAAAAAATACAAATGAATGTGCATTGTAAGATTAATATACATATAATGATATTTAGTAATCAAAATGTTAATATTATTTGATTTATTAAAGTTATAAAAGTAAAAAAAAAATTATATTTTTTCAGTAAAGTGCAAATTTTGTTCTGGCCTTGGGAAGGCATAGAAGTTTTGTGCCCAACTTATGTTAATTTCTGCTCGTTTTGAGTTTGACTCGGTTAATTATTGTAATTTCTGTTCGTTTTGGGTTTCATTTATTTATCGATGCTGATTTGTGGTAGTTTCACGCTTGGTAGATTATTTGTTTTGATTTTTGCTTATTTTTTGTTTGATTGAGTTCTTTACTTTTCTTTGAAAACTTATCTTGTTGAAAAAGTTTTTTAAATTAATAACTAGTAAAGACGGTGGGAGCAGTGAAGATGTTAAAAGTAGAATAGCCGAGGCTCAGGGTGTTTTTTCACAGTTGAAAAAGTTTTGAAGAATAGGAAGATAAGTCTGCAAACAAAGATTAGAATATTTGAAGCTACAGTGCTGACAGCGGTTAAATATGGCTCTGAAGCATGGGCGCTCCGAAAAACGGATGAAGAATTGCTAGATGTTTTCCAGAGAAATTGCCTAAGGATTGTTCTGGGTACACGGCTGACTGACCGTATTTCAAACAGTAGGCTGTATGAAAAATGTGGTTCAATCCCGCTTTCTAGGACTATAATGAAAGAAAAGTTGAGATGGCTAGGGCACGTTGTGCGGATGAAGAATGACAGATTGCCGAAGATTGTCCTTTTCGGCCAACCGTCGAGGGCTAAACGGAAAGCAGGTTCTGGTCTGGGGTGGGAGGACGTCATAGAGAAAGATTTAAAGGAAATGGGAACTTCCTGGGAGGGTGTAAAAAGGAAGCTTTCAACCACCATATTTAAAAGAATCATTTACCTCACTTATCAGCATCTTGAGCCTTATTATTTCTTAATCTGTTTAATACTGTTAATAATTCTTCCACGCATGATAAATCTTCCTTCTAATCCAAAGTGTCACCAACTTTTCCGTCCTTTTCTATATCTTTTCCAGTGACTATTACGGTTTAGCACATTCTCAAAATATTCTGGTCATCTCTTCTACTCTTTTCAACCCTTACCACTAATTGTGGCCCTGTTCCTGTCCTTAACTGGGACATGTTCACACTGACTGTTTCCTCAATTTATTATCATGTCAGTAAAATGTTTAAATATTATGCCGTCTCTCTGCATCTTTCAAAACTTCATCAATGTTATTCATGGTCTCCACTTAGCCCCTTCTTAACTCATATTTTAATGTTTTCTCCACTCTTTATATTCCTCTTATTTTCATATTATCTATCACTCAAATAAATGTCGTACAAGCCCCTCCTCTCAATTAAACATAAAGCATTTTCACTTGTATTCCCAGCTGTATTTCTAACTTCTTTTCCTAAGGCAACATCAATTATTTTACAAACTATTTTCTTAAAATGTTTCAATTCCATCTTCTACATAGTCAAGTTTAAAACTTTCCAGTTAGTATTCAACTGTTCCAGGAAAGTGTGTCTACAGAAGGCAGTCACCCTTCCCAGATTTCAGCTTTAAATTAACCTAATACCCTGCTAGTTGGTGATTTTTATACTTTTAACATCGATACTCCTATATACCCTAGCACCTTGTATAGATCCTGCCAGTATTAGGTTTGCAATAAAATCATCAATAAAGTTAGCCGTCTTACCATCATGTGAATACAATGTTAACTTATGGGCAATTTTATTTATTTTTGTTGTCTATTTGGCACTGCTTGAATCTGTTTTTTTTTTGTGTTCTCAAACTCAAAATGAATAGAAGAAACTTATTTATTTCTTTTATATCCTAATTGCACACCTAGAAAGAATGGACTATTATTTTTAAATGACAGTTATTTAATGAAGCGACGGGCTTATTCATTTTCATTCCATTGTCCGTTTTTGCCACATATCAAATTTTAAACCTAAAAGGAATTGGACCATCCCCTAATTGGACCATCCCTTCCTCTTTCCAATGAAATCTGTGATCTTTTTATACGTTATCTCCGTAACAATTTGTAACAATAACATTTCTGATTGGATATGCCTACATCACCATTACAGAATTCTTTGCAAGATGGAAACGGGATCGTTTCATAAACGTTGAAAGTACAAACCTGGATGGACCACTTTAAGCTGGTAGATTGAAGATTGAACATTCCAACTATTTATAAAAGAATTCATGCAATTTAAATTGTAGTTTTTCGTTGCTTTTGTTAAAAATGAGTGACCAAAATAAAATTGAAAGTGCTAAAAAAATTGCTCAAGCTCTTGCAGGAGAAGATGAAGAGGTGAGTTTAAATAGATTAGCTTCGAATTAAGCTTGGTAAGTTTGGACCTGGTAAGCCTGGAAGACTAAACCTGGTAAGGAAATCTGTGGCTAAAATATCACGGCTAAGGTAAAATATTAGCTATACTACCTGGTAAGGGAGGGCGTCATAACATCGAACCGTCAGGAGTAGTACAATATCCGTCATAACATCGACAAAAAAATCCGTCAGAACCTTGAACCGTCATAACAACGAAAATTTTAAAACTTTAGTTTTTTGGGGTTTAGGGGGGAAGGTACCTAGGTTAGGTAGGTTACGTATTTAGTATATGCTATGCCTTACCCCCACCCCCTGATGCGCAAATATATAGCCGAAATTTGTTTCTAAACTATTATTAACTTATTACTTAGATGTTATGACGGTTCGAGGTTCTGACAGTTCGATGTTATGACGTTTCGTGCTTGTGACGGTTCGTCGAGATGGTAGCAGCCCCTTGGTAAAACTTGTCTTTGTTCATTTTTGGCGTTAACGCCCTAGCTCTCAGGCATACGTGCAAGAAGGGCAAAACCCTAGTTTAGGCACGTTTTGCCGTTGAGTTATATAAACTGAACTTTCACAAACAGATCTACTGCCCAAATCGGGGGACGCAAAGATATTCCTACCTTCATCTCTTTCCTTGTAGTATCTTTGGGCTGACATATACAATTATTCAACTGCAGCAACGGCTATTTGGTCAGAAATGAGACATTCACAGCCATGTGCGAATTTCTGGTTAAATGTATTCCATCTTTAAAATTATCACCTAAGTTCATTTATCAGAGTTTGTCCGATACGTTAGATTGATGAATTGCATCTGTATTTCAGAAAAAAAGGCTAAATCAGATCAAAATCGATATTAAAAGTCATTTTGTGCTGAAAAGTTCGCAAGGACAACACAAATAGACTGCCAATAATGAAAGCGCAGGAATAAATTCTGGAAGGAGGAGACGAGGGTAAGGTTATGAGGCTGAAATTAGTTTTGAGAGCATGTACCGATTCGTCGCATTTTCAGCTGCATAGCCTTGTTCGTGCACAAACAGGCTTTTCCTTAATTCAGATAGAAGAAAAAGAAATATACCGTTTAATTCCCCAATTAAAGCTATTTCCAAATATAGTAGTTATTGCTTTCACAATTTCACCCCAATCCTCCCTCCAGATTTTTGAGATGTAGGCCTAGCCCTAGATTATTAATAACAGTTTAGTTTTTGTCGTTTTTTCGCCAAATTCGACACGTGATATCATGATTATGAGCCAACCATTGATGAGAAAAAAGCACAAAAAAAAGCAAACCAAAAAAATCAGAAAAGTTTTGTATATAGTCTAGTTATATATCTTATCTCAGTAGAGGGAATGGGACGCAGTGCATTTTTGAGGGTAGTAATTAGTATGTTTAGAATGAGCGTTAAAAAGCACAGCGGTGTGGATGTTTGTCTGTTAGTTAGGGAATTAATCATGACAACGCAAAATTGATCCTCATTTGTGGTGTAGACGTATGTGTGGGAGTTATATTTTTACAACACATAGTTCAACCGAGTTTATTAATGGTCAATGCCTCGTGGAAAGGGAAGGGGTTGAGTTAGAAACTCCAAAGAACCTCTCTGGGCCATAATTCAGACTTTGGTTTCATTCTGGAAAGCTTCATTCATGCTCTTTCAGTGTAAACCTCTATAACAATTATCACCTTAACACTCGATTTTATTATTATGATATTTTGCAAAGAAATCATACTCAAACAACGGACCACACTTGGAAACAATGGGAAAATGTTTTTTTTTCAAGGCATTGGAATTTAAACTTTAAATGAATATTTCGGCCCTGTGTCCAAGGCCGTCCTCAGCACAACGCAAGTGAAAATATAAAAAAGAAACTTACATTACAGTAAGAACTTTCAAGGTAATTAAATTAAAAAAAAAATTCAAGAAATTATTTTTAAAACTAAAAAATTCTAAGTGAAAAAATTCTTCCCCATTGTTTCTAAGTGTGGTTCTTTTTCTGCGATGGAAAGGCAATGTGGTCTTCATTCCTCTTTAAGAAATTATACTCACGTGAAACCAGGGCAAGAATATAAGAAAATCTAAATGGAATTTGTAATGCTCATATCATGCCTGTGTACTCTATAAAAAGGAACACGCTTTCTTTTCACGTTTGGCTCATAATTTGCTTCTCTTGGGCCTTGGCATGGGATCTTGACCAGTTGGTTCCTGAGATTTGAGTAATCCGACAAGAGGAGTTTGAAACAGATGTCTGCTGTATGGTTAAACTTTTGTTCAATGTAATGAAATTCTTCCATAAATTCTCTCGAACTATTTGTAAGAGAGGGTTGGATGTGTGAGGTCCAAAATCTATATGTCCCTCTGCCCAAATCGTACGCATCAACAAGAACTCTAAAGTACGCATAATGGAATTTTACCCCAACCGTTAAAAATAAGAATAAATTATTTTACCTTTTTAACTATTTAGGGAATTCATAGGCAGCGCATTTTGCGCTGCATAAGTAAAAAGCGATTTGGGCACAATATATTATTTATTTATTATTATTATTTTTTTTTTAGACAACGGCACTTCGCATCGAAGGGGTTGTTGTAGAAACTTCAAAAAGGGCTCATTCGATTGGAAATTCAAAGAGCTAGTGCCTTTTTAATAGTCGAAAGTGATTGGATGGCAACCAACCCCCCTCCCACACCCACCACCCCAAACAAATCCAATCATAATTTTGAGATAGCGATTTTGTCAGCGTAGCTCAGAGGTCCGGAAATTATGTCTTTGAGAATGACAACCCCCCCCCCCCCCCACACACCCCTCACGGCAAGGGTTGTAAGGGTACTTATGTACTATCTGTAACACACGCGCCATATTATGTAGGAATATGCTTAAGGAACTAGTCAAACGCGTTTCTTTCAATAGACAATTGGATTGGAAACCGTGGTTTGTCATTGCATTTACAATATTTAAACTATTTTTTTGGGGGTTTAGGGGAAAAAAGGTACCTTTGTTGAGTTAGGTTAGGTTAGGTTACGTATTTAATTTATGCTATGCTTTACCCCCCACCCCACCCCCTAATGTGCAAATATATAGCCGAAATTTGTTTCTAAAGTATTCTATTTTTATCCTATTTTGTTTTATTTCATTCGCATTAACCAAACTTCACTTTTCGCGTTTGTTACAGATAGTAACATAAGCACCGTTGAAAGTTATGCCCTGGGGGCATATAATGTTTTTATGGAAAGGATGGTTGTACAAACTTCGGAAGGGGTCATTGGATTGGTAATCCGAAGTTCTAGATCCCTTTTAAGATTCAAAATAGTCTGAGGGTGGATACCCTCCCCCACACACCTTGTATTTTCCCGAAATGCATATGATGTAAATTTTAAGATGGCCATTTGTTGTCGTAGAAACTTCGAAAAAGGGTCATTTGGCTGGAAATTGAAAGGGCCAGTGCCTTTTTTGATATTCCAAAGTGATTAGAGGGCAAAAAGCCCCCCCCCCCCCCCCCATGGCCATCAATTCCCAAAACACATCTAATAAAAATTTTGAGATAGCCATTTTGTTCAGCGTAGTTGAAAAGCGTATAAATTTGTCTTTGAGGATGACACCCCCCCCACACACACACAGTGCTCAGTGCAACGGTTGTGGGTTATGCAACGAGGGCATATAAGGCTTTTATGGAAAGGATAGTCGTAGAAACTCAAGAGGGGGCTCATTGAATTGAAAATCATCTTTCTAATGCTCTTTTCAAGAGTCAACGTGATCGATTGGCAGCCCCTCTCCCCACTTCGTATTTTCCCCAAATACATCCGATAGAAATGTTGAGATATCCACTTGTTGAAAAAATAGTCCAAAGATTATATAACAAGGCCTAGGGGGTTGACAGAATCGCCCAGAGTCTGGGGGTAAGGGTTGTAATTTATGCCCCGGGGGAATATAAGGTTTTTATGGAAGTGGTTGTCGTGTGAACTTTAGAAGAGGCTCATTTGATTTAAATGTAAATTTATAGTTCTCTTTTAAGACTACATCATGATGGAAATCAACTAGCCCCCCCCCCTGACATCCTCTTTTACCAAAACGCATTCAATTGAAATTGTGAGATAGCCATTTTGTTACTAGTAGTCCAAAAATCATGTAACAATGTCTTTAGGGTGGACACAATCCCCAAGAGCCCATGGTCAAGGGTTGTAAGCTATGCCCCGGGGCATATAAGGTTTTATGGAATGGGAGGTTGTATAAACTTTGGGTTGGATGGAGCTCACGTGTTTGGAAGTCGCAAGTTTTAGTGCCTTTTTTAAGAGTCAAAAGTAAATGGAGGAGAATCAGCCCCCCCCACCTTCCCCAAAGCCTCATTTATACAAAACACATCCATCGAAATTTTAAGGGAGCTATTTGGCTTAGAATTGTTGGAAGGTCCATCAATTATGTCTCTGGGGATGTCAACCTCCCCACAGTCCTCAGGACAAGGGCTCTGAGTTAGGCAATTCGTTCATTGTTTACTCATAGTATTTGTTATTGCGTTAGGTTTGCATTTTTGAACTTTACTTTCCAAAAAGACGAAGGGCTTTTAGGTGAACCTTTCAGAGAGACTGTCTAAGAGAGTGTTGAACCAAATCAATACACTTTATGTCCATAAGGGTTGTCAAAATGGGTTAATTCAGGAATGAATGAGTATATTAATTTGGAACTTTCAGGAAGTGATGAGGGACACGATCAATTGACCAAAAAAGCATTATTTGCACGCCAGTACTACTACTACTACAACTACCTCTACTGCTAACACCACTGCTACTACTACTAATTCTACTACCATAACTAATACCACTAAAACTACATTAGTTACATTTAGATTAATACCACTAAAACTGCCAATAAGTTAAGTTACATTAATACCACTAAAATGTGTCTACTTCTGTAGCGAGTACTGCCAAGGCTAAGGATATTGATATGGACATTTGAAGAAACGTTGAGGGAAAAATTGAACTAAACCAAAACATATTAAGTGTATAGGAGAACGGCTATAACCGGGACACCTCGATAACTGGGGCATTCAACTTTTTAGTGTCTTAATGTTCCGTAAAAAACCTGAAAATGTCATTAAAGAACTGCCATCTAGTAGCCTATATGTGAGTGAAGTTTGGTCAAGATGACTGAAAGTTTTTTTTTTCAAAAAGTTTGAAAAAGAAAGTTTATATGGTTATTTTGTATTTCTTTTCATAATTTTCAATGCTTTGCTATTTCTGAATGTCTGAAGGTATAAAATCCATATTGATTTCAGGTGGTAGAGTATTTATCAAGGTTTAGAAGGTCCTAAGACTTTATAAGTTTACTAGCGCTATCTTCGAGAAAAGTAAATAAATCCAAAAACCTTGCCACCAGGGAGCACTGGTAAAACTGGTGATAGTGATAACTGGGACACCATGTCTAACACAGTCTCATTGTGTCATATATAAATAAATAAATATATATATATATATATATATATATATATATATATATATATATATATATATATATAATATATATATATATATCTATATATATATATATATATATATATATATATATATATATATATATATATATATATATATATATATATATATTATATATATATATATATATATATATATATATATATATATATATATATATTATATATATATATATTATATATATATATATATATATATATATATATATATATATATATATATATATATATATATATATATATATATATATATATATATATATATATATATATTCAATTCAATTCAAACCTTTTATTTCCTCCGAATACGAAGAGTAAAAAAGAAATAAATAAAAATAATAACCGCTAATCAACAGGCCATAAAATTATCTTAAACTATATAACAACAAATACGCAAAGGCCTTCAATCAAAATTACCACACAAATTAACACTTCATTCATTCAAAAATTAAACTCACAAAATAATAAATAAATTAAGCTTCGTGCGCAGCTCTATATAAATTATGAGAAAAAACATTTAATTTGGATAAAAAATTCTTCTGCTTTTTCTCCAAAACATCAACAGGGTTTTTTATTTTATATGCATTCATTAAAAAAGTATTTGATTCAGATTTAGAAAAGCGGCAAAGGAACTTAGCAAAATTAAAAAATGTGGTTTTTACATGCGCAATATTACTAATTCTAAAAAACGGGAGAAGCGATGAAAAAACTAAAATTTGAGGCAAAGCGACTGTATTATATACCCGAGCCAGTGATTTCCGAGAAAGAAGATCGCGAAGACAAATTACTGCCCCGAAACTAGACGCTATTCTACTTTTAACTGCTTTAGAAATAGAAGCACGGCATAGAGCTAAAGTTGGTCCATAAGGCACACCAAGATATAAAAAAGATTCCAAAGGTTTTAAAATACTATCATAAATACGGACAGAAATTTCTGAATTAACGAGATCATTAGCCTTAGGACCAAGAATTAAAAACTGACACTTTTCAGGGCGAAAACGAAGTCCATGCTCACTAAAAACCTTTGCTAAAAAATCTACATTTTGTTGAAGTGACTGAAGCGATCGACTCAAAAGGAGTAAATCATCTGCGTAAGCAATCCACGACAGAACATAACCTTTACCATAAATAAAAGTCAACTGAATTTGATCAAACAGCCCCGAAACAGTAATATTGAAAATCAAAGGAGAAATAATGCTTCCTTGTCTCAGCCCCCTACATAACTTAACATTATAATCACTAAACTGATTCTTCCACTTAATACGAATACGAGAGGAGCCATACCACTTTTTTAAAACCAAAACTACTGGTAGTGGGACATTATTCTTCAGAAGCGCAGTCATAGCCCAAGAATGGATAATTGAATCATACGCCGCCGCAAAATCTAACGCAAGTGTATAAACTCTATCCCATTGCTTACAAAAGGATATTATTCTTGAAAGGAGGGTATGAGCAACATCCATGCTTAGACCCTTACGGAACCCAATTTGATTCAGGCCTTGGTTACAAGACTCCAAATACTTTAATAAAACTAACTCAAAAACTTTGCTAATCTGGCACGAAACAGTAATTGGCCTGTAATCAGAACATCGATTCGTATTCCCTCCTTTTTTTGAAAGGGGTGAAGTGGTAGCACGAGAAAAGCTAGTTGGAAGAACTCCAGAAGAAAGAATAGTAGTAAAAAGAGTAGCGAGGAGAAGGATTGCTTTGGGGGATGCCCATTTTATATGGTTTGAATGTATACCATCATGATCAAAAGAATGCTTACTTTTTAGAGCTTTAATTGCTACCGTTACATCATCAACAGAAACAGATATTTTACTATTTGGGCGGGGCTTTGAAATTTCTTCCGATAATAAAGAGTCAAGCCGTGATTCAACTGCCGCATCACCGGATGAAAAAACTTGATTATAATGAGTTATCCAATCATCTAGTTTCAGAGAACTATTAGAATCTGGTGAACAATTATTATTACGACGTCTAGAATTAACCAAACTCCAAAGCTCATTCTTATCACTAGTAATCCTTGAACCAATTTCATCTTTTATAATTTCATTATGCAAACGCAACTCAGCCCGAAAAACGCGTTTAGTTAATTTCATACCATCATAAAATGGTCCAGATCGCGGTTTTCCCGCGCAATTCCAAAGGTAACAAGCTTGAGATGCATTCTTTTGGCTTTGCTTTAAAATCGGGTTAAGGTTCCAACCTAAAACACGAGATCCACGACGGAAAGAATCAGTTCTAAATGCTTTATTAGCCCCGACTTTTAAACTATGAACAATTTCAAGGTAAAATAGATCAATATCAATTTGATCAACATCCTTAGAATAATTTACAATTATTTTAGCTAAAAGTGCATCTGATTCTTCATGATATTTGCACATTTTTTCCCGATCCCAGATCATTTTATTTACAATTTGACTAGAACGATGGATAATTTTAAAAGATGGAATTTGAATATTTAAATGAAAAGAAAGGTAAAAATGGTCACTAATAGGCATATCCAACCCAACATGAACAGGCTGTGGTAATAACGCTGCATTTGAGACCAGCACATGGTCTAGATTAGAGCAAGAACCAGAATTATGGACATACGTAAAATCCGCATCTTTTGAAACTATAGTAAAAACCGAAAACAAAGATAAAAGAGCGGAGGAGCGGACATCAGAGATAGCAATGTTGCAGTTAAAATCCCCGCAAATAAGCCACTGGAAATCTGATGGAACTTTCGCCACACATCGCGATAATTCTAAACATGCAAAATTGAAATCAAAATCCGAATCAATAGTATGATAATTTGTTGGTAAATAGCACGAAAAAACAATAATCCCTGGGATTCGAACAGCAACAAAATAACGATTAACGGCAAACACTGAAACTGGAATATTCTCTCGAATAAAAATGCAAACGCCTCCTGATGGGCGTCCACCTGTAGGTGTAGCTGGAGATAAAAAACACTTAAACTGCTGCGACAGGCTCGAAAGAAGACTAGTAGAGTGGTCCAGAAGATGATGCTCTTGCAGACACAAAATATCCAGATCGCGCAGCATAGACTGCAATACATGTTGTTTATCACCAAAACCATTCAGATTCAGAGATATAGTCTTTGCACTAATCATTTTTTATTCTTTACAACTTTTTCGGTTAACTGTTTGCAGCGAAAGCTAAATCCAGTATGCTCATGAGATCCACAATGGAAGCAACAAGGTTCATTCTGGCAAGGGTTGTTCCTAGAATGAGAGTGTCCACTACCAAGGCACTTGAGACAACGTTCCACGCTAGAGCAGCCTGACGATATATGCTCTAGCGACCCGCATTTGTAGCACATTCGCGGTAAAAACTTATAATCAGTAAGCCGGAAATGTTCGTAGCCAATGTGAATCCCATGACGCAAATAATGAGACTTGGCCGTCACCGAACGGAAGTATACACGATATGATTTCGAAACACCGATGCGCTGTATCTCTTCGATACCATGGTTAGAAGCACACACACTCTCTGGGTTGATCGGGAAGTCCACTCGTGATAATAAACCGACAATTCTCGATTTGCGAACCTCAGTTTTACCGACCTTTTCATTCAAACAGGCTTTCAAGTTTTCGGCGTTTTGTCTTTTCGTATGAATGACCCATTTCTGTTGCTGGGATCCTGATTCCTTAGAAAGTGAAATCCGCACTATACCATCAGCTCCATCCAACGATTTCAGAAAAGCTTCACGCTTTAAGGGATCATCACAATCTTGTGGTGGTGAATCTACTACAAGACCCACTGTTTCTGACTCGTTATTCAGCGGAGGCCAGGATTTATCATTGAGTTTTTCTTTATTTATACAGCTCAAAACCTCGCTCTGTACTCCGTCACAACACTCTTTCACCAAAGCAGGAGTCTCTGCTACCTTACTTGTGACGTAATCAAGTTTATCAATTATGCTAAAAAGATGCCGGTCCCAGGTTTGAATGGCACGGCTAAAGTGAGCATTTTGATCCGTATCTATCGCAGGTATCGCATCACTTGCAGTCATAACGAATTTCAGATTTGGCAAGCGAGGGGTTGCATCTTCAGAAATAAGGATGTCTAAAATATCCTGTGACAGGCTTTGCTTAGCAGAGGGGCCGCGACGTGCAAGGAGTTTATGCGTGGGGTTCACTAGAGATGTTAGGAGGCTTCTAGCTTGATCAAGATGATCATAAGAATAGAAGTTTGTACACGAAGATATACAGGAGGCGGACGAAATTCCTGACTGTAGACAGTGCCGGAAAAAACTTAAAACTGGTGAATAAACAAGAGTCTCTGAAGGAGGCGGGATCTGCGGGGAAGCAGGTTTATCAGAAAATTTCTCGCAGCAGTCAGAGCACTGATATATTATAATACTGTCTTTCTCAATACTCTGAAGAATTTCACAGCGGTTATGGCAGAGGCGACCACAACCCCCAGCAGATGTGTTGCAAATAACTGTTCCTCTGGTTGCGAGGCTGAGGCTCTCTTTGCAAACTTTGCACCCTGTCTTGTACAACTTTTCAGAAGTCACGGCAGCCATTTATCAATTAATAATAATAACATATAAATATTGACTTGGTACTATGCGCTAAGGAAATGCAAGGGGGCTACCCCAAACCACTACCCCGCCTTCGCCTGAGTAAAACTATTACCAGATAAAATCTCTGCTTACGGAAGGTGTTCTCCTCGGTGATCTTATATCCAAAAAAAAAAACAGTTCATAAACGCTCACAATCTATCACCGCGGATCGCGCCAAAATTCATTTCATTTCACATAGCATCCTCCTTCGCGCAATTTAATTTACTGTAATTTATTTCAAACTTAATCCTTATTCCAAACTAAGTCACTGAATTAAATTCAAGCTCAAGCAGTGAATTAATGAATATCAGTAATCTAGGTTAAGTTCAGGTCAATTCACCAAAAGTCGACTGTTGTTTATTCCAAACTAAGCCACTGAATTAAATTCAAGTTCAAGCAGTGAATTAATGAACATCAAGAAACTAGGTCAAGTTCAAAGCAAATGAATTAATACTGGTTGAGAGCACGCTTTAAAGTTCAAGAAATCCAAATAAGATGTTTTCACTTGGGAGACTGAATCGAGACTTATATATATTAATATATATATTAACCGACCAGCCGGCACCAGAGATCACGGATCCTGCAGAGAAGGTAGACGAGACCACCGGTGATGTTTCTGGTTGTTCGAAGGTGGCAGTTCGTTCTCCAGAAAAATCCGAGTCTCTTCCTAGGGCAGGCAAAACAACAAACAAAGGAAGGAAAAGAGGCAGCAGCTCAATATCTCACAAGCACGCCCGTAAAAGAGATAATCAAAGAAGCAGCTAGGGAGCGAAAAGAAAAAAATAGAAAAGTAAACACTAAGAAAACCAAAGAGAATTTGAAAAAAGTGAAGATACGAGAAATCAAGAAAAAGGGGACAAAGTTAAGAGACTGGACCTCGGGTAAGACTCAGAACTTAGTGAGGTGTCATGTATTGAATATGGTGACAGTTTTGATGATTTGCTCCATCATGGAAGCAACGAAGAAGAAGAAGGCTTGTCAGTTAGCTTTTTTGATTTTGTTCTAGTGAAGCTTCGATCCGACACCAGATTATGTTAAATTGTAGGATAAGTAACCGACAAAGCAGAGGAAGAAATCACCATACAGGACATGAAAAAACTCACGGGCGAAAATTTGTCTGGTAAAAATTTCTGGAGAAACTAGAATGTTTAGGCTATCGGTTGGTTTTCAAAGCGTTTAGATAGCTTCATCAGGACTCGAACAATACCCAAAAGAAGACTTTTTTTTCCCAGTCATGGCTCCCCCTACATATTGCTGATATAAGTGTATCGACAATAATTTTGGAACGGCTTACCGTATCGACATGAAACTTCTGGGGAATCATGAGGGGAATGTTAACTGACCAAAAGGCAACATGTACCTGCTACTGCTGCTACTGCTTCTACTACTACCACTGCATCTATGATACCATTGCTATTAAGGCTAAACGTATGAAGGTGAAGATTCGACAGAATATTGAGGAGGAATTTGAACTGAATCGAAACACACTATGAATTTGCAGATTGTCAAAAGGGCGCATCTCTCCCTACATATTGCTGATATAAGCGTATCGACAACAATTTTGGAACGGCTTACCGTATCGACATGAAACTTCTGGGGAATCATGAGGGGAATGTTAAATGACCAAAAGGCAACATGTACCTGCTACTACTGCTATTAGTACTGCTGCTACTGCTATTACTACTACCACTAATACAACACAATTTCTCCTACTGCTTCTACTCCTACCACTGCATCTATGATACCATTGCTATTAAGGCTACACGTATAAAGGTGAAAATTCGACAGAATATTGAGGAGGAATTTGAACTAAATCAAAACACACTATGAATTTGCAGATTGTCAAAAGGGCGCATCTCAAGAAGGGATTTGGGTATTAAGTTGGAAATTTCAGAGAATGCTTAAAAAGAAAGACAAATTGACCAAAAGGTGATATGCACATGGAAAAAGAAAAAATCGCAAAGAATAGAAAACGAGGACAATAACAGCCAGTGGAAAAATAAAAAAAAACTATGCAAATATTTCAGTCAAGACCTCCACTTGACCGTCCTCAGTGCAGAATAATACGGGTAAAAATATAAAAAAACAAACCTTAAAACAAACACAAAACTAAAATAAGATAACCCTTTCAGAGTAACAGTAAAAGGGTAACTGAAAAAAAACAAGACTAAATACCATTTCACACTTTCATCTTACGTAAAGCACTCTTAAAAGCTAATCGCTTGCCAGGTGTGGTTCCCTAATTGCTGTTGGGCTCTACCAACATAAAAACAGCCACAAGAATAGGGGATTCTATAAACACCACTACCCAGAATGGGGCTGGTTTTGTCTTTACCGCTTAAGAAAAAGGCATTGTATTTGAATTTTTAAAGACGACATTAAGTTTATGTTTTTTAGGATTCTTTTCAATTTGTCACTCAATTTGGAATGTAGGGTAGAACAGTGAACAGTTTATTATCATCCACCAAGGGGACGATATCTGTTGGGGTTTGCGGAGTTTATGCATTCTTTTCTGCCTTTTTTCGTCTTTCGTCTATGATAGCTTCAAGTATTGCAGAATAAAATGTCCTTAAAATAGTTCAATTCTGAGACTCTGAGGCTCTGAGCATATTCTTATTACGGGGTCAACCAAAGAAATTACTACTCCTCTTTTTGTACAGGGAGAGTGGTAGGAGGAAAAATGCATATATCTATCGTTATGTGTAGGCTTTCTATAAATAGAAAATTCAAGGCTAAGAGACTTATTGAAAACTAAGACGGCTAGAAAAGGCAGTTTGTGGTTATTTTCTAGTTCTAAGGTGAATTGGAAGCTAGAGTCCAAAGTGTTTAGATGAGTCAAGAAGGAGTTAAGTGACTCCTCTCTATGTTCCCACACATACATAACATCATCCACATACCGACCAAAGAACCGGTATTTCAGAAGAAAAGTTTCCGAAGTAGTGATTTTATGAAATTCCATGTAAAAGTTGCCAAAAATAGTGAATGGCCCGTAGCCATTGGTAAACCCATAATTTGGGTAAAAAATTGGTTATTATATCGGAAATATAAGGATATTTTATCTGAAATATAAATATATATATATATATATTCCTTTATTCTAATTTCTTGTGATATTAGAAAATGTGAACTTGCTCATCAAAGAAAATTAGAAGATAAAATTGACCAAATGGACTATAAAACACTAGCTATAGAAACTATTATGCGTCTCATCCATCTTTACAATAGTTCTTCCTTATATTCCCCATAAAATAACCAATTTTTCACCCAAATTTTGGGTCTACCAATGGGCACGGCAACTGTATATATGGAATTTACTGAAACCCCTACTTTGAAAATTTTCTCTCTCTTAAACACCGGTTCTGGAATCGGTTTGTGTATGATGTTATTTCTGTGTGGGATCATGGAGAGGAGTCACTTAACTTCTTCTTGACTCATCTAAACAATTTGGACTCTAACCTTCAGTTTACCATAGAACTAGAAGATAACCACAAAACGCCTTCTCTAGACGTTTCTAATTTTCAATAAGCCTTTTAGCCTTGAATTTTCTATTTATAGAAAACCTACGCAAGTAGTACCCCCTCCATTGATTCAAAGGCGCCCATAGGGAAATTAACACAGGGAAATTTTCATAGAGAAAATAGCACTGGTTTTAAACGAAGCCATCTGACGTCACACCCTCGCACCTGTCCCCAGCTGGTAAGATTCCCATTTTTGGCAAGAGTTCAATGTCCATGGCAAGAGTTCAATGGTTTGGTTAGGTCAGGTGTTTTTCTATGACACACCCATTTGATTCTCTACCGCAGCCTTCTGACATCACAGCACCCCTATCAAATTCCCAGGACACCCTTTTGACGTCATGTGACACACCCCTGTTTCAAGTGCACACCTTGTTTCTAGGCAAGATTTCAAGTGCATGGTTCGTCATGTGACACACCCCTTTACTTCTCAAGCCCACACCTTGTTTGTAGGCAAAATCATGTCTAAACACGTTCCCAGGTGGTAGAAGTCCCCCACAATGCTTGTTGTGGGGGATGTTGAACTAACCAAAAGAAAATATTTGCATCCTATTGCTACTGCTTCTACTCATACTACTACTAATACTACTATTATTACTTCTTCTACTACTTCTACTGCCACTAAAGCTAAGGCTACTACTATTAATTCTACTGCTACTACTGCTACTGCTGCTTCGAAAAGTAAGGGTATTAAGGTAAAAAACTCGGGAAATACTGAAACTGTATGGAACTGCATTGAAACACACTATATGCTAACACAAGTGGTTAAGAGAATGTATCAGAAATGCTTCAAGAATGGTTGATTATATTGATTTTAAACTTTCAGCGTGTGTCGAAGGGAATGTTGAAGAAATTAAAGTTGCTATATGCATACTGCTGCTAAGGCTGCTTTAACTTTTGCTCCTACGGAAGCTAAGAGCATTAAGGTGAACCTTTCAATGGAATTTTAGGTTGATGTTGAACTAAATCAAAAAGTCGTAGTGCCATTTTTAAAAGTCAAAAAAGGTTGGAGGGCATTTCTCTAGGGATATTGGGTGTTTCAACCCCCCCCCCTGCAATTACGTAACTCACTCATTATGCTTTAAAACTAAATGTTGCTTTGAAACTAAATCAAAAGGCACTGCGTTTATGGTTGCCAAAAAAGATATCTCAGTAATATATTGAGAACGACTGGGGGTATTAACTTAAACCTTTCGTGGCTACTACTATAAATATTTCTGCTCTTACAATTTAAATAAGTCAGAAGAGTGTAAGTCTATCCAAGTTGTCAGAGAGTATAGACAAGAATTTCTGGGAATGATATTATGTTTTATTTTTCAGGTCAAACCTGAGGAGGTATAAAATTACTCAATACTACTTGTGTCGGGATTAAACCTTGGTGAAAAAGTTTCTCGAAAACACAAATAGCAAGCCAAAGTATGGAATCTTATAGAAATTTCCTCGTTATTCAAACCAAGGGATAGTTAGTGTCCTAGATAGGGGTATTGGAGAGGGCAGTTCTAATAGTGTACTTCTTTTTTTGATCTGACTCTAGTTTTAGGAGGTATGGGCTAATTTATTTTTTTTTACTATGGGACGTGATCGTCTCTAACTAGGTTGCTAGCATCTGCTGCAACCGGGATAGTTATAAGATAAGTGTGTTGTATCATCGTGTATATGATGATCTATTTTAACATTGCAGTTATTATGGGCTAGAGTTTGTTTTTTTACTATAATCCGATGAAAACTTACACAGTCTCCATTTATAATGAACTATATCAATCTTTTATGTAATTTTACTAAAAATTTCAGTTAGTATAGGCTAGAGTTCGTTTTTTATTATAACATTTGCTAATACTGAGTTATAGAAAAATGCAGTTCTTCGTAAAATATTAATTCTGTTTTTAAATTATTTTTTCAATTATGAAAGGTTTTTAAATACATCAATTTCATTTCAAATGAGCCATTAAATAGCTCGTTCTGATTTCCGAGTACCCGCTAGCTGCGAAGAAAAAAAGGTGCCGTCGATGCAGAATATCGTAGTTCAAGTCACTTATCTTGTTTTTCAAGCCAATGGATTTTTCTCGGTATTCAAGCCAAGGAGCTGTAAGTTTCTTGTTTAGGGGTTTCGGACAAGGCAATTTCAATAGTGTACTTTGTGTTTTGATCTGATTCTATTTCTAGAAGTTATGGGCTATTGGTTTTCTGAGCATGGGACGTGAACGTCTCTAACTAGGTTGCTAGCTACCGCTGCAACCTAGAACCTTTATGTAACTATCTCTACAGCTATGATGCAGATGAAACTTACATGATCTACATTTGTAATGAATTATAATGATCTTTTTATGTAATTTCGTAAAAAATTTCTTCTAATTTGAATTTTTTTGGTTAATTACAAAAGGTTTTTATACACACCAATTTCCTTTCAAATGAGCCATTAAACAGCTTTCTATGATTTCCATTGCCCCGCTAGCTGCAGAGACTTTTCAGAAGGATTTTTTTTCTGATGGGGGGGGTTGTCGGAGGAAGGGGTTACGGGGGAGGATCCTTCCATGGAGGATGTTTCCTTGGGGGAAGGGACATTACTATGAAGGGGGTGCCGGATTTCCTAGCATTATTTAAAAAATGATCAGAAATTAAATAAAAACAACTAGTTTTTCAACTGAAAGTAAGGAGCAACATTAAAACTTAAAACAAACAGAAATTATTACGTATATGAGGGGTTCGCTCCCAAGTCAATACCTCGCCCTTTTCGCTAATTTTTTTTTTAGTGCTTTCAAAAGAGCCATCTGTTCTAATTAACCGGCCTTTGTGATTCAGGGGTTTGTGATTCAAACAAAATTCGAACTTTAGCGTAAAGACCAAGGTATCGAATAGGGGGCAAACTCCATAATATACGTAATAAAACATGCGAATATAGAAGTTCGTTACGTAAGTTAATTCGTAAGTTACGTCAGAACAAAATTTCGAGAAAGTCATTTAGCCAAAAAAGTAAAATTAATATGCAAATTTCTTTTTAATCATTTATGTACGGTGAACCAAAATAAAAGCTTGATTAATTCAAAAACGTACAGAAATTAAATAAAAAAACAAGTTTTTTAACTGAAAGTAAGGAGCGACATTAAAACTCAAAACGAACAGAAATTATTCCGTATATGAAAGGGGCTGTCCCCTCCTCAATACCTCGCTCTTTACGCTAAAGTTTGAAACTGTCACACAACTTTATTTTTTAAAACAATAAAAAGCTTTAGCGTAAAGAGTGAAGTATTGAGGAGGGGACAGCCCCATTAATATACGGAATAATTACGGATTCGTGTTTATTCGTTTTTTTTTTGTTTTTTGTTTTATTGCCCCAGGGGTGGTCGTATCGATCCAGTAATCCTAGAATATTGTAAGAGGGCTCATTTGAACGGAAATTAAAACTTCTAGTGCTCTTTAAGTGACCAAAAAATTGGAGGGCAACTTGGCCCCCTCCCACGCTCATTTTTTCCCAAAGTAACCCAATCAAAATTTTGAGACAGCCATTTTGTTCAGCATAGTCGAAAATTTAATGAATATGTCTTTGAGGATGACTTAATCTCCCGCAGTTCCCGAGGGAAGGGCTGGAAGTTATGAAGTTTGCCCATTGTTTACATATAGTATTGGTTAATGGGAAGTATAAAGACGTTTCAGGAGGGATTTTTTCTGATGGAGGGGGTGTTGGAGGAGGGGGTTACGGGGGAGGATGCTTCCATGGAGGATGTTTTCTTGGGGGAAGGGATATTTCTATGGAGGGGGCGCCGGATTTCCCAGCATTATTTAAAAAACGATCAGAAATTAAATAAAAAAACTAGTTTTTTCAACTGAAAGTAAGGTGCAACATTAAAACTTAAAAAAACAGAAAAAAAACAGAAGAAATTATAACAGAAATCTTTACGCTAAAGTTTGAATCGGTCACACAACTTTATTTTTTAAAACAATAAAAAACTTCAGCGTCAAGAGCGAGGTATTGAGGAGGGGACAGCCCCTTTCATATACTGAATAATTTCTGTTCGTTTTAAGTTTTAATGTCGCTCCTTACTTTCAGTTAAAAAAACTTGTTTTTTTTTATTTAATTACAACAAATGATGATTCGATATCATGTAAGAAACAAAAATTTGCAACTATTACAAAATGATGATTTTCTATTTTGCAAAGGATTTCAACAATTTGAAAACCTTAAAAAAGAAAACAAAAAGTTTAAAGCTTAGTACATATCGTTGCTAAAAATCGGAATAGCTTCAATAATCAAATGTCTTTGAACAGATTTAGTATGAAAACACATTGAATTGCGTAAAGAGCAAAAAACTGGTAATTGCAAAAATACTTGCATATATTTTAACAAGGGATCAAAACAATTCAAAAACCTTAAAAAAGAAAACCAAAAGTTTGTAGCTTAGTAGAAATCGTTGGTAGAAATTGGACTTGCTTTAATAATCAAATATCTTTGAAAAGACACATTTTGAGAAGACATTAAATTGAGTAAAGAGCGAAAAACCGGTAGTTGCAAAAATATTTATATATATTTTGACAAGGGATTGCAAAAATTCAAAACCCTTAAAAAAGAAAACTAAAAGTTTGAAGCTTATTAAATATTGTCGTTAGAAATCGGACATTGCTTTCATAATCAAATATCTTTGAGAAGATTGCAGTATGAAAAGACAGCAAATTGTTTGCGGTTAGAAGACAAGGGACAATGAAGATTCATATATAGAAAACCTGCCGCGTGTCAAGTGCCGGGGCCCGGTGGCTGGTAATTCCAAAAATATTAATATATATTTTAACAAGGGATTACAGCAATTCAAAAACATTAAAAATGAAAACAAAATGTTTGAACCTTAGTAGATATCGTTGTTAAAATTCGAACTCGCTTTAATAATCAAGTATCAAACAGTTCGTGGTAACTAACTGTAAGTAGGGAGCGGCCCGGCTCAATAGTAACCGAAAGTCTAAAAAACAGAATTTGTATCAGAAGTTTTATCAAATTTAGTCTAACCCATCAAAAGTTACGACATATAAAGCTAAGAGAGGAAAGGAAATGATAATAGAAAAATAAAACCAAAAAGGGTATTCTCACCCTTTTTTTTATTTATTTTTCTTTTATTGTTTCCTTTCATCTCTTAGCTTCATATGTCATGTATAGCCAGTGTGGTCTTAGAATGTATTTACAAAAGTTACGAGCCTAAAAAATTTGCCTTATTTTCGACAAAAGGGGAAGACACCACCTAAAAGTGATTGAATCTTAATGAAAATCAAACCATCAGATTCAGCATAACAGAAAACCCTACTGTAGGACATTAGAAAATTAAAGGTGATGGATGCGGGACAAGCTCGTGACTACCGAGCTGCGGCGTTTACTTACCAGTGTTTTCATGAAGTGTGTCCATCGGTGTTCTTAGATTTTTTTTTCGACAAAATAATGATTTACATCTGGTAACAGAGTATAGGAGTGGAAGTCGTACTGGATTTCAAATGAAACATCTGGGCCAGGGGTATGGAATTCCCTACCAGATATTGTTAAGGCGGCTGAAGACCAGCATTTGTTAAAAAAAAGTAGAGAATTTTTTGTTAGAGGGGTGAGGAACCATGATTCAGAGATTGAAGGTATATGTTGTTATTTATTTTCTTTTGTTATTATCTTCTTTTTTTCCTTTTTTTCTTTTTTTTCTTTCTTTTTTTCTTTTTTTTTTCTTTCTGTGTCTTATGTGAATGTTCATCAGTATGTGTGAAAAGGAAGTTCAAAATTTACATAGAAACTTAAAATTTATTTTTAAGTATGTTGAAATAGTTTGTGGTAACCACCCAGTGCAAGTGCATTTGTGTCTTCGCGTGGGTGGTTACCTATTGATCATGTTTAACTAGGTCGTTTTGAAATAAATTAATCTACTCTAATCTATCTGCAAAAATGTGGAGTTTTGTATTTTTTGCCAGAAGAAACATCACGGATGCGTGTTTATTTATTTGTTTTTTTCCCAGGGGTGATCGTATCGATCCAGTAGTCCTAGAATATCGTGAGAGGGCTCATTCAAACGGAAATTAAAAGTTCTAGTGCCCTTTTAAGTGACCAAAGATATTGGAGGGCAACTTAGCCCCCTCCCACGCTCATTTTTTCCCAAAGTCACCCAATCAAAAATTTGAGGTAGCCGTTTTGTTCAGCGTAGTCTGAAAATCTAAAAAAAATGTCTTTTAGGATGACTTAGTCCCCCCATAGTTCCCGGGGGTAGGGCTGCAAGTTATGAACTTTGCCCATTGTTGAAATATAGTATTTTTTATTAGGAAGTATACAGACGTTTTCAGGAGGGATTTTTTTTTTGGTGAGGGGCGGGTTGGAGGAGGGGGTTACGTGAAAGGATCTTTCCATAGAGGATGTTTCCTTGGGGGAAGGGAGATTCCTATGAAGGGGGCGCCGGATTTCCCAGCATTATTTAAAAAAACGATGAGAAATAAAATAAAAAACAAGTTTTTTCAACTGAAAGTAAGGAGCAACATTAAACCTTAAAACGAAAAGAAATTATTGCGCATATGAGGGGGTTCACCTCCTGGTCAATACCTCGCTCTTTACGTTAAGTTTTTTTTAGTATTTTCAAAAGAGCTATCTATTCTAATTAAACGGCCTTTGTGATTCAGGGATTTGTGATTCGAACAAAATTCGAACTTTAGCGCAAAGAGCGAGGTATTGACTAGGGGGTGAACCCCCTCATGTACGTAATAATTTCTGTTCGTTTTAAGTTTTAATGTTGGTCCTTATTTTCTGTTGAAAAAACTTGTTTTTTTATTTAATCTTTGAAAAGACCGCAATATGAAAAGACATCAAATTGCGGTTAGAAGACAAGCGACAATTGGAATCCATAGATAGAAGCCTGACGCGTGTCGCGTCAGGCTTTGGTTGAAGTTCCATCAAGCACTGCTCTTGGAATTTCTGTTAAATATTCTGTTTTGCATATTTTTCCCTGAAAAACTATCTTTTCTTAGGCTATGATTACTCTCATTACACTTACAGCAATTGCCTGGATCCATAAATATAGGAAATAAATTAACGAACTTTTTTTCTTTTAACAGGGAAGACGGACGTTGGATGCTGCCTCAAATCTCACAGAACTTGGTGGTATTCGGTTAAAACGTGCAGTTAGGGAAGGCAAAACTAACATAACCAAAAATGCAGATGGCTCTTTAGTTTTTGCAAATCCAGAGAATCCTAATGATAGAGAAATCATATATGCGAAACCTCCATCAGACTCCGTTCTTTTCGCTGCAAAAGAAGGGAAAGCACCACCAAGAGATCACTAGATGCTCAGATGCAATATAAGTTTTAATTTTTTTTTCTAACTGTGCTGGTATTTTTTAATAATGAAATATACTATTAAATTGAAATATTATTTTTTGACCCAGGGAATGCTCGACATCAAGACCACATAAAAACCCAAAAATAGCGTTAATGGAATCCTAAAATAGTTCAAACTCTAAACGAACAGAAATTATTACTAATTAATAAATGAAACCAGAACGAATAGTTATAAAATAAATAATCACGTTGAACATAAAGCTAACAGCTACTGCTATAGATGAAAAAATAAATTCTGAAACAAATGGACATTAAAATGAATAATCAAGTCAAACTTAAAATGAACAAAATTGCCACAGATAGGAGTAGTGCTACTGCCCCTAAACCTTTAAAAAACCATAAGGTAATTTGTATTTTACTTAACCCATTAGTGGTCAATGCTCCATTAGGGAACGTCTCATTTTAATTTTTTCCAAGGTAGCAGCTTAAGAAAATTATAAGGTTCCCGTAGGATTCCAAGGCTAATCAGCAACTTCCTCGAATTTTTGTTTCTTGAATTGGAATTAGCTGAGTTTTTAGAATTTACCATATGTTAGGGCCCTTAACCCTAACTATCAGAAAAATGCCCTTTTTGTAAGCTAAATTCATTTCCACTTTGGGACTCGCTGTATCACCCCGTCCCCGCTTTCTTTTAAATGTCTTTTAATCTTACTTTTTTTTTCCTTTGGTATTTTTTTGGGGCTACCTAAATAGCTTAGTATTAAAAATAGACAATATAGCGATGAATCATCGGCCAGCCGAGAAATAAATTTCCACGAATAAAGTTGTTGGGGTCTGAAGGGAAAGGATAAGCCATTGATTCGCCGTAACGAGTTTTGTGTGCTATCACCCCTTGATGTTTCAGAGTGGCTGAATTTTCATAGGTAATTCTGCCCAAAAGAAGAATAGTCTTTTAGGTTTATTTGCGATCTCGATTTGAGCAATAGTAAGATTTTTACCTTTTTTCTACCCAAGCTAACTTTTATCATTTTCGACTAGGTAAAGTGTAGAGAGAGAATAAGGTGTTTAGGTATAGAATAGTAGTCCTATATTATTTGAGATATGTTTCCAGAAGTAGGTATAGCCCTGGGAAGCTGCAACCCATGGGTCTGGGTCAATTTGGTAGAATAAGCGATCATCAGGGGCTGATCCTTACCTCCCCACTCTAACCTCGAGCGCTGGGTATTTGCAGTGGTGGAGACTTTCAGAGGGTTGAGTGGTTGTAAAATTAACCACCAAAGGCGCAATTTAACTAGAGTGTTTTACCTAGCTATCCAAAAGAGTATTTAATAAACCTCGTCTAGCAGTCTAGTAATAGTGACCACGGGCGTGTGTAAAGTCGTGGGCCAAATACCGGCACCAGTGGTGGACATGTGGCACAAATACTGGTAGCTTGGCTTCGGGGTCAGAATACCAAAACCTAGCTAAGATTCAGTTTTTGGGAACCAACAGTTCGGCGTAAAATGCCCGCAAAGGTGAGTGCTTGAAAAATCTTGTTTTGATATTTTAGAACTCATTACTTACCAACCTTAGAATCTAAGGAGCGCTTATATTACAATACCCACAGAGTATGGACACATTGTCAGATAATGAAAGTGTTCTAAATTGGGAATAACAAAATGTTTTATGGATCTGCAATTGGCGATATGATTTATTCTGCAGACGGCTCCCAAACATTGTGTATCTGTAAAAGTATCTATCGCTAAACTAAACGAACTTATTGAGGACGAACAAGAGATTGAGAAGATGATAGTTCTAACTGATGTGGGGGCAGTTAGTGACGAAGAAGTAGGGAAGGAGGAAAATATAGTCTTTGAATGATCTTCCAATTGATGTTCCTGGAGCGATAGAGTTAGATGTAAACCACACATCCTTAACTGACTATGAAGTTGGAGGAAGTTCATCTGGGTTTCCTGCCTCTTCTACTGTGGATGCTGATAATTTTGACGACGTTTCAATTAGCCATTCAATTCGTTTCAATTCGCGTCTAAGGAATCTGGATCTACGCAAAAAAAAAGATATGCCAAAATGGAAAAGAAAGCACTGTCTAGAAATCCCATCAGAGTCAAAACCTAGACTGGAAGACAAGGTAAGTCACATGGTAAACATGTCCCAACACGAGGTTTTTTGTCAGTTCTACAACGAAATGATTCACACTATGATCATACGGGAAACAACAAGACATGCTTCTCAGAATGACGATGTCAATTTTTAGGAAACTGTGCTTCTATCAAGATATCATCACCCTTCCAGCGAGAGATTGTACTGGTCAAGGGTGAAATTATTTAGTTATTCCAATGGCCTGACAAGTCATTAGCCGCAACAAATGTTTGAAGGTAAAATAGAACTTGCACTGCGCAAATAGTAATGAGCTTAAGCAAAGTGACAAGATGGCAAAAGTGAGGCCACATGTAGGAGCCGTAAACACTAAGCTTCAACATTATGGGACGTTCTGTCATAAGCTTTCTGTGGACGAACAACATAACTTTATTTCGTTGTCAAAGCTGCAAAACGTATATCCGAGGAAAACCAAGTCAATATGGGTACAAAATATGGGTATTAGCTTGCTCTCATGGATATCACTTCAAAAACAATCTATACCGTGGGAGGAGTGAGCAATAGTGATCAAAATCCCTAGGTCCACAGTTGGTCACAAACCTATAGTCTGTTGTTGAATAAGCAGCCCATCACGATGTCTTATTTTCTTTGACAGTTTCTTTACATCCAATGATCTTCCCAAAAAGCATCACTTGCAAGCATTTCATGCCACAGGAACTTTATGTGAGAATCACTTGAATTGCTGCTGTCTCGAAGAAACCAAAGTGAATTGCCAATCTACGTCTTGTTAGAAAATATAATCACTGAATGGGAGGGTTGACCAAGTCGATAATCCCTTTTTGGCATACTACTATAACTACTACTACTAACAACTAACTAAGGTACATAGCCACCTGAGGCCAACACAACTACACACACTCTTCCATCCTAATCAATTCAAATCCTCCGTCTTTACACCCTCCCAGGATATTTTCCTTAAATATCTCCTTACGACACTCTCCCGCCCCATTTGAAGACAACCTGCTTTTTATTTGGCCCAGGCGGCTGGCCAGCAGGGAAAATATTTGGTAATTTATCATCCTACATTTTTAGAACGCGTCCTAGCATATCAACCTTTCTCTCATTATAGCCCTAGAACTAAATTTTTGTACAGTCCACTGTTTGGGTACGGTCTTTTTGTCATGCCCCAAAACAATCCGTAGGCAATTTCTCTGGAATCTAGCAAATCCTCCTCCGTCTTTAGGATGCACACGCTTCAGAACCATACTTGACCACTGTTGTCAGTGTAGCTTCTAATATTATAATCTTGGTTGGTAGAAGTATCTTTCTATTTTTCCGAACTTTTTTCAACTGTGAAAAAACACTCTGGGCCTTGGCTATTTTAATTTTAACATTTTAAGCCACTGTCTAAGTCCACTGAATCCACTGTCTTTACTAACAATAATACCAAGGTAGCTGAAGCTGTCCACTTAATTGATCTTCTTGCACCCCAACATCCCCTTTTCACATTCACTTATTCTTAGCGACTTAGTTTTCTTAACATTGACTTTCAAACCTATTATTATATATTGAACTCGTAAAATCTCTAAAAGTTCATTCATTTTGGTAACATTTTCATTTTGCAGAAACCACGCTTAACTCCTTATTTAAGACTAAATCAGCTACTAACCTCATTTCCCTGCCATAATCCCAGCAAATTTGTTCTCATACATAGCACTAATCGCTTAATTTAGTGGTTCCCAAAGTTGACTGGGCTCCAACCCATCTAACAAGAATTTCCTATCTTGGGACCCAGCTTTTTGCTGTTTTAGTGAAAAGAGGTTGAAAATTTTATAATCTACAACTAGATGAGTCTACCGAAATGCAAGGCCTATCTCATCTGCTTTTTTTTGCGTTATATAGGACAGAACGACGTGCACGAAGATATCTTGTTCTGCAAGCCAATAAGTCGTGCAACCACTGAGGTAATTTTTAATTCGATTGATTTTCATATAAATAAAAAGATTTAGAGCGAAAAAACTGTGTCGGTATATAAACTAATGGTGCAAGGGCTATGTGCGGTAAAAAAAGCAGTAGTGGGGGATTAATGCTTTGAAAAGCAGCCATAGGGATAAACTATTGGAACTACTAACACCTCAAGACGTTATTACTGGCACCTGGCTCTTACACAATACTATCGTACCCCTTGAAGAGCTTTTAAGGAAATACCCCTTTTTCATTGAGCTTAATTTATGAATATTTCACAATAGGTTCCACCCTCTACTTAGTATTCATTTTCAGAGGGTGCCTTGATAATAGATGCAATATTTACGCATTATTGTGGCTTATAAAGGAATAAAATATAAACGATAATATGCGTAATTTAAGGAAAGATGAGGGGAGAGCACTCCAGGAGAGGGGGGGGGTACGTCTGTGATGGAGAGGGGGCCTGTTTTTCCGTCGTGAGCTCAGCACTACCTTTTTTTAACTAGTCATTTATGTTTATATTTTTTTTCCTTTGCGCAAAGTGGTAATTTTCAAGTATTTAATTTTAAATGCTTTCTTAGTTTTTTTGTTAGCCCCCACCGGCCCTCCCTCCAATAGGGTACTGGCCCACTCGCTGGCCAACTCCAAGGGAATGTCCACTCACCCGAGCCGTTTGTCTTAGCCCTCACGCAACCCAGGGCACATTTTTCAGCAAAAATATCAAAACCCGCAAAGGCGGGAAATTCTATTTCGATAAATTCTTGTTTCACCCATATCGCGCACTGCTGGGGAGTTTGGTTAGTGTCTACTCATTCCGGGGACGAAATCCGGACTTTGGCTAGGCGATAAAGGAGGTTAAAAATGGTCTTGATCGAGATAATTTAAAAAGTAGTAATAATAGAGAATTTATCATAAAATTTCCAGGACATACCCCCCCCCCCCCTCTGACGTCAAATCATCCCTGTTTCTAGTGCCCAGCTAGCAAGACTCCCACCCTTTGACAGGCTTCCCGGGATTCCAGGCGTTCTAAAATTTCTTCTATATTGGCAGGATTCCCATCCATTTTATGATACACAGTTTTTCTGGAAGATCTCCATTATTTCCGTGACCAGGTCTAATCTGAATGACGCCATTGTATCTTACAAGCTAGACTAAAAGGACCCCATGGGGGAATCCCCCAAGCACGACACACACGGGTGCTGCGTAATAACGGCGGCGCACTTCTTCAGCAATGACACCTAATTGGAGAGGCTGGAAGATAAGTGGCTCATCTTGCGAGAAGAGTAGATACCATGAGAGTAGATCATACCATTAAAAAATTTACTTATGGTCCAGAGCGGAATGGCGCCCCGACACTGTTTTCACACTGGCACCAGCCCTCAACCCTTAAGATATTTTCAATCCCTTCACTCCGAAAATAAGCTTTCGGAATTTTTACTTGAACTGCGGGAACTCGATATTTCATTGTTAGAATGTGTTACTCCAATACAATTCACGCCACAGAGTAACTTAAAACACTTCTCGAACGAGCCTACTTTTCATTTCCACTGGTTTTATAAAAAAAACGGTGACTCGATGACACCCGTGACATTCGTCTTCATTATTTATGGTTTTTCTACTGCTTGAATACCCCCAATGGACATATTTTCTGTTGCCACTATTTTCCAACAATTCCCATCCTGTGTCTCACTATTACTGCCCCCCCCCCTTGGCACAATATGACACCCCTTCCTCATACCTAACATATTTTCGGATATTTTCCTGCTAAAAAACACACATTAAATCCATTGGTTCATGTTTTCAAATCCCAGCCCTCCGTGATACACCATCTCAATTCTCAACCTGTACCACACTATTACGGATCCTTTAGCCCTCTCTAACCCCCCAACCTTCATTATTAAGACAGTATCCGGATATTTTCTGGTTAAAAGCACGCATTAAATACATTGGTTCATGTTTTTGCAACCCAAGCCTATCATGATGCCCCAGAAAACACTCCGCACCACTATGACATTACACACATCCCCCTCCGTCATCCAAATGGCACCTGCCTTCAACCCCAATTTTTAACCCTTTCGCTCTGAAAATAAGCTTCTAAAATCTAAATTAAACAGTGTTATTTTTACTTGAATTGCAGAAACTCGATATTTCATTACTAGAACGTGTTACTCCAATGCAATTCACACCACAGAGTATTTTTAAAAACACTTCTTGAACGACCCTACTACTACCGTTTTATAAAAACGGTGACTTGATGACATCTTGGGATACTCGTCATCATTATTTATGCATTTTTCTAACGCTTGAATACCCAAAATGGACATATTTTCAATTTCCATTATTTTCCCTCCCTGGCACAATATAACACCCATCCTCATACCTAACATATTTTAATATATTTTCCTGCTACAAATCACACATTAAATGTATTGGTTCATGTTTTCGCAACCCAACCCTCCGTAATACACCATCTCAATTCCCCACCTGTACCACACTATTAATTGTCATCTGAAACTCTCTAACACCGCCAGCTTTATTCCTAAGACAGTTTCCAGATATTTTCCTGTTAAAAATCACGCATAAAATCCATTGGCTCATGTTTTGTCAACCCAAGCCTATCATGATGTCCCACAAAGCACTCCGCACCATCACAACGATGGTGTTAGTATGAACGGCTTGCAAAAAAACAAAAATACTACTACTATCAACTCGCCGCTGAACCAACCCATCTGAAGTCGACATGAATATGGTTTATAATGAAAATATAGGAGAGTGTTCATGATATAGTATGAACGGCACGCAAAAACACAAAAATTCTACTTCTAGTCGCCTGAGGTCAATACAGGTTTGTTTAGTTAGGACAACTATGACCTACGCAAGAATAATGTCGTAATAGGCAATGAAACTGCAAGTAAAATAAAAAGGACATTGATGGATAATATCACCAAGGAGATTGAAGATAAATGAGAAAAAAACAAAGCATAAGCAAACGTTACTGTTATCATCATGGGTTTACCACAGATGCAGTTCATGAAACCAGTATTATTGTCAGTAAAATGTATGACGAGGTTGCTAAAAGTTGTGTACACCTCCCCCATCTCCAGAAAAAAGGGAAATGTTTGACATCTCAAAAGCAAAACACGATGAAGTATTTTTTTTTTTTGTAGATTTAAGATGTTATTTTTTAATGATAATATTCAACATGCAATTATTTCAATAGAAATATTTTATTGTATTACTTTGTCTTTTTTCCATTATTTTTAGGGTATGCTATCAACTCCGAAGTATCGAAGTATAACTTTTTCTGTCTTATACGCAAAAATTTGTTAGTGTTTATAAAAGTTGGTGCGGTGTTGTGTGTATGTTTGTGTGTGTTTGTGCTTTTGTGTGTGTGTTTGTGTGTGTGTGTTTTTTTGTGTGTGTGTTTGTGTGTGTGTGTTTTTGTGTGTGTGTGTGTCCTTTGTGTGTGTGTGTGTGTTTGTGCGTGTGTGTGTGTGTTGTGTGCGTGCACTTTGTGTGTGTATGCTTGTGTGTGTGTGTTTTTTTTGTATGTGTGTGTGTTTGTGTTTTTGCGTGTGTGTGTGTGTGTGTGTGTTTGTGTGTGTGTGTTTTTGTGTGTAAGTTTTTGTGTGTTTGTGTGTGTGTGTTTAGTGTGTGTGTGTTAGGGTGTGTGTGTTTTTTTGTATGTGTATGTGTGTGTGTGTTTTTGTGCTTGTGTTTGTTTGTGTGTCTGTGTGTGTGTGTGTGTTTAGTCTCTATGTATTTTTATGTGTATGTAGTATGTGCGCTTTTGTGTGTGTGTGTGTGTTTTTGTGTGCGTGTTTTGTGTGTGTGTGTGTTTTTGTGAGTGTGTGTGTTTGTGTTTTTTGTATGTGTGTTTGTGCGTGTGTGTTTTCATGTGTGTATTTTTGTGTGTGTGGGTGTGTTTTTGTGTGTGTGTGTTTGTGTGTGTGTTTTTTTGTGTGAGTGTGTGAGTGTGCGTGTGTATGTGTGTTTTTGTGTGTGTGTGTGTATGCGTGTGTGTTTGTTATGTGTGTGTTTTTGTTGTGTGTGTTTTTTGTGTGTGTGCGTGCGTTTTTGTGTGTTTGTGTGTGTGTTCTTTTTTTTGTGTATGTTTGTTTGTGTGTGTTTTTGTGTGTTTGTGTTTGTGTGTGTGTGTTTTTGTGTGTGTATATATTTTTGTGTGTGTGTTTTTTATGTGTTTGTGTGTGTGTGTGTTTGTTTGTGCGTGTGTGTGTGTGGGTGTGTGTGTGTGTGTGCGTGTGTGTGTGTGTTTGTTTGTGTGTGTGTGTGTGTGTGAGTTTGTGTGTGTGTGTGTGTGTGTGTGTGTGTGTTTGTTTGTGTGTGTGTGTGTGTTTGTGCGTTTCAAACATTTGAAGATGCTTACAATGATGATGAAATGTGTCACAGGGGTGCTAGAAAGTAGTTATAGTGTGTTACTGTGGCGTGAACTGCTTGCAAAAACTCGAATGAATGGGTTGAAGTAAAACTTTTAACAAGAAATGTCTGAACAGTGTTTTTGGAAGGTGGGGGCGATGGTAGAGGGGTCACAGAGCGGTGATAGTTTGGTTCTCTGACGCAACTTGGTTGGAATATCACACGGTAGCAAAGAACATGTGACTTCTCTCTGTTCAAAAACATATCGTTTAATTAGATTCATGAGTTTATTTTTGGAGTGAAACGGTTGAAAATGTCCTAGGGGGGGGTGTCTCGGGGATGACGGATGGGGCAGGCGCATGACATGTCAACCTAACCTAGCTTGACCTAACTAAGCTTGTTTAGGTAATGTTAGATCCCCTGGAATTGCCTGATAGGGGGAGGGGGCTTGCAAAAACACAAAAATACTACTAAAAGTCACTTGAGGACTACACAGGTATGTATTATTAGGAGAATCTTTGAAAATGATTAAGATATAGTAGAAAGGCTTGCAAAAAACTTAAAAATACTACAGGTACTAACAACTCCCCGCAAAGTAAAACCAGCTGAGCTCGATACAGGTACGTTTTATAATAAAAATATTGAAGAATGTTTCAAATGTAGCATGAATGGCTTGCAAAAACACTAAAATACTACTACTAGTCACCTGGGGTCGACATGAGTATGGTTTATCATTAAGATATAGGAGAGTGTTTATTATATAGTATGAACGGCTCAAAACAATACAAAAAAAACATACAAAAACAATGAAATACTACTAGTAGTCACCTGCGATCGACATGGGTATGCTTTATCATGAAAATATAGGAGAGTGTCTATGATATAGTATGGACGACCTGCAAAAACACAAAAATACTACCACTAGTCACCTGATATCGACACAGGTATGTTTTATTAGGAAAAACTGTGACCTATGCAAAATTAATGTCGTAATACGAAATGAAACTGCAAGTAAAATAAAAAGGACATTGATGGATAATATCACCAAGGAGATTGAAGATAAATGAGAAAAAAACAAAGCATAAGCAAACGTTACTGTTATCATCATGGGTTTACCACAGATGCAGTTCATGAAACCGGTATTATTGTCAGTAAAATGTATGACGAGGTTGCTAAAAGTTGTGTACACCTCCCCCATTTCCAGAAAAAAGGGAAATATTTGACATCTCAAAAGCAAAACACGATGAAGTATTTTTTTTTTGTAGATTTAAGATGTTATTTTTTAATGATGATATTCAACATGCAATTATTTCAATAGAAATATTTTATTG